>CM052710.1:82159631-82252700 GCA_028551405.1 Uromys caudimaculatus
GATACTGTATCCTTGCCCCTCCAAGGACTGCCCAGAGGTGGGATACTGTATCCATGCCCCTCCAAGGACTGCCCAGAGATGGGATACTGTATCTGCGCACCTCCAAGGACTGTCCAGAGGTGGAACCCTGTATCTGTGCCCCTCCAAGGACGGCCCAGAAGTGGGGCCATCCAAAAATACCCAGATGCAGGCTAATAAAAAGTTCTGATAGGAGACCACATGCAGGCTATCTCATCCACTTGGCTCTCTCCTTCTCAGCTGTTTACATTATTTTATGTATGTGTTCATCTCTGTGTCTGCATGTGTGTAGGGGGGTATATATGTACATGTGATTATGTACATGTGGAGGCCTAGGGTCTTTGTTAGATATCATCTTTGCTCTCCACCTTAAAATGTTTTTTTTTCTGCACATTGTATGTATGTGTGTGTTCATCATAACATGTGTGTATGTCAGAGGTAGCAAGGACCAGGTGGCAGCACTGTCACCAAAGGCAAGATGATTGTAGTTATCATAATGGGCAGCATAGACAAAGCAATGTCCATAATGGTCTGACCCAAATGGGCAGCACAGGCAAAGTGAATTTGGTGGTGGCATGACTCCTATGGATCTTTGGTACCAGCTAACCAATCATGGTGTCTCCAGGCATGACATAGAGAAGAATCATACTGAACTTTTGTTTGATCTGTACAGGCAGAAACATTCTCAGTCAAATGGAAGAAAGACAGATTATGGCAGAAGAGAATCTCTGCCTGTGAACCAATTTCCAGATGAGCCAGTTTGCAGACTCAGAAATCCTTTGAATGAAGGAATGGCCAGGTTCCCCTGAGAAAGGACCTTGATAAAATACCTAAGAGTTTTACTGATAACCTTTCCCCAGTCCTTCCCCAGAGGAACCTCTGGCCCTTTACAAGGGGAGCTGTATACTGGGGAAAGGAAACAGCCAGAGTTTCCAAGATCTATTGGAGACTGGTTCTGAATTGACACTGATTCTGGGAAATCCCAAGAAATGCTGTGACCCTCCAGTTAAAGGAGTGATTAACAGAGTTTTGACTGAAGTCTGACTCACAGTAGGTCCACTGGGTCCTCAAACTCATCCTGTGGTTATTTCTCCAGTCCAAGAATGTATAACTGGGATAGATATACTTAGAGGTTGGTTCCCTGACCTGTGCAGTGAGGGCTATTATGGTTGGAAAGGCTAAATGGAAGCCGTTAGAGTTGCCTCTGCCAGGGAAAATAGTGAAGAAAAAACAGTGTCGTATTCCTAGAGGAACTACAGAAATTACTGCCACCATCAAGAACTTGAAAGATGCAGGGATGTGGTTCCCACCACATCTCCCTTTAACTCTCCTATCTGGCCAGTGCAAAGACAGATGGATTGTGGAGAATGACAGTTGACCATTGAAAACTCACTCAGGTAGTGACTCTAATTTTAGCTGCTATACCAGATGTGATGTCCTTACTTGAGCAGATCAACACAGCTCCTGGTACATGGTATGCAGCTATTGATCTAGCAAATGCCTTTTTCTCGGTACCTATTTGTAGCAATTTGCTTTTAGTTTGCAAGGCCAGCAGTATATCTATACAGGTGGTTTTTTGTTTGTTTGTTTGTTTGTTTTTGAGACAAAGTATTTCTGTGTAGTTTTGTCTGTTCTGGAACTCACTATGTAGACCATGCTGTCCTGGAACTCATGAAGATCTGACTCTGCCTCCCAACTACTATCTTTAAAGATGTAGCCTGGATCCTAAGACAGTAGGTTGCCTTCTTAGTTAACTTGATATTTTTCCCCCTCTGGGCAAGAGCAACTGAGATTCGTCCTCCTGATAGATCTTACTCAGTTTACCCTCCAGCTCCCTGAAATGCTATCTTTTATATTTTCCTAGAAATTCTCAGAAGTTGACACCATAACACAGGAAGGTCAAAGGTTAAGCAAGGAGAAGATAAAGAAAGGTCACGTTCTACTGTTAAAGAATTCATTTGGTTAAGGAAATTGGTCTTCCGTTGCTGAGAGTAATTGCTGCTATAACACATTTACTGAGTTTAGTTGGGATTACGATGTTGTTCTAAAAGAATTTTAATTCTATACAGGTGTTTTTTGTTTGGTTTGGTTTTGATTTTATGTTTCAGTATAACTTGTCTATGGAAAAATCACATTGAAATGCTCACTAAATTGTCTGTATGCTGGTCAAGGTTCATGAACCCAGAAGCACCTTGCCACACATATAACAGCCAAGCTATCAGAGTAACAGCAAGTTTCTCAATAGGAACTTTAAGTCAGTAGAGCACAGACTGACATATTCCAAACTGTGAGAGACAGCAGCAGTCATCCCAGATTGCCATACCTGTCAAAGCATCCTTCTCAATGAAAGGAGAGGGGGAAAGCTTCAATTGCTAAAAGCACTAAGCCAGCACCACAGAAGCTACTGATTTTTATGTTAGTTTTGTACTCTGTCATTCATTTTGATGAGAGTGCTCTTTGGCTCTGGTTTGGTTTAGGGTCTCTTTGATGGAATCATATCATCTGCAAACAGGGCAGTCCTTCTTGCAGGCAGCAAACAGATGGGCCATGTTTTTTTTACATTCAATGTCTGTATCTTTTGATTGGAGAATTGAGATCATCAATATTCAGAGTTTTTAATAAAAAGTATATATTAGGGGCTGGAGAGATGGCTCAGCGGGTAAGAACACTGACTACTTTTCCTGAGGTCCTGAGTTCAAATCCCAGCAACCACATGGTGGCTCACAACCATCTGTAATAGGATTGGATGCCCTCTTCTGGTGTGTCTGATGACAGCTACATTGCACTTACATAAAACAAATAAATCTTTAAAAAGAAAAAAGTATATATTAAATCCTGCCATTTTGTTGACTTTGCAATGTCTGATGCTTTCCAAATTCTCATTTCTTATTTACTGTTATAATGTCGTTTATTATTTCCTGTGGTCTCCTGGAAGTGTTCATTTTTCTCTCCTGTGGGTAGGATTCCTTTGAGGGTCTTCTGATAGCTGTTACCTACTCCGATGGTTTCCTGGGTGACATACATCTTGGCCCTGTCCTTTAGCATCCTGGCTGTAGCCTGTTATGGAGAGAGAGACTTCTATGCCTGTGTCTGTCTGGGTTTTAGATTGCTCTTGGCTTTGCATGTCCATTTCTTTCTCTAGGTTTGAGAAGTGTGGGCTACAGTTCATTGAATAATCTTCAGTGTTATTTCAAGTCCTCCTCTCCACTGGACCTTTGAGTTTTGTCCTTTGATGACATCTCAGAGCACTCAGGTGTCATGGCCCTATTCTTTAATTCTATTCATGATTGATGTTTGAATGTAGCTTCTTGTCAGCCTTGTCCTCATCTCCATGTTCCCCCTGCTTGGTGGTCTCATCCCCATATCCTCACCCTGCTTGGTGGCCTTTTGGTGACATTTTTCACTGTGCTTTTTATTTGATTTACTGAGATTTCATTACAACCTTTCTATGTTTTGGTTTTTCTTTCTTTCTAAGTCTTTATTTTCTTGCTGAAATTTTATTTGATGTTGCCAAGTTTTAAAATCCATATTGTTGATTTTTCTCACATATTTTGGTGATTTTTAAAAGTTTATGTTACTGACTTTCATCTCCAGTCACTGACCAGTTTTATCAGAAAACCATCTATATCTACACACACACACACACACACACACACACACACACACACACACAGAGAGAGAGAGACATACACACACAACTGTACATCAAGAAGAAAGGAGAGTTGGGGAAGAGGAGGGAGACAAGCAGGAAGAAATTAGAAGGAAATACTTTAAGAGAGTGAGGGTAGGGCGGGAGTGTAGGAGACTGGGAGGGAGGGTGAATTTGACTAAAGCACCTGACATCTTTGAGATTAACGTCATGAAACTCAGCACTATGTACAATGAATATACATTAGTAATAAATAAAGAACAAACCAACCCAAGAGGGAGGCTTTCTACAATCCCAGTAGAGTAGCTTCTAAAGTATATTGTTTATAAAGTAACATTGTTTCCTTTTTAAAAAGGTAGGAGTGGACCATGGGAAGAGTAGACTAGAAACAGCCAATGGCTGACGTGGGATGGAGGACAGGATGGGAAACAAGGAGAAGGGTCCTATAGGTTTCACAGTTTTGATTTTGGTACCCAAAATTGCTTGTTGCATCATAAAGAAGCCAGGGCTGGGGTGTGGCTCAGTAGCTTGGTAGAGCGCTAGCCCAACATGGCAAGGTCCCAGCAGCACACAAAATAAAATCAACAACAACAAATCAACCTCAAACTTGAATACTTGGAAAGAACGAAACCTCTCTGTCAAATTGCAGATAGAAGCATCCGCGGGGCTGTGGAAGTTCTATCTTAGCAGGACACATATTAAAGATGAAAAGACACTCAGAACCTGAACTAGACATCGAAGAGTTCTGTCGAAGGGGCGGAGTGATAGCTGTGGGCAAAGAGCCACGTGCATGCTGGGTGTCTGTTACACCTCTGTTCTGCTTGGAGCTGTGGAGTTCCCGGTCCCGCCACACGGGGGTGCTCGCCGCCTTCTCATCTCTCACGAGCTGCAGGGACCTCTGCACCAGACCCAGACTGCCTGCCACCTTGTTCCAAGGTCCCCAAGTGGACAGGACAGTGATGGGTCTAAGTGGGTGCAGTTTTCCTCCTCAGTAGCATCCACTTCGTTTTGCGCTGAGGACCGGGTGCTTTGCTTGAAGGGACAGCTGGTTTACAGGGCCGTGAGCAAGGGCCAGGTCCTGGTGCCACCGCTCACCTGCCTTTGCCCTGAGACCTGTCTCTGGAGAGACAGCAGCCAGCCAAGACTCACCCTTTACTGCTCTTATCACCAGCCTCAGTCCTGAAAGAGAGGATGCAGAAAGAGCGGCAACCTTTTCTCTTTCCCCCAACTACAAGAAACTACAAAACTAAACTTTCTCTCTTGTATGTCAGTAGAGTTCCCTGTGCTGTCCTTGGGCAGTCATTTGACCCAATGAATCTCTGCCTTGTTTTCGAACATTTGCACAACTAGATGTTGTTATCTTGTGGGTTTTAAGAAAATGACTGCTGCTGTGGAGAGTCTAGTCTCTGAATTCACCCTGATCTGTGTTTGACTACTAAGGGCCAAGCAGACAGTGTGATCTTACAGAGCAGTGATCTAACCTCTCTTGAGTTTGTGCCATCTTCATCTACAGAACAAAAAAATTAGAGTACTTTTTCCCCCAGAAATTTATTTGTGGGGATTTAAAAATCACCATGAAAAATGTCAGACAAAAACAATTAGAAATGTCAAAATGACAAAAACAATTAAAAATGGTGGGTGCTAGAGAGATGGCTCGGTGGTTAAGAGCACTGTCTGGGTTTCCAGAGGAACTGGGTTCAACTCCCAGCAACACACGGCAGCTCACAACTGTGTAACTCCAGTTCCAGGGGATCCAACATCCTCATATAGATATATATGCAGGAAAACATCAATGCAATACAATAATGAAAAAATAATTATTAGAAAAGAAGAAACATCAGGGTGATAGCAACAGGTTGCAGCCCTGTGGCTACAGGCTCTGACCAGGTCCCTCTCCCTCAATGTCCACCACATAGGCTTCTTTTGAAGCAAGTCCTCCTTCTGCTGGTTCATTTGTGAAGACAATGTGAAAAATAAATGCTCTCTTTTAAAACAATGTTGTGGGGGGGGGCTTTAGGGAGCCTATTCTCTGTGGCCAGAACTTTTCTTTTAAAAATTTATTTATTTATTTATTTATTTATTTATTTATTTATTTATTTATTTATTGGGGGGGAGTCTATTATCTGTGGCCAGAATTTTCTTTTAAATTTTTATTTATTTATTTACTTACTTATTTACTCGTTCATTTTTTTGGGGACAGGGTTTTGCTGTTCAGTCTAGGATAGCTTCAAATTCACAATCCTACTGCCTCAGCACACGCCTCCCAACCCTCTGAGACCTGGGATTACAGGTACCATATCCATCTGAGGTCTGGGTTTTTAATGAGATTTGTGAATGGGTACTAGCTACTTGTCCTGCTGCTGTGACAGGTGCCGGACAAGACAGCTTAGGAAGAAAGGATTTGATTGGCTCACGGTTCCAAGGAGTCAGTCCATTAGGGCAGGGAGGTCACAGTAGCAGGAACCTGAGGCAGCTGGTCACATTCTGTCCACAGTCAGGAGGCAGAGGGAGAGATGGAGGCTAGTGCTGAGATCACTGTCTTTTTATTTAATTCAGGGCCCCAGTTCAGGGCACAGCCCACATTTAAAGCAGGACTTCTCAACTCAATTAACCCAATCTAGAAACTTCCTCTCAGAGGTGCTCAGAGGTGCCCAGAGGCTTGCTTCTAAACCTCATTAAGTTGATAACCAGTATGAACCATCACAACTCCACCTCTTGTCAACCTGACACCCAAACACGCTGCTTTAAAGCCATAACCTTCCACTCCCTGTCCCTATAGGCCTGCGACTACCTCATAACACAAAATGTGTTCAGCCCAACCTCAAAAGTCCTCACGGCCAATAAGTTTCAACACCACTCAAAAGAGAAAAACCCAACTCTTATCTGAGACTCAATCTCCTCACTGTGACCTCCTATTAAGAAACCAAAACAAGCCGGGCAGTGGTGGCGCAAGCCTTTAATCCCAGCACTTGGGAGGCAGAGGCCGGTGGATTTCTGAGTTCAAGGCCAGCCTGGTCTACAGAATGAGTTCTAGGACAGCCAGGGCTACACAGAAAAACCCTGTTTCGAAAAACAAACAAACAAGACAAACAAACAAACAAAAGAAACCAAACAATACAAAGTGAAACAAGCTATCGACTTCCAATGTGCAATAGCTCAGAGTGAATGTCCCATTCCTAGAGCAGTAGGAGAGCTTGGTCCAAGTGAGTCAGACACCCAGCGGGGCAAACACCAAATTCTGCAACTCCACTTAGGGTCTGGGGCTTGCGGTGGAATTGTCTCAGCTCCAAGGATCAGCCCTGTCTCCAGTTCTGCTGCCTGGGCCCAGCCCCCCCCCTCCCCCCACGGGTCAATCCCCGCCTGCAGCTTTCCTTCACAGATGTTCCATGGTTCTGGGGTCTCCACTGCAGCTTGGGTTTCACTTTTGTACAGTAACCTCTGAGGGCCTCCTTGCAGGTGGACTCAGTGGTTCTCTGCATCTGTGGAGCAAGGCTTACGGCTCTTGCAATCCTGCATCCTTCACACCTGCCAAAACAGTGGCCTGAGGATCCTGCCACCAAGTTCTTCTGCCTTCTCTGGGTGGAGACCACAACTAGACTGGCTTTTGAGTGCTGGTCCTGGGAAACAACTTCCCGGAGTCATTCAACCTGCTCTTATATGGCCTTCTTAGTTTGGATGCTTTTCTCTTAAATGAACTTGCATTTTCAAAGTATGGAGTCCCAAAGGGTGGGTCTTACCCCCAGGGCACCTTTCCTGTCACCCAGGGTCAGCTTCTCTTTAATGCTGCGTATCTCTTTAACAGTTACACGTGCTATGTCACCTGACTTTCCTTCCCTGAAACCTTAATCTTACCTGCACACCCTTTTAACCAAGGAGAGCAGTAAGCAATGACCTCGCCACAGCCTGGATGAGCTCCCAAACGGCCTCCTGTCAGGAGATTTCCTCTTCCAGACACAGCAGCCTATTCTCCTTAAGCTAAACCCCACTCATGCTCTCAGGACGTAGGCAGAATGCAGTCAGATCCTTTGCCAGAGTATCACACAATGTCCCCTAACTCACTAGCGGATGGAGCATTTCCCCCAAAGCCTTGCTGGGTCTCCACTGCCCACATTTCTCTGCGTCCTTGTCTTCTAGGCTCCTGTCAAAATATCCCCATTAGTCTGTGCTTACAATGTCCCAGGGCCTTTCTAGGATAAAATTCTAAGCTCTTCCATATGCCTCCCACAAACCAGTTCAAAAGGTCTAAGAACCATACGGTTGGGTTTCTCAAGCCCACTCCCCACCCTGCCCCAGGTACCAATTTTCAATATTAGTCGTCACTTTCCCTGTTGCTGTAATAGCTTGGCACAATTAATTTAAGGGTTTCCTGTGGCTCATAGTTCTAAGGGGTACAGTCTTTCATGGTGGGAAGGTACAGTGGCAGAAGAAGAGGTTGTCACGTCGGATAGACATTCTGGAAGCAGAAAAAGCTTGTGCTCAGCCGTCTTTCTGTTTATTTAGTCCGGGACTCCAGTCCACAGAATCATTCTGTCCACATTCAATATGGCTCTCAAATCAGATCCAGGACTGCTCATGGCTCCAGTTCAGCTCTTGTTACATCTTTGTCCTCACATGGCGTAGGAATCTCCCCTGGCACGCAAGAAGCTACCCAAGGGCAGTGAGATGCCCTCTACAGTCCCGCCAGAGTGCCACTGTGTCTGAACTGACCTCTGGCAATTACACAGGTGACATCAAGAGCAAAACCGTCTTCTACACCCCACAGGTCTGAGTGAAGTCCTACAAATAGACATTAACAAGCATTTGGCTGTGCAAACGCATGGTGATGGTGGAGGTGGTGCCGATACTGGGAAAGCCTTGCACCTACCTGCGGTGACCTGCAGAGGGCGCCCTGGAGACCGCCTACCTGGTGGTCATAAACAGCTGAGAGTGGGCCCCAAGGTGGGACCGCTGCCTTTATTATAATAAGGGGGGAGCTGAGCTTACTGCTTTCTTGTATTCTAGATCCTCCACCATGTTGCAGTGTGGCTCAAGGCTCTCAGCAGATGCCTTCAGCCTGCCCACCCTCCAGCATTGTGAGCTGAATCAATTCTACTGTTCATCCTTTCCCCAGTCTCAGGAACATTGCAGTGGCAGAACACGCACCAAGAAAGTACAGAAAGGTGCTTTGTGGCCTTAACTGGTCTCACAGATGGGAAGGCTTGCTTGAGATTGCCTGGTGTTGTCACCTATGGGAAGCAGAGCTGGGCAGAGGTAAGCCAAGATGAGTGTCCTTTCCCACAGGGAGGTGTAGGGAGGGGGAGGGCTGGCTGTCCCCAGCTTAGGCTTCCAACCCGTGCCTATGAAGGGATGTTTGGTGCAGATTACCTGTTCCGTGCGTGAGCTCCTGGTCTAAGAGTTGATTGACAGCTTGCTATGTCTGAGAATTGGTAACAGTGTCCTGGGTCCATTGTCTCAGTTTCCAGACAGTTCCAGACAAAACCAAATGCAGCTGCTTCAGAGGCACACAGGAGAGAGACAGGCTGCTATTTTAAGACAGCCACTGAGCTCTTTTTCACAGCCCTAGAAGCAGCAGAGCAGACCACAGGGAGGCCTGGAGGGGGTGAGTCACAAAAGATCAGGGAGGGCTTTTGAGTTGGAGCAAAGGAGGCTGCCTAGGCTGATGGACAGTTCAGGACACACCAGCGCCCATCCACATCATTTAGGTGATGCCTCCATGTCACTGGTGGGGAAACTGAGGCAGGGATGTTTATAAGCAGGGGGTGTGAGGAGAAGATCCTCACTACTCAAGTGATGCCATGTGAACCTTTTCCCCAGTTTAACTGGTCAATAAAAGGCTGTGATTGGGCAGGGGAGGGAGGAAGGTGGGACTGGAGATTTGAGAGAAGGGGTTGCAGGTAGAGAGAGAGAAAGGAGAAGAAGAAGACTGAGGAGGAGGAAGCCCATGAACCAGAACCATGTGGCCAAGAGAAACAGCAAGTAACAGGGGGCATTGTAGCTGGGAAGTAAGTTAGTACGACCTAGCTGTGCCCAACCCAGGCCTGTGGCTCATAAATAAAATATCTGGATTGTGTGTCTTTTATACGGGCTTATTAGGATTGTAAATTATTACTCCAGACTGCTTTCCTTTGTAAGTGACAGAAGTCTCTTGTTTTGTTAGAGCTAGGGGATTATGTTGGTAAAAGAAAAGCAAATTGTAGACACGTGTATATATACAGCAGGTATTAAAAACAACAACAACAACAACAACAACAAAAAAAACCATGTGGCTGAGGAGCCTGAGGTTGAACCCATAGAATCTATGTGCAAAAGTCAGGCGTGGTGGGAAGCAGAGACCAGAAGATCCCTGGAGCTCAGACAGCCTGCTCAATGAGACTATGTTAAACAAAAAAGATGGTGTCTGAGGAACAACACACAGGCCTGTCCTCCGGCTTCTACATATGTGAGCGCAAACAAACACACACACACACACACACACACACACACACGCACACACACATGCATGCACACACACATGCACACGCACACACTTGACCTACACACCTATGTGCATCCTTCCCCTACCCCCACAAGATACACAAACAAAACAAAAGGTAAAGCACAGATCTCTGATCCAGCAGGTCCATAAGCATTATCAATGCCTAGAGAAGTTCTGGCAGGGGGAGAGGCTGTCACCTTCTAGAGGGGCTGGGTGGAGTAGGACTTGGGGTGATCTTCAGTCAGGTTCCTCTAATCTGATAGGGTAATCATTTTATATACTACTTGTGTGTCACTAAAATGAAAGATACATGATGCTTTTAAAAATGTCACAAGGTTTCTTTGCCCTGGCCTCCTCTCAGAAGCCAGGTCCTGTCCCTCCCCCCAGTGTTTATTGGATTCATAAATTATAGACCTGGGATAAAAATACTAATATACTAATGTGCTTCTCCTCCCTTTGCCCCAATGCTAAGGGAAGAGGCCTTTTCCCAGAATGCCTCAGGCTTCTAGGAAACTTCTAAGCCCTGGGGACACGGCCTGTGGGGTGCAGCCTTGTGGTGACAGGTGTGGAGGGTTAAACTGGCCCCCTCTTCAAACTTCTGGTCTGTCTCTCTCTAGTTTGTACTCTGGACATCTCCTTACCAGACATCAGAAAGGTGACCATTCTACCCCATTTGGTGTACCTACTTCGAGAACTTTCTCTTGGCTTTGCTGTGACAATAACAGGCCATTATTGAAGAATGGTCACCTGTTGGTAGTCTCTTTCAAAATTAATTTTTGAAATCAGAACATATTCTTGTGGAGTGCAGCCAAGGAAGAAAAGGCAAAGCTGAGGTCACTTCATTCACCTCAGTCTAGAAGGAGCATCTAACAGTGTGGTGTGGACCTCAGACCTTCATTGTGTGTTCTCAGCTGACTGGTATCTGGGGTGCAGGGTCTGGGATGAAACCCCACCCCTACAGAGACCTGATGTAAAGCGGTAGCACTGACCTGAACTTCCATCTGCTCCTGGGTACTTGAGCATGCTCCGTGATGACAGCAGCTCACATGACGGCCTATCGGGAGTTTCTGAAGTTGCCTTCTGTGACAGACGCCAGAGGCAACCAACCCAGAGCCAGAAGATCCATTCTGGCTTCCAGCTGTGGAGGCTTCATTCTGTAGTAGTGTGGCCTCTTTGAGTTTGGCACTGTGGGGAGCTGTCCTGGTATGGGGCACAGATAGTGGTGCATAGGGCAGACATGCTCGGCTTAAGAGCAGGATATGAATGAAAGAGGAAAAGAAAGGAATTGGAGTCTCAGTATCCCCACCATGATACCCTCAATAACCTCAAGACTTCCACCAAGCCCCATCTAGGAAAGTTCCCCTGCAATGAGCCAGGCTGGGGACTTGGCCTGAACATCAGTAGGATGATTAGGTTTTTGTTTGTTTGTTTGTTTTGCTGTTTTTGTCAGCTTGAGACAAGCTAAAATCATCTAGAAAAAGGTGGAAGAATTGTCTGTAGCATACTGGCCTGTATGCAAGTCTGTGGGTCATTTTCTTGTTCAATGATCCATGTGGGAGGGCCCAGTCCACTGTGGGTGGTGCCATCCCTAGGCACTAGGTGGTCCTGGGGCACATAAGAAAGTAGGCCGAGCAAGCCATGGGGAACAAGCTAGTGAGCAGCACCCCTCCACGGGTTCCGGCTTTGAACTCCTGTCCTGGTTTCCCTTCATGATGAACTGGAAGCTATAAGGTGAGGTAAACCCTTTTTTCCCCAAGTTGCTTATCACAGCAACAGAGAGCAAACTAGCTCTCTCTGTGTGGTGCCAGCCTGCACCGCCTGCCCAACCCTCTCTCCTGTCCAGGTGAAACTACAGGGAGGGAATAGTGTGAGCAGCTAAGACCAGGTTTCAACACAATTTCATGGCCCTGGTCTACCACAACTCTGTAGGCTTTAATTGCAAAGATAAAAGAGTGAAACTTTTATTGTATGACTTGGAGACCAGAAAGTTGGAGACAGGTTATTTAAGAAATCCACAGTAGTGACTGGCCCATGGTCTTTGAAAAGTATCTCTAAGATGTTTACTGTCCTTTCAAGATTCGGGGTCAGCAAGGGCTGGAGGCAACCCACTGGCTGCTTGCTTTGAAAGGGGTGTGGAGGGCTGGAGAGATGGCTCAGCGGTTAAGAGCACTGGTTCCTCTTTCAGAGGTCCTGAGTTCAATTCCCAGCAACCACAGGGTGGCTCACAACCATCCCAATGCCTTCTTCTGGTGTGTCTGAAGACAGCTACGGTGTACTCATATACATATGATAATAAAAAATTCTATAAAAAAAAAAAAAAAAAGGAAGGGGAACCGGGCAGTGGTGGCGCACGCCTTTAATCCCAGCACTTGGGAGGCAAAGGCAGGCAGATTTCTGAGTTCGAGGCCAGCCTGGTCTACAGAGTGAGTTCCAGGACAGCCAGGGCTACACAGAGAAACCCTATCTCAGAAGAAAAAAAAAAAAGAAAAAAAAAAAAAAAAAAAAAAGGAAGGGATTATGGAGATAATGCTAAAGTATACAAGGACTCACCATCTGATAACATAAAAATTACTGACAACCAAAAGCTCAGAGCCATTGATTGATCAACCTGTATGTCGGTGATTCGATTTAAGGTCTGGTGTGATTGCTCTAACTGCACTGGGACTCAGCTGCTGGCTGATTCTTGGTGATGCTCACAGCAGCTCACATTTTGGCTCAGGAGCGACTTACCCTGGGATCAGTTGCTAAAGCAGATCCAATAAGAGATAACTGCCTGTGGCCTTAGACAAACTCATTCTTGGTTGTGACACACAGTTCTTAAGGAAGATCCTCAGATCCTGCAGTTGCCATGTGGAGACAACCGTGGGGAGATACACCCCAAAACTAATGAAGTCTTAGTGGCTGTTCAGGTAATTATTGCTGATCCAAAGACAGACGAGAGGCTGAGGAAGTTTGGACGATATACTCATCTGGATTTCAGCTTTTCGCCTGCTTCCTACATCTGGGAGTTCAGTGTTTCCAGCATATGTTTGGAAATCAACTGTCACTTTTCAAGTGAGAAATCCCAGAAGATTGATTATATCTTAGAGATTTATCACCAAAAGTTTTGGGAAAGTGAAACACATAAAAAACCAATTAAAAGCAAACTAGAACATTTGGGGGACATTCCAGGCCCAAGAGGAAGAGGGGTGTAAGTGGGTGCTAAGCTGTAATTGCCAAAAGAGAAAAGATAAGAGCAACCAGTCTGTTCTGGTTCGTGCAGACTCTTCTCTTTCTTCTGAACTTACTGAAGTGATTACTAGAAAGATTTACCCTCCACATCAGGTGGGCAATGGCACAGGCCTGTCTACCAGCTCTGGACAGGTAGAGGCAGAAGGATAGTGAGTTCAAGGTCACCCTGATCTACACAGCAAGTTATAAGATAGCCTTGGCTATAGAGGGTGAAACCAAACCAAACTCCCAAGTTGTACTGTTGTGGGTGGAAGGCCATCTGTGACTGGAGCCAGCTGTAAATGCTGGGTCATTCTGGTTTGCTGTGGTAAGATCAGAGGTGCCAGGAGGCCCCTGCCTTTGGGGTACTGCCTGATTCCTGCCCTCTTGGTAGGTAGCCACAGGGCCTCTTTCTGCCTGGGGCTACTGTCTGCTTGGCTTCAGCTTCTGTTGGCCACACACCATTGGATCTCAGAAGTCTGAAAGCTACCTCTAATTCTGATAATGCCGGAAATAGAAGGTTGTGACCCTCAGAGCCATCTCAGTGAAAGGATAGTGCACAAGGTCAGCACCTTGTGGCTTTATTGGATAGCCTCTGAAAAGGAGGTGAGCAGGGAGGAGCTTTCTGTAGATGAAAAGAAGAGGCTGGGGCTCCTCAGAGTGTCCTGGGGAGGAGCTTTGATGTGGGAGTAAAGGCAAGTCTTTGAGGGTCTTTTCTGTGAGGCCTGGCTTTGAAACTGTAAACCCAGTTCATAGTCCCCAGAAAACAGTCAGTACACACCCCAGATAGAAGGCTATCAGGTGCTTCACTAGGGGTAGAAAGTAGATCTAGTGGTCACTTTAGAGGCAGCTAGGGCGGGAAGGTGGCCATCTTGAAAAGATGAGGGAGACTCTGTAGGTGGTCCCAGTAGGGAAATGAACCACAAAAATATGAATGGGAGTGAGCATGCAGTTTAGATTGATGCCAGATGCTTTATTCCCAACACATTGAAACACAGTATAATTTGGAAAAAAGTTCCTAGGTGTAATACAATCCCCATTGCACAAGGAAGGGTAATCATATGAGACTCAACTCAGGGTACATGACATTTATTCCAAGATATTGTGTTCTAGAGATAGGCTAGGATAGCTTACAGGCCTATGAAAGGGTCTAGCCTAGTCTCAATTTTACAGCTAGCATAGAGGTCATTTGGGCTATTAGTCACTTCTGGTCCTGGTTGTGGGAACATGGGGAGCCCCTGGCTGTAAGGGTCATTTAGATTACTAGCCACCTCCAGTCCTGCTTGTAGCAGGTTGATATGGCCTGGCTCAATAGATATTAGATTACCTGGCTATTAATCAACTCCATTTCCAACTTTCTGGATGGAAAGACAGAGTTTACATCTTTCCCATCCTGCATGCTTACCATGCCCGGTTTTTGGAGATTTGTGGGAGCAAGGAGCTTTGTGCTGTGCTCCCAACTAAAAGGGGACTATGAGACCTGCTACCTCACTTCTGAGTACCAAGAAGCAATGTGTGGGACTAGGGATGTGAACTAGCTCCTGCTTTGGGGTCCTGTCACAGCAGATCAAACATCAGCATGGAGTCCAAGACTCTTACACCAAGCTGTGATGGCTATTCTCAGTTATCAACTTGACTACATCTGGGATCAACTAAAACCAAAGTGGCTGGGGCTTGTCTTAATTAAATCATTTGAAGTGGGAAGGCCCACCTTTGATCCAGATCTTTTGAGATGGGAAGATCCGCCTTTAATCTTGGCTATACCTTCTGCTGCAAACCAATATAAAGGACAGGGAAGAAGGAAGCTTGCTCTTTGCCTGTTTGCTCTCGATGGCAAGTCTATTCCTTCACTGGCATTAGAGCCTACTTCTTGGGATTCCAGCATACACTGAAGACCAGCTGAGACATCCCGATTTGTGGACTGAACAACTGCTGGCTTCTTGGACTTTCTGTTGTTAGACAGACTAGCTGAACAACATCCTGTATATCACATTCTAATAAATCCCATGTGTGTGTGTGTGTGTGTGCGTGTGTGTGTGTGTGTGTGTGTGCGTGTGTGTGTGTGTGTGTGTGTGCAGGTGCACCCATGTGCATGCATGCATGTGCAAGCACATAAGTTTATTCTGTCAGTTTGTTCCTCTAGAGAACCCTGATCAATACACAAACCAAAGTAGAGACATCCCACCACCCAAGGAGTCAAGAGGAAAACAGCTGACCTCCCAAGCAGGTGTTTGAGCAGCCATGACAGTGATGTTTTCTTAGGCTTAATTCTCACACACAAAATATGTAACTTGAAGTGAGCCAATGCTAGCCAATGAGCTGCTTTCTACTAGCCTTCACCTTCTCCCCACCTTGAGGAGCAAGCAGCTTCCAATGAAGCCAAGCTGTCTTTTGTCCTCCGTTCCTGCTCCCCTCAGCTCTTCCCTCACTCGCTGTCGGCCTCCCCTCAGCCTCTGCAACACCTGGTTGTTTTGTGAGATGAAGTTTGCCCGGTTCTAGAAACACATCACAAAGCCAATGAAAGTCTTTAAGGGGAATGGTTATTTCATCCTTTGACAAGTGAAATCAGTGATCAGGCCCCCTGAGCCTGCACTTGGGCTCAGCCCCTCCTCAGCTCTGCACTGTGGCCAGGTTCCTGCAGGGCACTGTTCTCCCTCCTGACCACACCACACCACGACCCTGCCTGTGATTCTTGTTCTGCCTTGGGTCCTCTGCTCTGTGATTCAGGGCTCTCCCTGTGTGAAGGGGACTCAGGTTGTAGATCAGGATGCCATCTGATGCATGTCAATCAGCTGGTGCATGCCACTTCATCTGGGACCCTAGGGTCTCTCCCCTGGGAGTTAGGTCTTGTGATGAGACTATTATGGGTCAGCTCTTCCTTGTGTGCTTTTTTGTTTTTGTTTTTTGTTGTTGTTCCCTTTTTTTTTTGTTTGTTTGTTTGTTTGTTTGTTCAAGACAGGGTTTCTCTGTGTAGCCCTGGCTGTCCTGGAACTCACTCTGTAGACCAGGCTGGTCTCGAACTCAGAAATCCACCTGCCTCTGCCTCCCAAGTGCTGGGATTAAAGGCGCAGGCCACCACTGCCCGGCTCCTTGTGTGCTTTCTTGATGGCTTCCTACAGTGTCCAGAGCGACACCTGTCTTCATTCCTTGGCACAGGGAGGAGGCTGTGCCTCTTAGCAGCATCAGCCAGACCAGGCTTTGGGTTGCAGGCTTCCCAGGGTGGGGCAGATCATGGCAGCTGGCTTTTTTAGTGGCCTGGCTTTTAGTGACCTGCCATGACTAGATGCTGTGGAGCGATGCTAGTGAGGCCCCCGGAGCCCTGAGGGTTGGGAGGCCCAGTGGGCAGCAAACCACACTGCTGCGCAGGACACAGGATCACTGAGCGTATGGAAGGAAGCGACCCTACAGAGTGTAGGGGAGGTGGCAGACTCGGTGACTTCCCATACATCAGACTGGACCACCGCACTTCAGTACTCACCTAGATCGCCAGTTTCACAAGCAGAGGGCTTAGTTCCAGAACAAGGAAGCAGGGAAGCCAAGTGATCTGTTTCTACAGCCTGGCAGAACAGGGGCCGAGCTGA
This sequence comes from Uromys caudimaculatus, assembly GCA_028551405.1. Classification (NCBI taxonomy): domain Eukaryota; kingdom Metazoa; phylum Chordata; class Mammalia; order Rodentia; family Muridae; genus Uromys; species Uromys caudimaculatus. The sequence continues at coordinate 82,176,565 of CM052710.1, forward strand.
CAGGATGCACGAGTTCTGACGCCCAGTGGCTCATCCGCCAGGTGTGGGGCTGTAGTCATTATTCTTCTCTTCACCGAGGGGGCAAGACCTGACAGAAAGAGTTAAAAGGAAGGAATTTTATTTTGCCTCATAGTTTCAGAGGGTCCAGGGCATCATGGTAGGGAAGGCATTGCGGGTGAGGAGGGCGTGGTGGGTGAGGAGGGCGTGGGGAGTGAGTGTCCATAGCCATGGGAATTTGTGGTACCTCCTTGTTCATGCAGCACAGCAGAGAAACGGTGTCATTCTCAAAGTCCTGCCCTTACAGACCTGTTTCCACCAGCTGGTCTCACTTCCTAAAGGATCCACAGTCTCCAAAAACACAGGTTGGGAACAAGCCCTCAAAACAGGAGCCTGTGCAGGGCATTGCAGATCCAGACGGTAACAGAGACAGTGTTCAAGGTCACACTGTGGGGAGCGGGGTGGACAGACACTTCTGTGTACAGGAGCAAGGAGAAATCACCCCTCACATAAGGTGAGGGGCCGGTGGGGGGTCCTGGGAGTAGGCAGGGTCCTTTGGAGTTGAGTATGTCTTCCAGCCTTGGAATGACTGGAGGAGGTGCATCCTAGAATTTCTGCCTAGATTCTTGGTGTCATCTGTCTGATGCCATAGATAAAACAGTTGGGGGGAGACAGACCTGCCACTTGCTGGCCATGTGATAAGCTGCTCATGCTTCTGGCTGCTCATCTACAGAAGGAAGTGGGTCACCCTGCCTCTCTAGTCTTAGAATAAGGGGTGAGTGAGGATGTGTAAGGCTCCCTTCACAGTCAGAGCTAACAAGTACATGGCTCTCAATGGGACAGGCAGATGTCCAGGACTGGCTCTGTGTTTGTCCACAAGTCTGACTGGGTCTTTCTGGGGAGGAATGGGGATTCTGTCCGGCATCTGAGGATGAGTTAGAATTGCTTCTAGAATGATCCAAACCTGGGCATACTGTTCCTGGGTCTGCTTTGCCAGCTAGCCTCGAACACACAGTCCTGGGAATCTCTTCTCTGGAGTCCAAGCAGAGGATTAGCAGGGGTGATTCACCATCAGAGAGAGAGACCACGTCAGAGAATCCAAACAACCCAGAAAAAGACTCCTTCTACCCCAGGGACTGGGAGACTCTGAAGGGACCCATGTGTCATGTTGCCAATTGTTCACAGCCCCTAAGGAGCCTGAGCAGCAAGCCCTACTGGGCAGAGGGTGAAGGCTGGACTAAGAAGTTGGTGATGCCCCACCCCATGGCTGATGCCTGCAGTGCTTTCTCCTGATCCCGTGAGACCCTTCCCAGGAGATCTGCACTGCAGTGGAGCAGGATATCCCACACCATTATGTTGTCACATAGTATGATCAGAGAGGAGACAGCTATGGTATGACCAGCTGGGGACTACATGGAAGCAAGAGTTCTTGAGTTTCCCAGGATGCTCAGTGGCAGGCCTGTGCCAGGGCCTGTCAGTGTGCACTGAGGAGTCTTCCCCTCTGCGGCTTACGCTATATCCGAAAAACAAGGAAAAATAAACACACAGAATTATTTTAAGTAGGATAAAGTTCTGTGAAGAAAAAAAAAAAGGACCCTGCTGTTATGGTTTGTAATTGCTTGGCCCGGGGAGTGGCACTATTAGGAGGTGTGGCCTTGTTGGAGTAGGTGTGTCACTGGGTGTGGGCTTTAAGACTCTCATCCTCTGCTGCCTGGAAGCCAGTCTTCCACTAGCAGCCTTCAGATGAAGATGTAGAACTCTCAGTTCCACCTGCACCATGCCTGCCTGGATGCTGCCATGCTCCCATCTTGATGAATGGACTGAACTCTGAACCCGGAAGCCAGCCCCAATTAGATGTTGTCCTTTATAAGACTTGCCTTGGTCATGGTGTCTGCAGTAAAACCCTAACTAAGACACCTGCGCACCAACCCAGCCTGGTGAGTGACCCAGAACCGTCGGCCTGCCCATGATATCCACACACTGCTAGGCCTGGCTGGGGCCACGCAGCCTGCACACCAACCCAGCCAGATAAATGTAGCTCTCAGCTATTTTTTCCCCAGTAGATGGAGATTATCAATGAGGAAAATAAGTGGCCATGGGGTGTCCAACCCTATGGGTACATCTGCAACTCAACTCCTACACCTGAGCCTCACGGAGCATTTTCGTGAGGGACAGAAAGATTGTAAGAACCAGAGGACCGGAAGTCCTGCTGCAACACTGTCTTCTGGATATGGCAGGAAAGCGACATCCATCAAATCTCAACAGTGTGGCTGTAGTGACATCACCAGCTGCCATGCCAAAGTGGCCGGGGGAAATTTCACACGGCCCTACCTCTAAATGAAGAGCTCCAGGCAATCAGTGGCTGCCGAGAGAGGGAGGATCAGTTTCCCTCAGGAATGAGGCTCCTGTTAGGTTATCCAGTCCCTCGTGGTGAGCCCACAACACATGTACATATGAGCACCACTAAACGACCTCTGAGGATGCACACATATATACCCCTCTGCATGTGTGTGTGTGTGTACATGTGTGTGTGTGTAATAGTAATAATTAAGAAGAGGTCATGAACTTGAGAGCAAGTGGGGGTAGAGAGCCAGGGTAGAGACGAGATGATCTTTCAGTGGGGGGCTGAGAAGGAGGAAGTGAGATTGTGCTGAGGTCAGAAGGAAGCAGGACACCGAACAATCCAGACAGGGGCGTGAGCAGCATAGAGGCTACGGGCACCTGTGCTCAAGGCACTGAAATGATGGTGCAGTACAGGGGTGTGTATGGTGCAGGTGGAGGGGCGCATAGTGGGTGTGTATGGTGCAGGTGGAGGGGTGCATAGTGGGTGGGTATGGTGCAGGTGCGATTTCTGAGTTCAAGGCCAGCCTGGTCTACAGAGTGAGTTCCAGGGCAGCCAGGGCTATACAGAGAAACCCTGTTTCGAAAAACAAACAAACAAACAAATAAACAAAAAAAAGAAGCCGGGCAGTGGTGGCGCACGCCTTTAATCCCAGCACTCGGGAGGCAGAGGCAGGTGGATTTCTGAGTTCGAGGCCAGCCTGGTCTACAGAGTGAGTTCCAGGACAGCCAGGGCTACACAGAGAAACCCTGTCTTGAAAAAACCAAAAAAAAAAAAAAAAAAAAAAAAAAAAAGAATATGGTGCAGAGGGGTGAATAGTGGGTGCGGATGATGCAGGTGATGGGGTGCACAGTGATAGAAGCATGCCACATGGAGGCCTCCTTCCCTCTGCACAGGCATTGGGGGAATACATGCAGATGAGCTTCTCCTCCACCATCTCACATGCTGCCAGGCCTGGGGTGCAGCACCACATGGTCCCCACCCCTGTCTCATGCTTGAGGAACCCCAGGCTCAGCTCTGCCAGAGTCACTTACAAGGGGTCACACAGCTACAGACAGTAAGAATGGTCACTGGCTTGGGAAGGGTGTTTGACAGACAATCATGGCCCCATCTCTGCTCTGTGTGTCCCAGGACCTCAGAGCCCGCCAGCCATCAGTGCCATCAGTCTGTGATGGGGAGCCACAGCTCTGTTGATGAGAGTTTCCACGAGAGGCCCATGCCCTGTGACCTGCGACATAGCACCAGATAAATAGCCAGGGAATAGAAGGGGCATGCTTTCAGTGCCAGTGAGATGGGTGCCATTGGGAAGTAGGTGTCATGTTCCTGTTATCTTAGCAGAGGGGGAAGTGGAGGCAGGGGATTGAGGGTCCAAGGCTAGCCTCCCATGCATGGCAGGTTTGAAGCTAGCCTGGGTTTCACAGGGCCTGCCAAATCAAAAAAATAATCAATGAATGAGCAACCAAACAAAAGTGTTCTGTTATCCTGGGCCACACCTCAGTTCTCCATCTTGGCATTTGTCCGGGTGAAGTCACGAGATATGTGCAGAGATAAGTGTTGAGGCAGCAGGGATTCTGTCATCTGTCCATCAATCATCTGACATCATTGGCTTAGCCATCACGCCTCCACGTATCTATCTGTTCAGTCATCACCACTCCCTCTCTCAAGATAGATAGAATGCAGATACAATTCGTAAAAAAAAAAAAAAAATGGCTTCTTCAGGGCATCTTTTAAAAATGTAAGTTTGAAGCCAGGCTGGATATGCAGACTTACGACCCCAGCGCTCAGGAAGCAGAGGCAGGAGGATTGAAAGTTCAAAGATGATCTGGGTTACACATTGAGACCCTATCACAAAGCCAACCAACATACATGCATATATACATAGACATTCATACATACACATACATACATGCATATTTGCAGGCAGACAGATAGACAAACTCAAAGCAGGAAAGCTGCCTGTAAAACCACACGCCCAAACATATCATAGAGTTGGTAGCCACTTCATGATCTTTTTGAGGACCCCCAGTGAAAACAGAAGCAATCCAATGACTTCATATAGTGTAGAGCGAGTGAGACAGGAAGGCCCTCTCTCCCTGAGACCCCAGGGCTACTGTTTCTAAGCGTGCTCCTCATCTTGCCTACTCCAGGATGAGGAGGAGTTCAAAGGAGTGTGTAAGGCAAAGGCAGAGCCTTGAGGACCTAGAAGAAACCCCAGAGAGGCAGGTGCAGCCGGTCTGTGCTGATGCAAGCCGTGGAAGCAAATTGTCTATCTCAGCATGAAGGAGATGCCGGAAGGGTTTGATTAGTGCCCAGAGCCCAACAAGAAGCTAAAGGCATCAAAAGGTGTGGGACTTCAGAGTTGTAATGTCACTCACAGGTATGACTCTCCCAAGGGGCACACAGGCACTAACTGTCACCAGGTTGAAGTCCCTTGGCTCTAAGGAGTGAGCATCTCTCTGGCAGCTACATGGAACTGTGGCACATGCTGGGGAAGTTGTGGTGTCTTTGACACAGTGTGGACCCAGCTCCTGCCACTCAGGAGCCCTGCACTGTGGGGGTTGTCACTCAGTCTTGTGGGGCTTTCAGTTGCGTTTCAACAATAGGCATGGTGACACCACCAGGTGGGTGGCACTGAGGGGTTGAAGGTGGGACAATGAAGTGCCTTGAGAAACAACCTAAGCAGGAGGAGGCGTCCTGCTTTGGGGAGTGCTCCTGGGAGGAGGAGTTACAGAGAACCCTAGGCCAATGCTGAGTCTCACCCAAGATTCAAGAGACCCCATTGCCTCGTGGCCCTGTGTCTTCTGGCTGTGGGCAGCTGGGGTAAGTCCTACCCACTCCTTAACCTGGGTTTCCTGGTGACTGGGAGGAAGCCTGTCCTGTCTGCCTCACAGGGGAAAGCATTGTAAGTGGAATGAGACGGGGCGGGCCTCAGGAGAGGACAGGGAGAGCCATGCTCTGTAGGACCACCGGCAAGTTATGGGGAAGAGGGGCTGCAGCAGTATTTCCCTGAGGCTGGGAACTCTGGCGTTGTAACCACAGGTCAGTCTCCTGTGCTCTGGCCTTCTGGGATCTGTAGGACAGTCTGTGACCATGAGAACAGCAGAAGGGACATGGCTCAAACCACAGGTGCTACAGGTCAGATAAGAGGACAGGTCCCTTGAAAGGGCTATTTGACAGGAGAAGTCACTTAGCCCAGGAGGCCATAATCTGGGATTCGAGTAGAGTTTCTAGCAGGAGGGCACTGAGCTGAGCGCTGAGTTGGAGCAATTCCAAGAAAGCTTCCAGAAGGCACAGAGGCAAGAGCTTCAGAAACCAGTCCAGACCAGAGGAGCACACTCAAGATCCCCAGAAGAAATGCAGCCTTGGGGCCCACTAGAAACAGGGGCCTCTTTTGAGCACCCTCTTGATAAGTCAATCATGTGGTTCTGCCTTCTTGCAGCTTAGACTCAGAGATGTCAAGTCCCTTGCCTTAGGGCGTTCAGCCTGTAGCCCAGGCAGAGGAAGGTTATGTCTCGGGGGAGGTGGCTGAAAATACACCTTGATAGCCATGAATGCACGGCTGGAAAGCTGAGATGTGTACACTCTGAGTAATAGCAACCTAGAAAAGTCTTACAGTAATAGTTCTCAACCTGTGGGTTGGGACCTCTTTAGAGAGGGAGATATCAAACAGTTATTTTACGAGGGTCCCCTAAGACTATAGGAAACACAGATACTTATATTACAATTCATAACAGTAGCAAAATTACAGTTATAAAGTATCAACAAAAATAATTTTATGTTTGGGGGCCACCTCAACCTAAGGAACAAAGGATCACAGCGTTAGGAAGGCTGAGAGCCACTGTCTTAGAGTATGTCAGGATCTTGGTATGCAGTGGAGAAGGCTCAGGACAGTTGCCAGGGACAATGTGTCAAGGCCGGTATGTCATGTGACATGTGTCATATGTTAGATTTACTTGAGGTCAGCAGAGAATGGGCAGGAAACACACATTTACTGAGAGTTGTGCAGGGGAGTTTTTGGCCTTTGGAGGAGGTGAGCAAGCTTCTTCCCCAGGATGTTTGCTTCCTGAGGCGTGAGAGAGGAGACAGCAGTCAGCATTTCCACTCAGAGCACTGGAGTGAGGAGGGCAGGAAGCCATTGAGGCAGCTTGGTGGGAGGGGCCTTCAGCACTTCCTCTCTGCTGCCTTACTGCCCACTCTGTGTGTGGGCTGTCACAGTGACCTGTTATTGATGGCCATATCCTCATGCTATTATGGCTATATCCTCATGATCATGTAAAATTTAAAATAATATGCTACACTACCAGTCCATTAAAAGAAGGAAATCCTTAGTAAATAGTGGGCCAGGGTCTGGACCGGCATGGGCTGCAACCCTGGAAGGCAGTGATGGGGGAATCTCCAGTGATCCTCAGAGCGACTTGGAGCAGGCACCAAAATGCCTTTTTATCAGCAGAGAAAGATGTCTAAGATCATTTGCTGTTGCTCCCAAGTTGGGTCTGGGATCTGGTGCTGCAGGCATGACTGGCATCCACCCAGCCGGCCAGGTCTGGGCAGTTCCACAGCCTTCACTCCAGAGCCAGGGCCGCTCACCTGGGCCTGACACTGGCCTGCTCACTGACGTGTGGCCTTGGGCTGTGTTCTGTGGGCTCTGACACAGGACCAGTGCTATCTTTCAGATATCCAAAGGATTTAATGAGGCATGTCTGCTATGATTCTCAACTTAAAAGAGACAGCAGAATCCCCAGAGCATGGAGTGGCTCTCCCAGAGTTCTGCAGATGGGGAGAGGAGGGACCAGAGGCATGCTTGTGGCCTACCAGGCACATCTTTCTTCACTATCCCTGGAGCTGCCCTCTCCACTGAGGGCACACTCCCCCCTCTCCCCCTGACCCTCGTGCACACACAGGAAGTGTGGACAGAACCAATCGGCCTAGAGAGGGTCAGGCCTATGGGGAGGAAACTCATATTTCTTAGGCCTGTGGACTTTGCCAAGAGCTCCAGAAGCAGCCGACTTGGGTACAGGGCGGGTGCTTTCCTGTGGGAAAATGTGAGGCATTTCCACTAATAGTTGGATAATTGGGCCCAGTGAGGTCCACAGCACATATGATGTCATTCTGTCTCTCTGGCCTTTGGGTTCTAGGGACCCTCTGGGAAAGTGGTGGGGGATGAAGGTCTAGAGGGCAGAGGTTCTGGAACGGACCACGGTTAAAAACAGAAACAAGTTTCTGGTGGATGTGGACTGTGGCCAAGGACGGAGCAATTGAAGCAGGCTAGCCCAGGGAATAAAGTACACATCAGAGTCATGATGGGGGCAGGGACCAGGGCCAGAGGCAGAGCTGGGCAAGGAGGTTGGAAGGATGAATGGGCGATGGATGGGGAGTGAACAGATGGCATTCAAGATTCCTGGGAGCCACTGAGCCTGTGTGTGTGTGTGTGTGTGTGTGTGTGTGTGTGTATGCATGTGTGTGCATATGTATGTATATGTGTGCGTGCGTGCGTGTGTGTGTGTGTGTGTGTGTGTGTGTGTGTGTACTGTGACCCTGGATACAGTCCATGCAAGACTCAGTTGTCATTCATCATTCATGTTGATTTGGGCCTACTATCTTGATCTTTCTAAGACTGCACACACCAGGCACTGTCAACTTCCAGTCCATCCTTGCTAACAAAACCCTGCTTCAACTGGGGTGACAGTACAGGCAGTTGGGGAATCTGTATGCCTAGTTTCCCTCACAACTGTGGGTTACCTAGACAACCCAGCCTTAGGTCCCTGCTAAGGAAAGTGACTATGGTCTCTTTGAGGCATGGGGGTACCATGGTCCATGAACAGTGCCCTGACACAGCTGACTTCTACCATCTTCCAAGTCTGTCTCTGGCATGGCCACCTGCAGTTGCTCCCGATTCCCACAGGGCTTTCTTTGCTGCCTTAGATTCTATAAACCCTCCACCCACTCCCCAGTCGCCAAGCCATTCTTCCCAGGACCCTGCAATTATTCGTGACTCCCTGTCCCCCCTACTGTGGGCCCTGGAGCCAGCTGTTTGGACTCAGATCTCAGCCCACCACTTCCAGCCCTGTGTGACTGTTCTCTGTAGTTGTTCTTCAGTATAGGCAGGGGAGGTTCCCAAGCCCCCCACAGATACTAAAATCCACCAAATCTTATAAAAAGCAGCATAGCGTGTGCGTGTAGCCTATACTTTAAGCCATCTCTAGATGGCTCACAGCACCTAGGGAGATGTGAATGCAGCTATTCTTAGACTGGCATTTAGGAACAGTGGTGATTTTTCAAAGTCCCTACATGTCTTGTACAGAGGCACACGGACTTAAATATTTTTGATCCAGGTTGGCTGTATCTGCAGAGGCAGGGAAGACATATGTGGAGGGCTGGCAGTGTAGAAGAGTTGGGACAGCCACCTCCTGCTTTTACTCCATGAGTGTGTGTGAGAACATTGGTAAGGCTCAGTGCAGAGCTTGGAGCTATTGGAACCATCAGTCCATCAAGGACAAAGGGCAAAAGCCTGGTATAGCTCCTTATCCTCGTGAGCAGTCAGTGCTCTCTGGTTCCTGGCCTCTCTCAAGCCTTTGTGGTTTCATGCTTGTTTGTCCTCAGTTTGGGATGCCCCCTGCTTCCTGACATCCATCTTCACTCACCTGCTTCCTCTTGGTACTTGGAAAACGATTTATTTTGTCCACTTCTCTAGGAAACCACCCATGGCTCAACCCTCAGCCCTGGGCTTGCGCAGCCTCTGTGCCTTCTCTGTCACTGTGAGCACCAGTCTCTCATAGCCCCTGTCTTAGCTCCTTAGGGCCCCACACAGAATCCTTGTCCTCTATCCCTAAACGTCCTCAGAGACTTGAGGTGTCCCCAGAGCCACAGCTGGCAGACTGGTGTGGATATGGCCCGGGCATCACGCCGTGTGCTGTGACAGCGCCTAAGCTCGTGCTCTGACTGCTGGGAAGGCTACTTGAATGAGCCACTTTAGCTGAGCCGCTGAGCCCAGCTTATCCCATAGAGCCACCATAGGCATCTTCTAGAAGCCTAGAGACAACGCCCTTAATCGCATGGGAGTGCACACTGCTTCCTGAAACCCCAAAAGCAAAGACTGACGCCTCTCTCCCAAGATCCGGATACTCCACCTGTACCAAGGGACAGTAGCTCTCCATTCTGGGGTCTACTCTCCAGATTCAGAATATGCCACCCCTAAATTGTGAGAAGATTCCTTAAGTGACCCCCTCCTTATTGCTTCCACTAGTCTCATTTCCCTGGAGAAACGGTCATCTAGGGGTCAAGGAGATCAGGTTTCATGGCCAGGGTCAGGTTGGGCTCAGCAGAAGGGCCAAGGTGACAGTCCAAGAAGCCTCAATTGAACTGACCCTTCTGACCCTGCCAGTGCCATGACCCAACATTGAGTACCACCTCAGACTCAGACTGTCTGAGCCAAGAGAGCTGATCGTTGAGGCAGCCCCTTCCCAAGAAGCCACTGTACAGAGATGTACAGAGAAACGGGAAGGCTAACCCTTGCAAACCAGCACCTGTAGAGCTTAGTCCTCTGTGTTACATGGTCATTACCATTCTGAAACTGGAGGATCTGTGATCACACTCACAAGACCCTCACAAGATCTGGTCCTCTGACAGTCTCTCACAGAAGGGAGAAGGGCTCATGGGTCAGCAGAATGTGGGCAGGAGGGCTCTCACCCCCACCTCTGATAAACCAGCTGTGAAGAGTTGCTGTCGGGAAAGATTCTTCTTAGAGGTGCAGGTGCTGCAAGTTGCCCATATTCTTGTGAGTGACCCCAGTTAAATTCGGTGGCTTGTTAAACAAGACACGGATGGCATTGTTCCTGGATCTCTTGTTGGCATCTATCAGGGATGAGCAGACATCTGTTCATGTTTTGTGAAAGTTCATAAAATACAAGCTCTTTCTTCTATTTTCTGGCTGTGTGACCAGGCACCTTCTCCTCTTTGAGTCTTATGATCTCAAATTCCATCAGTAGTTGCCTGGTTGGGTACGTGATGATATAGACAAAGACAAACCAGGACCAAAGTCAAGAGATTGGTGGTAATTAGCTAAGGAAAGTCTTTGAGACACATGTATAAAGAAGGGCGGACTAGTACAATGTCTGCTGCTTTTGTATAAGAAAAGGTGGATTTAAGAGTATATTCTAGGACTCAGGGTACAGTTCAGTGGTAAAGCACGTGGTTGTGGTCTATCCCTTGCACACACATGTGTGCATGCGTGCACACACACACCTTAGTTACTGTGCTATTGTTGTGAGATGACATCATGACTATGACAACTCTTATAAAAGAAAGCATTTAATTGGGAGCTTGTTTACAGTTTCAGAGGGTGAGTCCATGACTATCATGGGGGTGAAAGCAGACAGGCATAGTGCTGGAGCCGTAGCTGGAAACTGATCCAAAGGCAGCAGGCAGAGAGAGAAAGTGTGTGTGTGTGTGTGTGTGTGTGTGTGTGTGTGTGTGTGTGTGTGTGTGTGTAAGAGAGAGACAGAGACAGAGAGACAGAGAGAGACAGAGAGAGACACAGAGACAGAGACACAGAGACAGAGAGACACAGAGAGACACAGAGAGACACAGAGAGAGACAGAGACACAGAGACACAGAGAGAGACACAGAGACAGACAGAGACAGATGGACAGAGGCAAAGACATACACATACACACACATGCAGAGAGACACAGAGAGAGAGACACACAGAGAGAGACACAAACACAGAGAGAGACAGAGAGAAACTGGGCATGCCATGGCCTTTTGAAACCTCAAAGCCCTCAATGATACACTTCCTCCCACAATGCCACACCTCCTAATCATTCCCAAGTAGTTCCACTAGCTTGTGCCTAAGCATTCAACTTATATGAGTCTATGAGGGCCATTCTTATTCAAGCCACCACACACGTGTATGCACACACACGCACGGACGCTCTGCCTGTCACAGGTTTTGTTTTTTATCAACTTGACACATACCCAGCCATCCCTGGAAAGAGGGAATCTGGGGGAACTGCATCCACTGTGTTGCAGGCACGTCTGTGGGGCATACATTTGGTTGCTGGCTGACGTGAGAGGGTCCACTCAAGTGTGGCTAGTACTGTCCCTAGCTAGGTGGTCCTGGGCTGTCTTTAAAAGGTAGCAAACCAGGGGAAGTAAGCAGATTAGCACTCCCATGTGGCCCCTGTTTCAGTTTCTTCTGAATTCGGCCATGAGCTCCTACCTTTGCTTCCCCCAATGATAGACCTGTAAGCAGAAAAACCAAAGCAAACCCTTCCCACCGCAACCTCGTTCACGATGTTTATCACAGAGACCGAAGGCACATGAGACTCCCCACCCCCTTAGTTGAAAAATTAGAGATAATGGTCAATTTTTACACAGTGAAATAATTCAGAGAGATCCATGTACTTTGGGCCCATTTCTTCTCAACAATAAAATTTTGCAAAGCACATTTTTTGGCACTTTGGATGTGAAGAGTGGATGTAGTGACGGGCACTGGTGTGTTGAGGGGGAATGTGGGGAAGCTCTGGTGGCCTAAGGCTTCCTTCCTGTTGCCTTCATTTTCTCCAAGAGCCAGGGCCATTACCTAGAACATTCTATTGTAGTGGAATAAGTTTGAAGACCTCATGCCCACTCTTTCAGCCATTACCCTTGACTTGGCTGGAGCTATCCCGAGATAGTCAGCTGCCCAACAAGGTCTTTATAGCATATGGTGGTGGTGCCCGCCATGTGACTGGTTCTCACCAATGTAATGTGGACACAAAGGCTAAGTAGTGGATTACCATTTTCCTTTCTCCCAGTCTGCTATATGGGTGTCACTACGATGACCCCAAGGTCACACGAGGGTGGAGAAAACCTGAGATCTGTCTCCAAGAGAAAGCATTGGCAAAAGCCACCTAGGAGACCTACAAGCCAGGAGCGTGAGCATTGGGTTTTGCAGGAGGGAGAGAGAAGCACACACCACACACAAAAGAGGGAGACAGCATCGTACCGTTAGTCATCATCATTCTGCCTCAAAAATTATAGTTCGTTTCAAACCACTGTTTTTCCACTGTTCCACCCCACCTTTGAAATTGCCTGCTGGAATATTACAAAGTAGTCCCTCGACATCGCTCACAAAAACAAAGAAGGAAACGTTCTTTCTTGTGCTGAACCAATAAGATGTGGGGTCATTGGTCCAGGCAACAGCTGCGCCTGGCTGACACAGTGGATGCTTGCAGTGTCTATAGCCATGGGCTAGAACACACCAGTCTTTCTTTGGGCTCTGTGGTGAACAGAGGAGTGTCAGGGCTCCAAGTTCGAGATCGCCAAGCCCTCCACCTGCCAAGAGACAGCTTTCTGTTCTCCAGGCCCAGCTGCACCCAGCCACACCCACCCACCCACCCGGTCTCCATTTTCTCTTTTTCTATTTCCTTAGTAGGATCAGGAGCAGGGTGTTTTGAGGCCCTGCACTTGGCCTTGGTCAGCCAAGGCTGGGTGTGTCAGAGCAAGGCGAGCAGGAACAGAACAAGCAAGCAGAGGGAAGGATGCTGGAACTCAGGGTCTACCAGGCAGCTACCAGGGATGCAAACCTCTGTCAGCCCCACCCAAGTTGATGACCCTTAGAGGCAGGCAAAGCTCTGTGGTTAGAACCTCCAAGAGAGCAGGTGGGTTGAGTCCATTCAAAGAACCATTACTGTGCAGAGGCACTGAGCAGGCTGTCAGCTAAGTCACTTCCTCTCAGGCAGGTTCCCTCACCCTTGGAGCCTCTACCTTCCTGTCTCAAAGATGATGGAAGATCAGCTTTCCTGGGTTTTGGGTATGTTGACTCTGTAGGAATAAAGTCTGGAATCCATAGGGCTTTGCTGATTCACAGCCACAGCACAGAGATCCTTAGCAACAGTGAGGATGCTGGCAGGACCAGCTGGCACCCTTCCAGGAGTGGGTAAGGCCTGAGGGTGCTGAGCACCACCCTCCTTTGGAGAGGAAAGGAGAGTGCAGGGAGCCAGGGCTTTCTCTTGGAAACACCGGGTCTACTTTCCCATGTCAGAGGAGGAGCGTGGGTGGGTGGATCCTGTAACTCCCAGGCTCTTTCCTGGAAGGGGCAGGCTTGGCAATCAAGTACTCACTCCTTGGAGACCAGCCTAACAGCTGTCAGGAGAAAACAGCTGTGTGGCTTCCCTTCAGAGGGGAGAGACTTCAGTCCTGTGGGAAACAGGGCAAGATGACAGAAAACAGGGACTTCAGACCACTTCTCCAACCAGGATAAAGTAGGTTCCATGTGGGCTACAGTGCTTGCTGGCCGTGGAGTCGTGGACCAGTCACTTCATCTCTCTTGGCCTTCCTTACCTCAGGCTTTCCATGTGGACAATGACACCCACATCACAGGGGTAGGATGAGAAGAAAAGATAGAGTGTCCTAGGGAACTCTCAGGGGACCTCACTCACTCTAATTTCTTCTACAGCAAAAACAGTTATTGCGCCGGATTGTTTTTAAAAGACTGTAATTATTTTTTATTGCTATGATAATTTAAAAATACTTACAATGATCCTTTCTACGGCCACAGTGCTCACTCATGTATCTAGAGGGCCTGTGTCCAGGTTCTCTCTCCTCCGTTCCCTCCCCAAGGATTCCCACTCTATGTCTGTCTCTGCTACAAACCCCTTATGCCCTCCCCTGCACCCCACCTGGTGCAGCCTGCCTTTATTCCCCAGCCACAGGGACATCCACATGGACGTGGCCACCATGGGAGCGACAGGCTCTCCGCCTTCCTTCTATGGTTGCGGTTGCTCTGTTCTTCATCGCTGCACGCCAGCCTGGTGTCCTTCAGCTCCTAATTCATGGATTCAGCCATCTGTGCATCAGAGGCATCCAGAAAAATAACCATGCCTGTGCCAAACCTGAACAGGCTGCTTCTTGCTGTTGTTCTTAAAGGCCCCCAGGCCACTGTCTCCTCCGCATTTCCACTGAAGAGATAAGAGTCAGATAAAAGATGAGCCATCTAAGGCAGGTGCAAACCCTCTCTATGTGTAGAATGTAGAGTCAGAGTCATGGGGGTCCTGGACACCCATAAATTCTAGTGTATGCTTTCTATAGGATGCCTGAGTAAGGCCCAGCCATGGATCTCCTTCACTCTTAACATCCCAGTGGCCTTTGCTAGGACAGGCCCATCTCAGATCTCCTCAGAAGGGCCTCAGCAGGAGACCTCACTCAAATTCCACCCATGGTTCCAAAAGAAAGGTCTGGTTATGTCTTGTATCATGTGGTGTATCCCAGTATTCTCCTTCAGCCTGGGACTGTCCATCAGCTTGTCCTTACCTATCCTGACTTCGGCATTTGGGGATACACAATCTGGTTACTTTGTTACATGTCACTCCATTTGGTATTCTATAAAGTTCTTAACTGCTAGCCGACAATAATAATAATAATAATAATAATGATAATAGTAATAATAATTTTGCTTGCCTGTGGTGATGGGGATAGAACTTAGAGCCTTTCACAGGCTAGGCTAGTGCTTTATGACTGAGCTGCACTTGGGCCTCAACAGCAATAGAAGGGTGGGCTGTAAGCACGGTGGTTCAGCAGGGAGAGGTGGATGCTGCTGAGCCTGACGCCTGAGTTTGATTCCTGGAACCCATGTGATTGAAGGTGAGAAACAGCTCACACAGGCTTTCCTCTGACTTCCACACGCTGGTTGTGGCATTCTTGCCATCTTCCTCATTGCTACAATAAACAAACGAAATTTAATAAACGTTTTTGTTTAAAGAAAACTTACTCCAGGCTGCCCAGACCCTTCCTCACTGGGCCGCTGCCTGACCGCCCTGCTATCTCCTCCCCACCCCTTATGCCCGGCCCTGGCCCTCCTCCCTGGAGTCCCTGGGAACTTAGGAGGCTCCCTGTCTTCTGGTTTGTACAGTCCATTAGCCCATGTGTGCACCCCCTTTTCTGTATAATGCATCTTCCTTAATTCACATGGCATAGAATTTGTTCCAAACCACTATGCATGTGGGGAAGATAGACCTAGCGCTCTTTCCTAGCTGTGTGACCTCAGACAGGCTGCTTGATATCTCTGACTCTCTAAATCATATATAATATAATATATATTATAATATAATATGTATTCTAAGTTCTTATCTGAAAGAGGTCAAATGATTAGTATGGAAGAGCCATAAGAGAGCAAATGCTGTTAGGCCCTCGAGTCTGCAGTCATTGGTTACAGCATCCCCAAGACATACAGGAGTGGGCCGCTCAGGGAAGGCCTTGGCCTGGTCGACTTTTCCATATAGAAAGTCATCCCCGTGGCTTGACTCTATCTCCATCACAGATGGAGTCAAGGGTGAGCTGGAATCATCGCCCAGTGGCTAGATGAGGCCCTGGGAAGCAGGAACAGGTAATGAGTGCTAAGGCTGATGTCTCCTGAGGCAGTGGGGGAACTTCCTAGGATTGGTCTCCCCTGAAAAGGCAATATGGAGAGTAGTCCCATCGGTACGTAACAGGTTGCTTGGTCTTGGGAACGGACCAGGTACTAGCTATTGACAGTCTGCTGGTCAGTCTGTCCACTGTGACAAAGCCTGAGAGGACAGCTCATGGGAGGACATACTTCTGGCTCATGGTCTTTGAGGTTTCAGTCCACAGTTCTGTTTCTACAGACTCTGGCTTGTGATAGGAACAGCCTGGAGCCGTCACAGGAGCAAGTGACCGAGTCTGCTCACCTTGTGGAGGACAGGGGTCAGAGTAAGGGTGGGATAAGAAGTCATCCCAGAGACCTACCTTCTGAGGACTCCAGAGTTCCCTGAAGAATGTCACTAGCTGGGGACAAAGCCACTTGTACAAGAGTCTTTGGGGAATACCTCATATCTAGAACTCAAGGGGCTCTCTGGGAATCTTACTGCTGGTGCTCAGGAGCCTTGGGGAGGGCAACAGATGTTACAGTCTCCAGACAGATAGGGTGGTGGAGACAGCTTCACTGGCTCTGGGCACCAGCTGCCCCTCCCCAGCCCCAAAGAGCATTGCCCAAAAACCACAGGTAAGATATTGGGCCCCTGTGGTGGTTTGAATACGCTTGGCCCAATGAGTAGCACTATTAGGAGGTGTGGCCTTGTTAGAGGAAGTGCGTCACTCTGGGGGTGGGTAATGAGACCCTCCTCTAACCACATGGGAGCCAGTCTTCTCCTAGCTGCCTTCAGATGAAGATGTAGAACTCTCAGCTCCTCCTGCACCATGTCTACTTGGGCGTTGCCATGCTCCCACCTTGACGAGAATGGACTGAACCTTTGAACCTGTAAGCCAGCTCCGATTAAATGTTGTCCTTATAAGAGTTGCCTTGTTCATGGTGTCTCTTCACAGCAGTAAAACCTGAACTAAGACAGTCCCTTTTTGGAATGTCCTATACACTGTATTTGTCTGCCTCTAGTCCCTGAAGAACTTGGCATTCTTAGTATTGTGAAAAGATCAAAGAAAATCTTTGGATCAGTGGACTCACCACCAAAATTCCAATGCCATCCTTCATGGAAATAGAACACACACACACACACACACACACACACACACACACACACACACAGAGCAATTTAAACTACATATGGAAGCACAAAAGACTCAAGACAACCAAAACAATGCAGAACAAACAAGCAATGCAGAACAAACAAAATAACAACAAAACAATCCTGGAGGTATCACCATACCAGATTTTAAGTTCTATTACACAGTCATAGTAACAAAACCAGAATAGTTCTGGCACAGAAATAGACCCATAGATCAGTGGAATAGAATAGAAGACCCAGATATAAACCAATGCAGCTACAGCCACCTGATTTTCAACAAAGATGCCAAAAATACACATTGGAGAAAAAGCAACCTCCCCAACAAATGGAGCTGGGGAAGTGGGGGAGGGGACAGGAGTATCTCTACACGCAGAAGAGGGAAACTAGGTCCCTGTAGGCCCCCTGCACAATAGTCAGCGGCAGGGCTGGAAGGTGGTTGTAGTTAAGAGCATTTCCTGTTCTTCCAGAGACCTAAGTTTGGTCTCCAACACCTATGGCTTACAAATATCTATAACTCCAGCCCAAGAGGATCTCACATCCCTTTCTGGCCTTCATAGAATGCACAGCATACATTCACAATTCACACACACAGACACACACTCACACACACACACACAAACACACTCACACACACAAACACATTCACACATACTCATACACAGTCATGCACATACTCACACACACATACTCACATTCACACACATACTCACCCACCAACACACACTCACACACAGACACAGGCACACACAGACACACACACTTACACACAAACACACTCACACATACTCATAGAACCACACACACTCACACACACACATTCTCTCTCACACACATACACTCACCCACAGAGTCACATACAGACACACACACACACACACACGCACACACCAAACTTCAAATGCATCAAAGACCTTGAGGTAAAGGCTAGAGTAGTTAGATACAGGTAGAGGGACTTGCTGGCTAAATAGGACTTAAGTCATTTAAAAAATAAGGCCAACACTCGACAAGTGAGACCTCATGAAATTAAAAAGCCTTTAAACAGCAAAGGAAACACTTAACTGAATGAAGAAGCAGCCCACAAGATGGAAGACCATCTTTGCCTTGTGGCACAGGGGGATCCGAAGATAAAGGTCATTTTCAGCTTCATAGCAAGTTTGAGGCTAGCCTGGGCTATATAAAACCCTGTTTCTAAAACAGAATAGAGCAAACACCAATGACAAAACTCTGAAAATAAAACATCCCACATTGAGATTCCACCATACCCCAGTCAGAATGTCAGTGCCTGAGAAACAAGCAGCAGCAGATGTTGGCAAAGCTATGAACAAAGGGGAGCCCTGTACAGTGCCGGTGCGTGTGTGGACTAGTTCAGTCACCATGAAAATCAGTTTGCGGGTTTCTGGAAACACATCTGCCGTATGTCCCAGCTGTACCACTCGCTCCTGGGGATTTACGAGAAGGATTTTAAGTCCACACATCACAGAGACATTTGCAAGTCATGTTTACTGAGGTGCTATTCACAACGGAGCCACCCTAGTCTCTGACTGTAGAAGACCAGAGAAGGAATAGGTAGATACAGACAATAGGTTATTATTTTAGCCATAAAGAGTGAGGTTATGTTATATGTGGGGAAATAGCCTGTTTTAAAAAGACAAATGTTATGCTTTCTTCTTATCATTCCTAGATTTTATATGACTATATAAAAACATAGCAAGTAGAATTGAAACTCTCTAGAAGGCAGAGGGACTGGGGCGGAGCAAAAAGAGAGGTTAGGAATGAGTGCTGCCAGGGGCTGGAGATGCTCAACAGACGATATATGCTTATAAAACTTAAAGTAATAACAATAAAAAAGGGTTTGGTGTCCTTATCCAGAGTCTAACATTCGGTGACACAGCCTTTGCTCTGGCCCAGGAATTTCTTTAACAGCTCCGAGGCCACTGAAGACACCAAAACCAGTTCATGTCCCTAGAGTGACCTGATGCCCAGGCCAAGGTTTATCCTCACCCAAATACATCCTGGGTCTTTGTAGCACCCCTGAGCAAAGGCCGCAGTCAGGATGGAACAGAGAACTGTCTGCCAAGCCTGACTGCCTGGACTTCCCTCTCTCCAGGGAAGAGCTGCACGTGAGTGAGCTGGGTGAGAGGGCCAGCATGGCCTCCCTCCCACAGTAAGGCGCCCTCCTGCAATTAGGGCTGACTCAGGGGCTGCTAATGAGTTCTCCAGGGGTCACTTGGTGGCAGGAAGAAGAAACTTGCTCCAAGAACAGACCCCAGGGCCAGGTGGGAAGCAGAGGAGGTGGCGGTGAGGGCAGACCTCACAATGGAGGGAAGCAGTTTCCTCTGGGGAACTGAAGATGTGACCTATTTCCTGCGACAAGACTGCTGTTTCAGCACTTGGAAGGGAAGGGAAGGTGAGTCTCTGTGTCTCCTGAGACAGCAGGGAAAGGAAGACCCAGGCTGTTTTCACTGTATACAGGGTTCTCCAGGACAAATCAGTATAGGCCCTCTGCTCTGCAGTCCCCACTGCATGCCTAGGAACTGCAGAGAGACACCAAAGAGGATGAGCTGCCACCTTTTGAATTGGACACTGGGATGTTCAGGCTGAGAAAGGGGTCACATGTGTTCCATGCCTCTAGCACAGTTTTGCATACCCAGTGCTCAGAAGTGCTCAGTTTTCCACTGTGGGACGTGGCATGTGGAATCACCTCTCAGCTCAGAGTCCACTGAGCCCCTCACAGCACGAGCGAAGGAGACAGGGTACAGATTAGTCTCATCATTTCAAGCTGGAAAAGAGCAGACAGTGTCTCAGGCTGCTAAGGGGCCGGAAGGGCTTCCTACACCACTTTGAAGATCAAAGTGTGTATGCATGTGTGTATGTGTACAAAGGTATATATGTATGGATGTATATGTGTCTCTGTGTATGTGTGACTGTATGTGTATGTATATATGTGTGTGTGTATGTCTATATGTGTTTATATATATGTGTGTGTGTGTGTATGCATGTAGGTATCTGTAGGTATATATGTGTGTATGTGTCTGTATACATATGTATATATGTGTATACGAGTGTCTGTATGTGTATGTATGTATATGTATGTGTCTGTCTGTAATCGTATGTATTATATGTATATATGTGTGTGTGTAAATGCATATGCATTATACGTGTATCTGTGTCTGTATATCTGCATGTGTATATGTGTGTCTGTGTATGTATGTCTGTATGTTTAGGTGTGTGTGTGTGTGTGTGTGTGTGTGCGCGTGTGTAGGCAGTTATGTCACATGGCAATTACTCCATAATAAGGAATTTTTTGTTTTGTTACCGTTGCCATGTCAACCCTGCTCCTAGCACCCTCAGGCTCTGATTCTCCTGCATCACGAAATTCTCATCCAGTTCCTCTCCCAGAGAGAGCTGATCTTGGAACACAGGCCTTTCTAAAAGAGGTGCACACTAAGGGAATGGAGTCAAAGAAAAAGGTGGTGATTCTAAACCGAGTTCCAGCTCCCTGAACCGAAGTTACAAACCTCCAGAGCCTCTGAGTCATCCTGTTTCTTGGCTTATGAAAAAGGCCTTCTTTATGTAGCCCAGGCTGGCCCTGAACTTGTGATCCTCCTGTCTCAGCCTCCCAAGTGCTGACATCACAGGTATACCCCATCTTGCCTGGCCTCAGGGCTTTTAAAGCTGTTTTTACAAAACAAAAACAAAACAAAACAAAAAAAACCCTGTTGTCACTAGTGAGTAATGTCTGCACCATAGTTATTTCCAGAAATGGGTTCAGACTGCAATTTCTCTGGTGCATCCAGACATGTAGTGTAGAAGGCCCTGCACCTTTTCTGTGACATT
Organism: Uromys caudimaculatus; assembly: GCA_028551405.1. Classification (NCBI taxonomy): domain Eukaryota; kingdom Metazoa; phylum Chordata; class Mammalia; order Rodentia; family Muridae; genus Uromys; species Uromys caudimaculatus. The sequence continues at coordinate 82,197,256 of CM052710.1, forward strand.
GTTGGCTCCTGTAAGGCAAAGGAGGCATTACTGAGCAGCCTTGGCTCCCTCATGTGCAGTGTGAGCTCTACCATGTCCCTGTGAGATATGGGGCAAGCCCCTCTTCACTCTGAGTGCTGACAGTCCTGTGTACTCAACTGGCTGGCTGTGAAGCCCACATGAGGCACTACACAGGGATGTTATGTCAGGACCAAACAGCTATATCAGACGATGGAAAAACACTTTAGAGCATCACAGAACTAATAAGAGATAAAGAACTACCTGACTACTGAAGCTCAAAAGCCCAGGGAAGAACACAGGTAGCTTTGTCTCCTTGTGCCCAAGGTCTCACTAATCCAGAGATACAGCTATGGTAGGGCTTTTCAAAAGTGGGGACCAATCAACATTTCTTCTTTGGGGGTCTCTCTTTAAGCAGGGGTCCCAAATGGCTGCACTGAAAGCTATGGTGAACCTTAAGGAAGACAGCTAGGCCAAGACTGACATCAGGAAACAGGGTGGGGCAGGGGCAGGGCTTACTTATGAAGGCAGAATGATAAACATGACATCGGACCTCCCAGATGCCAGGCAGGCAAGAAGAGAGTGGAGGGCAGTACGTAGTGTTAAGAGGATAAATCTCCACCAGTGGAGAACTCTATTCCCTAAGAAATCAAATTCCAAAAGTGAAGGAAAAAAAGACTGAAGACATTGGCAGCCGTCATCAGACTCACCTTGCAGAAAACGCTAAAAGGGCTTCCGCAGAGCTCAGCAAGTCAGGCCGGAGCAAGAGATGAGCGGAGGACAACGAATGCGTGAAAGTAAATTTTAAAATGGTGTTCTCCCATTTGTACTTGATCTACCGTGGGACTTGGATAATAATAGGATACTAATAGACAGTACAAGAGAAGAAGGCCATCTTAGCTTACTCAGAGAGTTCCAGACCAGTGAGAAACTGTCTCAAAACAAACAGATAGACCGACACAAAGAAAGACAGGCAGACAGAGAGGGATTGTCAGCTCCTGAGTTACTGGAGGAACTACACCAGAAGGTGTGATCTGGTCTCTACATGCATGTGCACAGATGGGAACCTGCGCCCACACACATGACCACATGTCATGGTTTTATCACAGTTCCAGAAAACGAAACTAAGACATTTCAGAAGGCCTGAATAGATAGTTTGCCAAAGAAGACGGACAGATGGCAGGTGAGCATAGGAGAACCCAAAATGAAAGCAAGATGTCACACCACATCTGTTAGAGAGGCCAAAATCCCAAACCTGACAAGACCAAATGCTGGCCAGTGTGGACCAGCAGGGACTCTGTTCACGCTTGATGGTAATGCAAAATCATATTGCCACATTTAGAAACAGTTTGGGAATTTCATACGGACGGAAACGTATCTAACTGTACAACCGAGCACTCGCGCTCCTTAGTATTTATTCTCATGAATTAAAAACTCGTGTGTGCCTCCACAGCTGAATACAGATGCTCACGGCAGCTTTATTTTATAGTTTCTGAAAGCAGGAAGCTGCCAAGGGGTCCTTGAGTAAGTTGGTGGTCATGTAGACCACTGCACACCCAGACCATTAGATGTAATCTGGTACTAAAAAAGGACCGCTTGTCTCGTTTGCCTTTCTATTGCTGTGATAAACACCATGGCCAAAAACAGGTTGGTGAAACAAGGGTTTGTTTCATCGTACAGCTTATAGCCCATCACTGAGGAAAGCCAAGGCAGGAGCCTGAAGTGGAGACCGTGGAAGGGACACTGCTTATTGGCTTGCTCACGAGTTTGTGTTCAGCCACCTTTCTTAAATGGTCCATGCCTGCCTGCCCGGGGTTGGTACCACTCTAAGTGGGCTGAGCTCTCCTATATCAGTTAGTAATCAAGATAGATATGCCCCATAGATATGCCCACAGGCAAATTTGATGGAGACAGTTCTTCAGGTGAGGTTCCCATTTCCCAGGTGTGTCAGTTGACAACCGAGGTTAGCTATCACAGCCATCAAGCTCAGAAAAGACACCACAGATTCTCAGTGTGTGGTTGCAACTGTATGCCATTCTGGAAAAGTCAAAGCTACACAGATGGTGAAAAGATGAGTGATACCTAGGGTAAGACAGGGGGCAGGGGTAGGGACAGTAAATAGGTTAGTAAGAGAGAGCTTGAAATGATTCCGTCTGATCCCAGTGCATGCATGTGGCTGCACAGCTGTCTGCCTAGAGACGTGCTCACTAGGGATAAAGCTTACTGTCAATCGCCTACTGTAAAAGAAAGAATAGTTAAGAAAGAGGTAAATATTAAGCAACAATATAAATAATATAGAACCCTAAAACACAGGTGTGGTTAAAATATAGAGCAATTATCAAAGGCAAAAGAGGGACACTTGGTGTTAAAATTGTCTACAATCTTTCTTTTATTTGGGTGACCAATAATGAACGGGTCAAGTACACTGTAATAAGAAGACTGTTTCAGTCCCAGTCAAAAAGGTCCCTGATGGCTGGAAGTGGTGGAGTGAACCTATGTCCAGTTGCCCAGGAGGACAAGGCAGGAGATGATGTGAACCTAGGAGTTCAAGGCCAGCCTGAACATCTGTGAGGCCTTTTTACGCAGGGCTTTTAAAATGTCAGTGGTGCCAGGTATGTGTCTATAATGCAGTACTTGGAAGGTGGAGGCAGGAGGATTGCTGTAACTTTGAAGCGAGCTTGGTCTTAGATAGTGACTTTTAGGCTAGGCAGTAAAACATAGTAAGGCTCTGTCTCAAAACAGAAGTAAGAACAAAGAAAGTCAAGATATTAGAGAAAAAGAAACAGTTTTGTTAGGAAAAAAACCCTATAAATCGTTATATTAAATTATACTAAAAGCAAATTGATAAAACAATTTTATTTAAATGTTTAAAAACTGTCAAGTTGGGAGTAAATAAAAAACCTAGACATATTCTATTTATGAGGGTTACTTGAAAAACACAAGAATACAAAGTGGTTGAATTTTTTTTTTAATTGAAAGAAAGAGATACCAAGGAAATGCTGACCAAGAGGAAACTGCTGTTGCTCCATTTATTTTCTGTGAGGTAGAAGAAAAGGATGCCCAAGAGCCTGTGATCTCATCGTGGCAGTGCAGCAGTCTGAAACCACCCACACAGGCTTTAAGGATGCTACGGACACTCTCTAGCAACTCCACAGGATGCAGAAGAATTACTGTAACTGTTCACAGCCCTCTGGATGATCTCACACATACTGAATGAAAATTAAATGAAACAAGACACAGAAGGATATACAAAGTATGACTCCATTCACAAAAGAATCCCAAACCAGCAGAATTCATTCTTTATTTAGGCACGCTGAGGGATTTATACCATGACATCATCAACAACGATCCTGAAACCCCGACGCTGGGATTGTCCTCACTGGAAGGACACACTCATCTCCTTGGCTCAGTGTTTTTCACACAAAACTACCAGATGACTTTGAGCAGGCTCTATGTCTAAATGGGTCATAGGTCTACCCACGTAAGTGGGGCAGGGAAAGGAAGGAAAAGAACTGCAGAGAGCAAGGGAAAGGAGCCTGAGCTACCACCACAATGCAAGACTCTATTGACCCCATTTGGAAGGGCAGGAGGTCCCATGAGACAGGGCAATGAAGGCAGGGCTAGGAAGGAACAAACAACAGCTTCCTTACCTCTTCTGACTTTTACACTGTGCCCCCAATATGCCAGTCCTGGGGGCCCTTCTGGGCCATCCTTTCGGCTGTGGTGGCCATATTTTACAGTTACTCCCCAACCCAGCTAGCTGGCACATGGCCAACAGGGAGTTGTGGAGCTGAGGCATCAAGGCTGGTTTTCTCAAGTTCCTAAGTCAAGGATTCCCCAAGAATACTGGATGTACAGGCCTTCAGGCTGTGGTTAGGGAAGTTTTTAGCAGAACCAGGGCATCCTCACGGTGGCTTTAGTTCAGGCTTATCCCCCTCTCCCAGTGTACTGGCTGCCCCTTTCAGACCATTTGTCTACTGACAACTCCTGCTGTGTAACACAGCGAGGGTGAAGATGCTTCGGATGTGTTGCTTGGTCCTTTGATTCATGCAGAGTAAGGGTAAGTATGGCTGCTGTCTCCTCAGATCTCCCACCCTCCCCTCTTCCCTCTCTCTGCCCTCCCCAGGATCTTCCCTAGTGGCATCTGCCCATGGTCTCCACTAGGGATTTAAGTTGTAAACAACATGTCTAACTCTTGACTTTTTTTTCTAGACAGAGTTTCTCTGTGTAGCCCTGGCTATCCTTTGTAGAACTCTCTTTGTAGACCAAGCTGGCCTTGAACTCACAGATATCCACTTGCCCTTGCTTCCTTAGTGCTTGGATTAAGGGTGTGTACCACCACACCTGGCTAATTCTTGACTTCCTTAATAGAAAAGATGGTATCGAAAGGGCACTTGGTTGGCTGCTTGCAGTGTGGACTGGAGGATGCTGGTGACCAAGAGCCCAGCCAGGTCATCCCCAGGGCATGGCCTGACTGGATCACTACTGTTACTCTGGCTGCCATGGGCCCCAGAAAACTGGACTCTCTGCTGCCCAGCACTCAAGATCCCCAGTGCCACAGCTCTAGTGATGAAAGGAATTTGGAAGGATTTGTGTTTCCCTCTGACCCTTATTCAGCTTGTGTCTCAGGTATGGTCCTTTGACAGGCTATGGGGTCCGGGGAAACATGTCAGTTGGCATCAGTAGACAGGTGTGGCAGGGGGCTAAGACACTGGCAGACAGACATCACCATGGCACAGCCCCCGGTGCTGGGTATGGGGGTGGGGGCAAAAGGAGAGCTGGGCGCAGCCCTGAGACGAGAAGACGAAATACATCCAGGGTGGGGCTCACAGTGAGCACAGAGAAGACCATGGATTCGGCTTTTGTTGCTCCACCTATAAAACAGGAGTTCAGGTTGAACATCCCTCATCCAAGATGCTTGGGACCAGAAATATTTCAAATTTCATATTCTCGCATACTTGATGGAGCATACTGTGGAGTGGACCCACATACAAACATGAAATTTGTTTCATATGTACCTTGTATAAATAGCCCTGCAGATAATCGGTGAGCATGAGACAAAGCTTTAGGTATGGGGCTTCCCCTTGCACTTCGTGTTTGGAAGTTCTGATGGTTGGCCCAGAGAGTGGCACTATTAGGAGATGTGGCCTTGTTGGAGTAGGTGTGTCACTGTGGGTGTGGGCTTAAGACCCTCATCCTAGCTGCCTGAAAGTCAATATTCTGCTAGCAGCCTTCAGATGAAGATGTAGAACTCCCAGCTCCTCCTGCATCATGCCTGCCTGGACACTGCCATGCTCCTGCCTTGATGATAATGGTCTGAACCTCTGAATTTGTGAGCCAGCCCCCATTAAATGTTGTCCTTATCAGAGTTGCCTTGGTCATGGTGTCTCTTCACAGCAGTAAAACCCTAACTAAGACAGAAGTATGTTTAATTCCAGATTTCCAATTGGAGCTCAATACGCCAGGGGTGGTTGGTTTGGTCTCCTACGGTGGCATGTGTCTCAGGATTGCTGTGGCTGTCTTGAAACACCTTGTGGAGGAAAGCGTTTATTTGTCTCACGTATCCTGAGTCACAGTTCACTGGGAGAAGCCAAGGCAGGAACTGAAACACAGGAGGAACCTGGAGGCAGGAACGGATGCAGAGGCCATGGATTACTGGCTTACTTTTCATGGTTTGTTCAGCCTGCTTTCTTATAGAGCTGAGGACCTGAAGCCTAGGGGTGGCCCCACCCACAATTGTCTGGGCCCTCCCCCATCAATCACTAATTGAGAAAATACCCTACAGGCTTGCCTCTAGCTCAGTTTTATGGAGGCATTTTTTCAATTGAGATTCCTCTTCTCAGACGACTCTAGGTTATATCAAATTGATATAAAACTAGCTAGCACAGTATAAAGGATAAAATTGCTCGTGCATAGTGCTTTGTAAAGAGGCTTTTCTACACAGCTGCCAAAATGCTGCCACTCCCAATGAAGGGTGGCAGAGTGCAGTCTATACCGGCACAAAGGCAGAACAATTATTTGGGGGTTAAGACCTCAGGTTCTGGAGCCAGATTGCTGGGCCTCAAACCTATTTCTGCCACAAAGTTGGAGGCCTTTGAGTAACTTATTTTAATCGCTTCCCACCTCAGTTTCCCCAACTATGACGGGAATTGTCATAACTTACTTCATACGGTGGCTGAGGAGACTCAACAGACTGCCTGTTAAAAAGATCTCTGAGCCGGGAATAGGATCCATCTTCATAAGTGTTTGTAACTTATTTTTTAAAGGCCCACTGTGGGCACAACCACTGGAAAACCAGTAACAGACCTGTTCTATATGACTATAAGAGACCACGCAGCACGCAACACATAAAGGGACCTGCATCTGTCCGCTCACATGCATCTGTAAACCTTAGTGTGAACATACAGAGAGTTTGAAGGGGTGACTGGCCTCTCTGAGCAGTGAGACTGGAGGGAAGTTTTCTCCTTTCTATTCTTCCTGTGTAACAGACCTGGACTAGTACAACCATCAGAACCCGAGTGCGGGTCCTCAGTGGAAAGCTTTCCTTTCTTGGTGCTGAGTTAAAAATGTCCTGACTAAAGAAGCTTAAGGGAGAAATGATTTATTTCAGCTCCCAGTCGGAGGTACAGTCCATCATATCGGGGAAATTGAGGCAGCAGGAGCCTGAGGCAGCCACTCACATCACACCCACAGCCAGGACTAGATGCACCGACCTGAGTGCTGGTACTAGGCTTGCTTTTTCTGTTTTCCACAGTCCAGGGCTCCCTGCCTAGGGGATGGCACCACTCTCAGTTGAGTCTGCATCAATCAACTTAGTCACGATAACGCCCACGAGCATGGCCAGAAGCCCTTCTCCCAGGTTAGTTTACATTGTGTCAAGTTGGAAACCCACCCTAACTATCACAGTGGTTCTAATAACCAGGGTTGTTTCTGGACTCCAGTCTACTCAATCCCCCTGCCAAAATGGTGGCACACGTCTTTAATCCCAGCACTCGGGAGGCAGAGGCAGGCGGATTTCTGAGTTCGAGGCCAGCCTGATCTACAGAGTGAGTTCCAGGACAGCCAGGGCTACACAGAGAAACCCTGTGTCGAAAAACCAAAAAAAAAAAAAAAAAAAAAAAGGAAAAAGATCAGTTAAGTCACTAGACAAGGTGCTTGAAGCAGGGAAGATCGCTGCAGAGGTGGAGAGCTGAAGCCCAAAGACCGTCATTTTACTGGGGCCAGCCAGGCGCCCCTAACAAGGAGCCCCTCAGGAAAGTAGGAAGAGGGGTATAGCAGACATCAAGAAGTTATTTTCAATAGCTGACCACAGGTGTCATGAGAGTCAGCTGTTTTGGGTGAACACTGTCCAGACCTCCTGAGGTTTCTGTAACTCAAACAGCTGTTAGCAAAATAGTATGACAGCTTCAGTCACATAGCAGGCCAGACATACTTCCTGCTGCATGAGTTGGCGGTGGGCTCTGCTATCACCCAGGATCAACCAACTCGTCAATACGGAGCTGCTACTGCAGGAGCAAGATGGCAGCTGCGTGGCCAACAGGAGAGTAGCATGTACAGATCGGGTAATGCCAGACAAAGAAATGGCTCCGTTTCCAGCTGGGAGGCCGGGAGCTTTTGCCACATGAATTGCACGATCTTGCAGTTTAAAACATTATTTTCTATTTCTGGATTTTCCATTAGATACTTGGGGATCATGGTTGGCTGTGGGTAACGGGACCCTGAACAACAAAGCTTCAGACAATGGGAAGGTGACTGTGGTGGTTCCCAGGGGCAGAATGGGTTGAAGCGGAGAGCACATGGCTTTCTTTCAGGCCCATGATTCCTCCTAACCCCCGCATGGAATGGTTACTACTCGCTTCCCCAAGCTCACGTACTGGGAACCTTCACCCTCACTTTCAGCTGTGGATGGTAGGTAGTTGGAGGTGGGGCCTTTGGAGATGTGATTGACGTTAGAACAGACCATGGAGCAGGGCACGTGTGATGGCTTTAGTGGCTTTACGGGCAGGGGAAATGTTATGTAATGCCCGTTGTTTCTTGATGAAGCTCAGAAAAAGGATGGTGAGCTTTAGTCCCACTGTAGATCACTAAAGAAGCCTGGGTTTGATGCATTTGCTTTAAGACACACTTGGGTTGGGGGTAAAGATGGCTCAGTGGGTAAAGGCTCTTGGTGCCAAACATGACAACCTGAGTTTGATCTCTGAGATCCACATGGTGGAAGGAGAGAACTGATTCATGTAAATTCACGCCTGCAATATATGTGTTCATACACACACATACACTCTCCCACACACACACTCACACACACACTCCCACACACTCACACATACTCCCACACACAAACTCACTCCCACACACACACTCACACACACTCACACATACTCACATACACAAACTCACTCACACACACAAACACACACTCACACACAAAAACACACTCACATATCCAAACACACACTCACACACACAAACACACACTCACACACACACACTCTCACACACTCACACATACTCATACACACAAACACACTCACTCACACACACAAACACACACTCACACACACACAAAAACACACTCACACACTCACACACACAAACACATACACTCGCACACATTCACACACTCACACACAAACACACACACACCCTCACACATACTCATGCACACAAACACACTCACTCACACACAAACACACACTCACACACTCACACATAAAACCACACTCACACTCACACACAAAAACACACACACTCATACACACTCTCACACACTCACACATACACACACAAACACAGTCACACACACAACACACTCACACACACAAACACACTCACACACACACAAACACATTCACACACACAAACACACTCACACACACAAATATAAATACTCTCTCACACACACTCACACACACAGATGTAATAAAGCCATTTACAAACTGTGTTTGGTACTTGTTTTACTGAACTTGATAAGCAATGTTTCACTGGCAATGAGGTTTCAAAGACTCGTGTGCATTGTCTTTCTGCCTTCAACTTACAGATGAAAATGGGAGCTCTCAGCGGTTCCTGCTGTCACACCTCTGCTCCAGCATCGTGGATCCTGACCCTCTGAAACCGCAACCCTTAAGTTAAATGCTTTCTCTTCTAAGTTGCCTTGGTCACGCTGTTTACTCCAGCAATAGAAAAGTAACTAAGAAAACTCCTTTCCTTTCCACTCCTTCTCTTCTATTTGATTTCTTTTTTCTTTTTTAATTTTGAGAAAGCTTTGCTATATCACCCAGATTTGTGTTGAACTCATGATCCTTCTGCCTCAGCTCCTGGGTACTGGGATTTTGTAGGCACACACCACCACCCTCAGCTATCTACTTCTTTTCTTTTTGTCTTTCTCTCCGGTCTAGGTTCTGTGGACTCAGATTCTTCCATCTTCATAGCCCAGGGGGCAAAAAGTTCTCTAGCAAATCCCATCAGGATGTGCCAGGGAAGAACTCTGGCCTGTGCTGGCTCACGTTTGGTGGGGAAATCCAAGACTAAGGACCTGCAGTATGGTGAATGGTCAAAACTGATCCATGTAGCTATCCCTAGAGGGCATAGGGTAAGGTCTGTGTCTTAGTCGGGGTTTCTATTCCTGCACAAACATCATAACCAAGAAGCAAGTTGGGGAGGAAAGGGTTTATTCGGCTTACACTTCCACTCTGCTGTTTGTCACCAAAGGAAGTCAGGACTGGAACTCAAGCAGGTCAGGAAGCAGGAGCTGATGCAGAGGTCATGGAGGGATGTTTCTTACTGGCTTGCTTCCCCTGGCTTGCTCAGCCTGCTTTCTTATAGAGCCCAAGACTACCAGCCCACAGATGGAACCACCCACAAGGGGCCCTCCCCCCTTGATCACTAATTGAGAAAATGCCTTACACCTGGATCTCATGGAGGCATTTTCTCAGCTGAAGCTCCTTTCTCTGTGGTAACTCCAGCTTGTGTCAAGTTGACACACAAAACCAGCCAGTACAGTCTGTTACGAATGTTTTTGACAATCGAGAATGATAGCTTCATACTGTTGTATTGAGTGATGTGTCTCCCCTTCACTGGGGACTTCTGGGGACAGTATGCCCTAATGCAATTGCAGAGACAAATGGTGGGAATTTTAGGCGTGATTTAAAAAAAAAAAAAAAAAAAAAAAAAAAACCAACTCAATAGAAATACTTTGGGTTTAGGAAAACCACATTTCTCTAGGTTTAAAAATGAGTGCATTATTTTTGCAAAAGGACCTCCCCAGCGAACTCCCAGAGTGAAAAGCATTAGTGTTTATATACATATTTCAGGATGGTGTGGGAGTTGTGTTTCTGGAATTAGAATGCACCCTAGCATTCAACTGCATGCTTAATGTGTTACCAGGCAAGAGGCTGCATTCACTGGGAAGGGGAGCTCGTTCATTGGACGACTTCAGTTCAAATCTTGGTTCTATCCATTTCTAGCTGTGTGATCATGTGACTTAGCTTTGCTATGGTTTCCGTTTGCCACGCGCAGAGCGGTGCTGCTGATATCATCTACCTGGAGGGGGCGAAGGGGGATGGGGAGGGGGAGGGGGAGAGAAAGAGGAAGAAAATGCACAGTGATGGAACACAGTGCACAGCAAAGCCCCTCCCTTTATGCCGTTATTTTTATTTGTAAACCCCTAAGCAGAAATCAAATTAGCGGGAGCAGGAGGTGAGAACTCAAGGGTCCTCACTGGTTCGTGTCCTTTTCAGGATCAGTGTAGTGCGGATAAAGGCAGGGACGAGGAGGGGGACACATACCCAATTTCCTTCTGGGTCAGAAATCTTCCAGGAGATGAGAATGGAAAGTTGCTCAGGCTGAGGTCATGGGCCAGGCTCTGGGAAACCTAAATCAGAGATTCCGCTTGAAGCATTTCACTATCAACAAGAAGATGCAAAGGTGCCCAGACAGAGGTAACTTTCTCACTACTAGGACAACCTTCCTGACCCAAACACTTCAAAGAGAAAACATTTATTTTGGCTCACGGTTTCAGAGGCATCTCAGCTCATCACGGTGGGGAAGGCACAGTGAAGTTCATGATGACAGGAGTATGGTGGGGCCCCCTCACATCATGGAGGTTGAGGAAGGTTTCTGCTGGGACAGCCACCAGCAGTTGCTATAAACATCAAAGCTTCAGCCCTAGTGACTTACCCTCCGTCAGCTGGACTCTACACCCCATAGCATCTACAGGCTCCCTAAACAGATCCACCAGCTGGGGACCAATTGTCTAGATACAGGATGCTGTCAGTTAACCCACAACATGGCCAAGGCTGCCACATTTACCAGGCAGAGAGCAGATACTGGGTCAACACTAAGCAATAGGACCTGGCAGTAATGCCAAGGGGAAGAGAGGGGTAGAAATGCCATTTCCCAAGTCCTTCACAGCGAGCGTGACTCCATCACTCATGCGAACAGCTGTGGGCCAGGCATGGGGGCTTACACCTGCTGAAGCAGATGAATTATATGCAGGTAGCCTAGGCTACCCCCTCCGGCCACCCAGCCACCTCAGAGCCCTGTGCCTGCACTGCTCTCTCTCTCAGACATTCCTCTGTTAGTCCTTGTGGCCAAACAACCTGCATGCAATGATCTTACGGACATAAAACTGAGGCAGAGATGGTGAAATGAGTTATCTAGCTCAGACAACTGATGAGAGGCGGGGCCAGAAGTAACCAAGGATGGGTGGAGTCCATGCCTGGCACACACTTGCAATTCAGGCCAGTGAAGGCCTGGAGACATTAGCTGACTCCATCGGGATCCAAGAGCTTCTGAGTAGCAGTATTTGGATGTCACTAAGTGGGCAGTGTCCACCCTGCCAACCCTTGAAGATGCACTAGTGTCTTTATTAATTCAGTAATAACGTGATTATTACTATATAATATATATATAATATATATATATTATATATATATATATATATATATATATTATATATATATATATAAAATAAGGAGTGAATGTGACCATTTTAGAAGAAGCAACCCAGCACAGTGGATATCGTGCATGGTAAGGGGTTTCCCCTGCCACGTGTAAAATGATTTTCAATCCGTGACAACTGGGCGCTTAGACTCCTTGCTCTCACTGGGGTGCAGGGGGTAAAGGTGAGGCACTGGGCTCCAGCCTTGTTCCCCAACAACAGCTTGTCTCTCACTTCCCAGTGATGGGTGCTTTGGTAACCAGCGCAGAGGACTTGACTGACCCTGACAGCCCAGGGACGGTGTTGAGCAGCACCTGCCTCCTCCCGGAAGGTCCACAGTCCAGCAGGCCATGGTCTCTCAGTGTTCACACAGTAGATAGGTAGAGGGGTAAGACTGCTGACGGACAGCTAGGATTTCTCCAGGCCAGTTTCTGTTCCCAGCATAAGGACTGAGTTGAAATGAGCTTGAAGAGAGAAGGGCTCCCCTGAGCACACAGTCCTGGGGGTTCTGTTCTATACCAGCTCTCTGCTGCCTTTCAGCCTAGAGTAGGGCAGTTCTTCTTGGCAAGAGCATGTGGTGGAGACCAACCAGTCCCCTCGTGGCAGGAAGCAGAGTGGGAAGAAGAGTCATGTGGTACTGCCCTTCCAAGCATCCACAGGGGCCCGAAGACCTCCCTCTATGTCCCTTCTCCTGAAGGCCCCATGTCCTCCCTACAGGGCCACCCCGGGGACCAACCTCTTGCCACAAGGCCTTTAAGGGCCCCAGAGAGCCAACTCATAGCAGAAAGCTCAGTTCAGGCCTCTTGGGCAAGAGGGGTGAGGTGAGACTTCTAAATCTATCCTAAGGAACAGCAAAGCTGTGTCAGAAGTAGCAGAAGCAGATGCTTCTGAAGGTAGTGGAGGGAAGAAGCAAGGGACCCCCAAAAGGACACAGCCACACTGAGTGGTTAGTATAGGGGTGTGTGCTGTGGAAGAACCCTAAGCCCCTCCCCCTTCATGAAAGGCAGGCTTGGATGCCTGAGTGAGAAAAGTCTTGCTTCCTCAATCCTCTTCTCCAATCTGCCTGCCCCCTGCCTCATCCCAGAAGAGTTCTCAAATGAGAAGGGGGGAGGGGGTCAAGAACTGGGAGGTTCCTTCCCTGGAGGTGGGCAGCTTCCCAGCAGATCCCCACTTTTCTCAGGCACCTCTCTGCTTCCAGGTTCTGACCTAATCACAGGCCACAGTGGAAGGTAAGTGAGTCCCAAAGGGCTCCTGCCATCTGAACGCTCATGTTCTCCTGTAGTATCAAATGCTAGTGCACACAGGAACCAAGGTCACATGCCACACACCTGCCTGTCACCCTTGAGTCCTCGTGCTTTGAGGAGATGGCTGCTGCCTTTCTGTTTACTAGTGAAGAAGTTGGGGTTCAGTTGGTCAGAACTTAGCCCTCTTTGACTCTGTGGGTGCATTTTCGCCCCTCTGCTGCTTTGCGGTGCACAGAGGAGGCGGCTGGAGCAGGCTGGCAATGCGAGAATGGGACCAGAGAGAAGGGATGAGAGACTGGAAACCATGGAATCAGTCTTCAAAGGCTGAGTATGTGTGGGGGTGCAAGACGTCGCACAGCCTCTGGTCAGCAACTGTACATCGTGTATCATGGTTGTGCACCTCTACAGCCTTTTAGGCTGTTTAGTATACTCTGCATCCCAGCTTACCAGGAATCCTTAGCTACATTCTAGGATGGGCCCAGAGTCGGGACCTGGCTCTAACCTGGGCACCTGATGACCTACAGTCCTCCCAACTAGACCCTGCTGGCAGAGCTAAAGAAGAGGAATCCAAGTGTTTGAACAACCAGTTTGTTCATTTTCATCGTGTGTGTGTGTGTGTGTGTGTGTGTGTGTGTGTGTGTGTGTATACCACTCTCCATCTTACTATTAGAGACAGTGTCTCTTACTGTCCAGAAGGGATCTGAACTCAGGTCTTCGTTTTGTGTGGCAAGCACTTCATTGACTGAGCCATCTCCGCAGGGTCCATTTATTAATGGAGGGAAGACTCAGGAACTTTTCAAAACCTTCCCTGCAGACTCCACCACCATGTCCCAGGTGGGTCATTATGCAGCTGCATGCTTCTCCTGCCACAGGGGTAACTAGGACCTGGGGGTTATAGAGCAAAGTCTCTGGGCTTTCCTTTGGGATGTCCTGTGCCCAGGAAAGGGAGCTTCTGTCAGCAGCTCTGTAGATTGGCTCATTCCTGCCTCAAAAGGAGGCCCACCCAGTGTTTGTCTGACATGATAATCTTCTGTCTCCTTACTTGGTCACCACATCACCCAGCTCTAGGGCCACTTTTCCTCAAGGTCCAGCCCCTGGGTACCTGGTTTTCCTACTCACAGCAGAAGCCAGCACCTGGAACCAGGTTACCAGGACCCACACATGCTTGCCACTTAACAGAGAACAGGAGTTGTATTTGACTAGTCCAGGGGTGCGCATCACTCAGGGCTTCCTCACAAGTGTGTGACCAGTGCCATCACATGGGGACCCTGTGTCTGGTCACCATGAGCATGATCACCTCATTTTCCTGCAAGTCTAAATGAGTCTGTCTGTGAGTTTTGTGTTTGCGGTGACATCTGAAGGCCTTGGCCCCCACCTGCATTGGCCTGTGACCATAGCCTCTACCCAGCTGCATACAGATAGTGGGGCATTGTGTGCTCCTCCACTAGCATCTCGAAGCCCATTTCAGGGCTAAGGACTTCTGTATTCATTGTTGTGGCCCAAGAGACTGCATCCCTGCAAGATCTAGGCTCAGGCACACCCTACCCAGACTCTTCCTACTGACTAGCGTCGAGAGAAGGCAGCAGGCAGGGGTGAGGGATCAGCATGGCAGAGCTTTCCTGGATGGCACTCTGGCCAGGTCAGGTAATATCAACCAAAGGGCTGGCGGAAGTGGCCCCCAGCGTCCCTCAGTCCTATATACCCCAGGTCACAGGGTGGGGCGCTGGCTCCTATAAACCTCTGCAGCATACTGCTCTAGCAGTTGGCACTGTGCCCATGCAGGCGCCCCTCTCTTCTCCCTGGGTTACTCGAGCGTGTTTTGTCTCTTGAGGACATTCGAGGCTCCTGAGTTGAGTCACCATGACATCTTTGTGACTGTTTATGTGTTAAATGCTCTGTGTGTACATTTAAAACCAGAACAGTGCAACATACAGGCGAGCATTGCATTTGGGCTAGTGAACAGCAATGTGCCTTTGCTTAGAATGACATCAGATCGCAGATGAGTGGCAAGTCCTGAGACTGCAAAAGAAAGGACTTTTGTAGGGACCCCAAAAGCACTGGGTAAGATGCCCCCTGAACAGGAAGCTCGAGAGTTTCCTCTTACAGTTTTCTGCCCCAAACCAGCTCAGGTTTATTGAAAGAATATATACATGGGAACATTGTGTGAACTCCAGCCCAGGTCGTCTAGTTACTCCCCCCACAGGGCCTCTAAGAGCGAGAGCAAATGACAAAGCTACTCAAGGAAGAGCTTCTGCTCACACTTGTCGGCCGTGCTCCTCCACCGTGCTCCTCTGCTGTGCTCCTCTGCTATTTTTTTCACCAGGCTACCTCATCACCCAGCTGTCAACCTAGAACCACTTTCCCACAGGGCCTCACCTACAGTTGGCTAGCAGCCTGTCACAGCAGGGAAGGGAGGTGACAGGAGCAGCTCTGTCCACGTTCATGGTGGCGAGCACGAGGCGACAGCTGTTCACACACAGAGACAGGAAGCAGAGCCAGCAGGCTGGAGGCAGGGGTCATAGGCATGAGTCTCACCTTCAAAAACCCTCCGTCCTAGTGACCTACTTCTGCCAGTCAGGTCCCACCTCCTAAAGGCTCTGTGTCCCTCAGATAACACTACAGGATGGGCCTGGGTGTTCAGAACCTGAGCCTGGCAGGAAATGGTTCAAAGCAACCTGATGGTGCCACCGGCATGCTGACCAACTTACAGGGAATTTGTTTTGTCCACTGGAACTCACAAACACAACAAGTGTGGTGTAGAAAAGAATAAATTAGCGACATGGTCATTCATCATGGTCATCAATCCTGTGCGCCATCGTGACCATGTGAGCTGGTCATTACTGATGAAGCTCGTGCAGGTGAGGACTACCACAAGCACTTTGAGGAGCACGCTGTACCTCGGGAGTTATTCACTCTGCTGTGATCTGATGGGTCACTGTCAACTTGAGGCACGTGGTTAGTGGGTACCACACCATGACTGTGTGTACTTTTTCTTGGCATTGTGTCATCTCACTAAGCTCGGATCTCGTGTTTCAGGAGGAGACTGTGATGAACTAACCCTTCAAGAGGCAGGGGTGACAGCTATGGGCAAAGCTTTAGAGCAACTGACTAAGATGCCAGGGAGCACGAGAACAAGAAAGCCAGAGGTGTGCCCTGCGGAATGGTTAGTGTGCTTGCTCAGGTGCACATACATGCGTGCACACAAACACACATGCGCACACACATGCATGCAATTACACACAAGGACATGAAGAAAGTTCGTCTGTTGATTGGCCATGGTAAGTACCAAGAATACGTTTGCTGTCAAATGAAGGTTCTATTTGGCAGGCCTAAGCCCCCACCCCACCTTTTTCTCTCTCTCTCTCTCTTTTTTAATTTAATCCTTTAAAAAAAATTATGTGCCTGTGTGGGTGCCTGCTTGTCTGTCTGTGCAGCACGTACGTGCAGGTGCCTGTGGAGTCCAGTGGATCCCCTAGGGAGGAGTTATAGGAAGTTCGGAGCTGCCATGTGTGCATTTTGGGAACAGAATCCAGATCCTCTGCAAGAGCAGTACGTGCTCTTAACCCCTGAGCATCCCTCCAGCTCCTCTTTTTGTGTGTATAAATATGTAAATGTCATAGCGAGATCCGTTATTCTGCATGCAATTATAATGTATGCAATTAACATACTTTAATACCTTTAAAAAACCCAGAAGGGTCCCCTGAGAGCTGCCTCATCCCTTCTACCACATGAGGACAGGAGATGACAGCCAAGAGAGGAGCCCTCACCAAGGCCTGAACTGAGCAATGCCTTGATGTAGGCTTTGTCCACACAGAGCCATGAGATGTGGAGGTCTGTGTTCTGTGTGTACCCAGGTGACAGTATTTCTTTCTTTCTTTTTTTTTGGTTTTTCGAGACGGGGTTTCTCTGTATAGCCCTGGCTGTCCTGGAACTCACTCTGTAGACCAGGCTGGCCATGAACTCAGAAATCCGCCTGCCTCTGCCTCCCAAGTGCTGGGATTAAAGGCGTGCGCCACCACTGCCCGGCTCAGGTAACAGTATTTCAACATAGCAGCTTGAACATGCCAAGAGCTCCATTCCAAATTATCTGAACTTGAAGAGGCACGAAGAGAGCCAGGTCTGGTGGCACGCGTGGGTAATGCCAGACCAGACAGGCTAGGGCAGGAGAACCATAAGTCCAAGCCTTGCCTGGGTGACTGAGCCACTGTCTCAGAGTAGTAAGGGGGCTTGGGGGCATGGCACAGTGGTGGGGAGCATGCTTAGTACGGTCGAGGTCCTAGAGACTTGGAGAGCAATGCATGCACGCATAGATTGTAAATATGTGTGGGTTTTATCTGTCAAGTAAAAATTAGAGGGAGGGAAGGAGAGAAGGAGGGAGGGAGAGAGAGAGAGAGAGAGAGAGAGAGAGAGAGAGAGAGAGAGAGAGAGAGAACCATTGCAAGCTGCTCTTACCTCTTTGTTCAGGGCTGTCACCCAGGTGGATGCTCCTGTTTCCTGCCCGATGTTTCTGGGCACCGTGGCCTCCACTGTTTAGTTACACACAGCATTCACTCAACTTTGTTTTTTTTTTTCTTTTCAAACTGTAAACTTCATAACCACAAAAGGACCACTTACCAGCCTTGCCTTAATGTTTCCTCTGTGCTAAGCACTGTGCCCGTGGCCCTGTGAAGTCTCTCTTTTGCAGTTAAGAAGCTTGAGATGATGAGTCAGACAACACAGGGGCACAGGTCTGGAAAGGCAGAGTGGATCTTTGCCAGGTCAGGCCGGAGACTATCCCCCAACCCCACACAGTCTAAGTAAGGAAACTGACCAAAGTCACAGGCCAGGCTCTGGGCATCTATTTGCTCAGCTGTAAAATGGGTTAAGTGGTCATGGCTCCCTGCCTGATGGGAGGATGGGGTAAGATGTTGTTCACAGAGGCTGAATGGAGGCTCCTTGACCTTGTCTGTGTCTGGCTTGTCTCCCTCCTGTTCTCAGAGAGTATAACACAGCAGCTGTGTTCCTTCCATTCCCAGCTGGGAAGAGAGAAGGCAGGGCCGGGGGGGGGGGGAGCTGGAGGCCTGGAGAACTGAGTTCTTACCCTGAGAGGCCTCCAAACCTTGTCCACACAGTGGCCTGCCTCTACTGTCCTCTGCTGCAAGGTGGGGATGTTCTCTGGACCGTGTGCTAGGGTGAGAGAATTGGATAAGGGTCTGTTAAGCACTCACTTGGACTCTGAAGCTGCCTACATTTTAGCCTATAGCTCTCTCTAGCGCTCAATGCAATCCAGAAAGAGTGGACAGACTGTAGGCTGGCTTGGGTCCAACCTGTTATTTACCTGCAGGACCCTGGCTGGCCTCTTCTACAGAAGAGGGAGAACATGTGCAGTCTGCCTCCCACACACACAGTAGGCCTGCACATGCTGCCTGGTGAACTATGAGCAGAAGAAGTGTTCATTCAGATAGGACATTAAGCAGCTGAGTTCAACATTGCCTGCTTCTGTCTTGGTAGACCTTGCATAGGTGGGGTTTCCATCTTGGTCTCTGAGGGAAGCTCACAGGTATTGTGGGAAGAAAAAAGAGAAAACTTTTTTTTTTTTTAATTTTAAGTCATTAAAATTGTGTGCATGTGCTCATTGCTACTGCAGCATAATCTTGCTTATCCTTATGGGCCCACATTTCTTCTTTCTAGGTAATGGTTGGGAGGGTTCTGTTCCCCCAGGGAGTCAGTAAGTAACTGTTATTGCTCTGAAAGCATATGTATTAGCTTTCCTGTACTATAACAAAATACCAGAGACAATCAACTTACAGAGAGGAGACGTTTTTGTTTCTTAGGTTTTTTTTGTTTTGTTTTGTTTTGTTTTGTTTTGTTTTGTTTTGTTTTGTTTTGAGGGGTTTACAATTTCAGGAGACTCAGACTGTGATTAGTTGGCCATGTTGCTTTCAGATGCCAGCAAGATACATCCAACTCACCTCTGACAGCCAGAAAGCAAATAGAAAGAGGGGGACTGGGAGCCCCAATATCCCTTTCAGAGGTAGACCTCACTCTTCCTGCTAGACCACATATCTAAAGGTCCCACCACCTCCTGACAGCAGACTGGTGGCCAAGCCTTTGACATGTTGGTTTTTGGGGACATTTACCAAAACACAGCAATGAGAACATGCAAGAAGTAGTGGTTTCAAATGTCAGTGGCGGTGACCAGGCAACAGCTCTCCGAAGTGGGAGCCACAGAGGCTCTCCCCAACCCCAGGTGTTCGGTGATCCCAGGAGGGCAGAGGTGGTGCTGCACTGTGGTGTGAGCCCCACTCACTCAGCCTGGCCTTAGGCATCTGCCCTAGGGCCTTCATCATTGCACTGCTGTCCCCCTCCCCCATCTGCCAGGCAATGACAGAAGCACCCATAGAAAGAGCTACCAGGAAAATGAATTGCTTAAAAGTCTGTCTGACTCACAGCAAGTACATCGCTCCAATGGTCGTTCCTGTTGTCCACCTGGAAACCTGAAACAGTGTCTGGGGGCCTGATGTGGGCCCCAGCCTTGTGCTTCAGCAGTGGTGTGACCCTGGGACTGTCACTACTGTCCAGAGTCTCTTTCCTCATTCACTAAATGGCAAGTATCCTAATACCCATGCATAGGCTCTGCGTGAGGGTGCAGTGGGCCAGTGTGCAGCACTGACGACATCTACAGAGCCAGCCCCAGGGGCTAGGCCTTTAGCAAGCACATGGCCCATGGGACAACAATCAGCTTGTACAGACTAGGAGCTTGTTTTACTCCATTTTCATCATTGTAACACAATCGCTGGCATTGGGAAGTGGCCCTGCAGAGGGATAAGCTGATCTCTCAGGACACGGCTCACTCTGGAGAGCCTACCTCACCCTATGGAACCAGCATCTTGTCATTCATAATGGGGCATGTCCAATACCTAACCATCTCCCAGCCGGCCCCACCTCTTAAAGTCTCTCCACCTCAACCTCACCTTACTGGGGACCAAGCCTTCAGCACTCACACCTTTGAGGCTCGCTCAAACACAACCAGCCCATGGCAGTGCTCCATCGGTGTCTTCTCCACCATGCTGCATTCTACACCATGCTCCTTGTACCTTCCTCCCTGCAGCCATTCTGTCACCACCCCTACCCTCAGCCCAAGGACAAGTGTGAGGCAATCGAGGGCATCAGCAAGATGCCACAGGTGAGGCCCTGTCCTGTGCTGGTGTGACCAGTGACTGCTGTCACCTGCTACAGCTAGAGACAAGCCTGCTGGCGACCTACAGGCCACCTGCACACACACCTGTGCTCTTTAGTGGGACATAAACAGCAGCTGGGCTCCATGGACCAGGTGGCTTGGGCGCTTCTCCCCTGGGCATTGAAGCCACTCTGATTACCCCTCTTGAACTACCCCTCCCAGGCTGCACACTAGGTGGGTATTCAAAGGCTGCTGGCTTCTCTCAAACTTCACTTCAGCTTGCTGCTCCAGGCTTCGGGGTTGCTGCTGGAATTGGATTGAACCAGAACGAGCATGCAGAGGGACTATCCCCAGAGATCCTGTTCCCAAAGGCCCCAATGGGGTTGTGAGACCCTGTCCTTGAGGAGAGAGCTGGAGTCTGGGAGCTGTCTGCAGCTGCCAGGTAGGAAGGCCCAGCAGGCTTGGTGTGAGAGGGGCTGCTGGCTTCTGCATCTCTACCCAGCCATGCTGAGGTTTGAGCCCAGTGCAGAGCGGAGCTTCAAACTCAGCCCCGACCCAGGGCTAAGAAGGAAAATACGCAGGTGCTAAGGGGTGGGGGACGGGCATTGAAATCCTCTTTTTTTAAAGCAGTGCCCACCAAAGTGGACATGTTTTTCATAACACAAATGTATCAAGTTTGCATTAGTCAGCTGGAGTGGATACAGGTAACATCCATCAGCCTGGGAGCTTCCAACACAGGCTAGAACCTGCCAGAAGAGATCCATATGGCTGGTTCAGACTCGGAGATGGCCACTGTCTTATCATCTCACACAGCCTCTTCGTTGTGCTAGCAGGAAAGAGTGGGCTTTGCTGGCTCTCTGTGTGTAGATGGAGACCTCCTCTGATGGTTTCTCTAAACTCTCATTTCTTCCACGTGTCTCCAGACACAGCCGCGTTGAGGCATGTGAAGGACAGACACTCACTTATGAACGGCACTCACTAGATTCACAAGCCAACATCATGGTTCACAAAGCCCTTGCAAATGGGAGCATTTCTTCCGGCTGTAAGTGTGCATAAGCACACTGTTATTGGTAAATAGTAAGCACGGGGCTTGTGGGCTACCTGGAGCCTGCTCTCTGTTTCTTACGCCCTAGCAGAGTGGTTAAGGGAGCAAGCTGTGGAGTCTGCAGAGAACCTGGGCTCCTTTCCTGAGTTTGCCTCATCTGAACTGTATGTCATTAGGCCTGTGTTGGGGGTGAAGGATGCACCCATGTATAAGTGGGGGGTCGTCGAGGGTGTGCCCATGCATTATGGGGGCTAAAGGAAG
The DNA here is from genome assembly GCA_028551405.1 of Uromys caudimaculatus. Classification (NCBI taxonomy): domain Eukaryota; kingdom Metazoa; phylum Chordata; class Mammalia; order Rodentia; family Muridae; genus Uromys; species Uromys caudimaculatus. The sequence continues at coordinate 82,218,900 of CM052710.1, forward strand.
GGGTTGGTCCTGCCCTACCACACTCTGTCACCCCTTTGAGATAGGGTCTCTTTGAACCTGTAGCTAGATGAGAGGCCAGCAAATCTCCAGTGCTTCTCTTGTCTCTACCCTGCACAGTGCTGGGTGCAGCCAGGGGCACAACCGCATCTGGCCTTTTGCCTGTGTCCTGAGACCCAAATGCTCTTTGGCATGGAATCACCTCTCTGGCCCCTACTTCACCTCTCTTTATGCCAGCTTCTCTGTGTGTGAAGTAGAACATTCATTGCCACAGATAGTGGCTGATGTGGCAGGAATCACAGGCTAGGGAGTGCTTGGGGTAGGGTCTGGAAGGCTGGGTGTGTAAAATGAGAGGGTTCCATTTTTGCATGAGAACAAGGGCATACCGCTTGGAAGAATCTAGGCTGTGAGGTCAGACGTAGGAAGGGCTTAGCCACAGAAGATCCAGCTATGCAGTGAGGATGACCAGGGAAGAAGCACTTGTCCTCAGCACAGTATCAACACATGGGCCTGACCCTCAGTAACACCAAGACCCACTGCCCAGAGGCAAAGAAGCTATGCCATCACGGTGCCAGAGATTCAGCCTGGCCAGGAGCCATGGGAGGATAGAGCACTGGCCTATTCTAACCCCAGCATGGACTGTGTTTTCACAGTGGGGTTAGGACAGCGGCAGCCAAGATGGCAGGGGTTTTGAGGGATCCACACAGCTTGCAACAGCGAGGTTCAGTCATTTCTGAGTGAACTGTGGGTTGGCAGGATGCTCACAGTCTCTCCAGTGTCCGGGCCATTGCTGTGCCCAGCACTCATCTCAATGAGAGGCTGGGGGCAGGGGGGATAAAGTGGTGATCGAGATTCCTGCTCTTGGTAACTGAGCCTGACAGGAAAGCAGATGGCAAAGGAGTAAGGATAGAACAGGTGGGGGAGGGGTCAAGCAGTACTGAAGCAGAATGGCGGGGCGGGCGGGGGTGGGGCTTCTTACAGAGTCTTCTACAGTGATGTCACCTGAGCTTGGGCTGGAGGGGTGCCAGGAGCTGAGCTGAGTGTTCTGGTAAGAGGCAATGGTCAGTGCAAAAACCCTGAGGCAGGAACAGGACCCGCAAAAGAAAAAAAAAAAAGAAAAAATGAAAACAGAAAGACCCAGGAGACACAGCAAAGAGGCAGGCTGGACCCAGAGGGGAGACGTGTGGGCTGGAAATGCAGGAGCCATTGGGGGCTCACATGAGGACATGGCTTTTTTTTTTTTTCTAAACAGGCAGCCTCAGAGTTGGGCCAGCACAGGAAAGACAAGTTCCAACTTACCTTTTTATGGATCCTGCAGGAGATTAAAAATAGACCCCCTTCCCCAGTATCCATCTCTGATCTCTGTACTCTGAAAATGGAGCATTATTCTAGGGAAAAGTTCATAGATGATGGATTGAGAGGGAGAGAGTGTTCAGGATACCCCGGTGCGTCCACAGCCGGACTCACAGGTATCCTTCCAGGGACAGCAAAAGCAAGTGACATCAGAATGGAGAGATTCAGTGCAGAGCTTCCTGAAGCCAGAGAAGATGAGCTCCAGGGCCTCTCTACAGCTCTGGGAAGACCCAGCCCTTCCTATACCTTCATGTTAGCTGAGTTGGGGTGCCTGGCCTCCAGGCCTGTAAGAGCATGGGGGAAAGTAGTTACTCCAGCAAGAGCACACCTACACTGGCCCTTCCAGCTTGGCAGGGGGGAGGGTTCAGAAGACAGTAGAAGGGTCATTTGAAAATCAATCTCCAGGGTGGACATAGGGACCTGTGCCTGTGATGGCAGTGAGAAGCGGCTGGAGTCTGACAGTTTGAAGATAGGGCAGAAGGGCAGGAGAAGCCAACGATGTTCCTAAGACTCCGAGCAGCTGGTGGTGGTGGTGGCAGCAGCAGCAGCAGCAGCAGCGGCAGTGGCGGCAGGGGGGCGGGGGTGTTCTTGAGTGACAGGAGTGAGTTGGAGAGGGGGCAAAGCTAAGCTTGAACTTGGTATGTTTGGTACGTGTCAAGAGGAAACTGACTGAACTGTCCCCTACATGGACCACCCAGCAACACCATGGGCAGGCCCATGTCAGCCGGTGATAAAATGTGTGGGGTCCTCAACTCAAGTCCTTCTAGTATGTCAGGGACCTCCCTACTGCAGGCCGTTCGTGCATGACACCCATTGTCTCCGAGCCTTTGAGGCTTGATTATCTCCACACTACAGATGGTGTCAAGGAGCCAGTGAGACAAGGCCACCAGCAGAAGGAGCTGAGCAGGATTGAACCCAACCAAGGCTGCAGGGCACTGGGGACTTTTAAGGGCCAAGCTGGAGATTGGCCTGTTAGACATCCCTCCACCACATCCCCAACCCCTGCAACCTTGGAAGGGGTCGCCTCTTCCAGGCTGTTCTTCCAAAGACAGCCGGGGCTGCATTTGCCAGGAGCCAACAAGTGGGAGACAAAAGTCAGTGGCTGTGAATTTACTCATGAGACCTGCCGCCATCTCTCCACCCTCCCAGCCCTTACTGCTCCATCCCTCACTCACAGGAAATGAAAGCACTGCATGGTGACAGGCAGGTATCAGTCTTGGTGTTCTGTGCTGCGGTCCTTCCTTTCCCAGCACTTGCCAACAGGCCCCCTGACACCCTCTCACCTGAGTGGCAAGCGAGCAGAGCGTGACTCTCACGAGGACACGGAGCCCAGGATGCAGTGAAAACTCTATCTGATCTTGTCTGGAACAGATGTCCCAGCAGCCGCTGTCCATCAGGGCTGCCTATCTCCTCCTAAGAGGAGAGTAATGCCCAGCCTCTGGCAGCAAGCTAAAGGGCCCTTTGTTTCCTTTGTGGCTGGAGAAGCCCTGCCGTTGTCTGTTCAGTGAACGGGCTCTGGCTGATGGCAGGTCATTAGCAAATGTATCTGCTTGCACTTCACTATGAATTCTCATCTACCATGGTGTACTAGGACACAGGCACTGTTAGGAAGACGCTAGCAGGGCCTCTGCAGGCTTAAACCTGATACTGCCAACCTGAGTGTGCAGGGCAAGTGCCTGACATGAAATGATGGTCTACCGCGAGTTGGGTGGGGTGGACAGAGGCCTGCTTGTGGCCTAAGACAGAGTTCTGAGTTGCTGACCAGCTGTGCGACTTTGGCCGCTCAGCCTCAGTTTCCCCGGTGCAGAGTGACTCAGGCTATGTCCCTGGCCAGTGCCCAGACATTATGTTGCCATCTCATTTAGTCCTTGTTCTGGGGGCCAGGTGTGAGCTACCTCCACTTTGAGTCTCAGAGAAGAAGGCAACTGTCCACAGCCAGCTCACTGCCTGGGGGACACTGGTGTCTCCAAGGAGACTGGAGCTAGAGGACTTGGCCTGGGCCTCCCTGCTGATGAGGCTGGTGGTGTGCTGAGCTGGGGGTATGGTCCTCTCTGGGAACTTGGCTTAGGCTTGATCAGGCCGCTCACCTTCCCTTGCTGGCTTCTCTGGCTGGCTTGGTTCCTCAGTATGAAGTGTCTGGTTTTTGGTTTCAGCAGCCAAGACCTCCTCCACACCCCCACCTCCCACCCCACCCCATCCCTGCACCTCCCTTCCCTGAATCCCCATGAATGTGAATTCCCTTGTAAGGACTCAAAGCGACTAATCCCAGATCCCGGGTTGACTTCTTTTGCAAGTGGATGTCTTTGTTTCCCCCTCTTTTCTGGAAGAGAGCCTGTTTGATGTTTATAGGCCCATCATTACAATTGTCCTCTGTGCAGTTCTGTGTAGGGCTGGCTCCTGGCGGCAGGGAGGGAACCGGGAAGCCATGTTCGGTCTCTGCCTCTCACAAAAAGCAAAGCAAAGCTTAACTCTGTTGAGCGGCTTTCACTCCCTCAGCCTCAGTGTCCCTTGTGTGTCAAGTGTGCTCATGCTTGAGAGCCTGGTAAGGTGGGATTACCTTGTCCTTTCCTGGAAGATAAAAGAGATGCCACATGCAGGCTGTGGTGCATGTCCTCAGGAGCATGTGACAGGGCCAGGTGGTTCCTGCTGGGATAACGAGCCAGTCTCTATGGCTCCCATTTAGAGCCACATAGCCTGGAAGTCGAGGAGATGCCTTTGAGGCAGGAAGCCTTTAATTCAGCCACACAGCCAGGCGGCACCATGTTTGAGATCATGAACATCTCATCCGCCCTCCATACACCAGGGAGTGGAGGCAGACGCTGCGTCAGCAGGGCTTGGGGATCACACAGAACTGAAGTCCTATTTGAGGACCATGGCTTGTCATGGCTGGGATCCCTGGGATGGGCTCTCAGCCAGAATCTCAGTTCCCATGTCTATGGAGGGGTAGATGATGTTTGTGGGCTTAAGGGATAGTTCAAACGCTGGTCGTCACTTAGTACAGGGAGGCTCCTCCCCCTCCAAGGACCTTACCTCTAGGCCAGCTCTGCCTGGGATCTGCAGTGTGATCTATGCGGTCCGTTCCCCAGGGGCATGTGACTGCTTTCCACAGAGCAGAGAGCCTGTCCCTACATTCACAGGCTTGGGTTAGACCCCTCTTCCCTCTGGCAGAGAATATAGTAAGAGCTTGTACTAGGTGCTTGGCTGGGCCAAAGGAAGTCAACTTACGCCAACTGGCTGTCTCTACCTTCAGGTCCATGGGCTACCTGAGGAGAACCTTTCCCAGCAAGCCAGTGTTTCTCGATACCTGTCAGCGTGGCCTGGGACAGGGGCATGAGGGTTAGGATGGGTGTGTAGGTTCGCTCTGCCTTCTCAGCATCCAGCAGGCTCTGTCAAGCCGGAGGTAAGATGACACACAGAAACCATGGGGTAAAGCACCAGGATCTCCAAGTCCTGTGATCCCTCTTCTGAGGGTGCTTCTTCCTCCCAGTAGGAGACCTCCTGTGTGACAGGAACACAGAAGCCAGAAGCGCTGGCTGGTGACTCTGCCCAAGACCAGTGACTTCAGGAGAGTTGGGAGGCTTTATTTGACGCTTAAGAGAGACAGTGAATGTTAGCTCAGAGTGGCACCTGTCCACATACACACCGCTTGGGAGGTGTGCTCCTGTGGCCTGGGGTTAGGTTGATGGCCATCAGGAGAAGAAAGCTCTTGACTAAGCCTCAGAGGAGCAAAAAGCAGTAGATGCTCCCACTCAAAGATACCATCCTGGGTCCCAGTAGGGTGTGCATTTTCAGAGACCAGAGATGCTGAGCAAGCTGCTCAAGGACACACAGCTCTAGCTCTCTGCACTGACCACAGGTCTACTACCTCCTAGCCATGGAAGCCATACTGCGTGTCTCACAGGGCCTTCTAGAGAGCTGGTTCGGAAGCTACAGTGATTTGCTGGTGAGTGGCCGAGTAGACCACATGTGAGCAACCTCTGTAGGTTGAGAACACCCAGAAACCTTCACTCCTCAACAGAAAGCCTTCTTTTTAAACCATAGCTTCACATGCTACAGACTCATTTCTAGACCCCACAGCCCAGGAGACAAGGTATGCCACCTTCTGCTCTGCGGCCAAAAGTCCCCACAATGTTTCTGCCTCCTTGGGGCCCCTAGGACCAATGGTTGCATGAGATCAGAACACTACCTGTCAGCAGCTTAGACTGGGGCTCCCAGCTACTTGCTCTCCCCAAGGAAAGAGAGCAGTTCAGGGGAGGGGACAGATGCAGGGAGACCATGCTCCAAAGTCCTGCCACTTCCTCCAGGCCTACAATGTAGGGTGGTAATGCCCTTCAGTGTGGATGGGGCACTCTGCTGCTCATGTGACAGAGACTCCAGGGACTTTCTGCAGCTGAGACTGGAGACCATGGGGATGTAGCCCTGACTTGATGGCTCTGGCTGGACTGTTTCTTTTTTCAGGCTCTGGGGCGGTGGGGGCAGGAGGCAGAGCACAGCGCCTAGCTGGAGACGGCTTGGCATCTGGTCTGATCCAGCTGTTGATTTTGGCTTCATATCCAAGCCTCCTGCGCTCTAATTACTCACTGTCTTGGGAGCCTGGCGGGGAGCCTGAGAAGGGAGAAACTGGGCTGGTTCACATCTGATAAGGAGACAGAGGCGGCAGAGAGGGACCCAGAGGCCTGGCTGAAAGGAACTGAGTCTTCTGCCTGTTGTTGGTTTGACTGAGATAGAATCTGCATACAATAAAATTCACAGTTTGGATAAAATCACCCATAAACCCATAACACGGGAAACCACACCACAATCAACATGCAAAACATTTCCAGTAAAGTTTGCTCCTGCCTGGATCTGCTGGCGCCCACCTGCCCGCCAGCTAGCAGCCCCTCCCACACACCGCCTCCCTGCCCGGAGCTTTAGTGAATGGGCTGAACAGATGGGATAGGCGGCTGGGCCAGATGATTGTCACGAGACCTATGAGAGACATCTGTGTTGTTTACCAATCTTAAGTTTGCTCCTTTTCATTGCTGAGTTGTATTCCCTTTGAATAGATGTGATACCACTCATTAATCTGTTCATTTATCAATAACATTTTAGGTTGTTTGGGTAAACATGGCTTTTCCCTTCTCTCTGGTAGATAGCAGGGAATAGAGTCATTGGGGTTCATGATAAGCACATGCTTAGTTGTGTAAACCGGGACAGGCTCGACAATTTTCAATCTCCTTGTCAATGTTGAGTGTAGTGGTAGTTAGCATATTCTTAGGGGCCCTGAGCTATACACAACAGTATCTCACTGTGAGTTCAATGCATGTTACTATGGTAATTAAAATTGCTGAACACCCTTTAATAGGTTGGTGAGTTTTATATGATTTTGAACTCAAGATTCATGAGTCCTGAATGAGGTACTCAACCTTTCTGAGAGGAGACTGTGGACACCCCTGCAGAAGCTCAGGGCCCGGCTCATGGATGACACGGGCGAGGGACATAGGACATTCACTTAATAGGAACACAGAAACATCTTGCAGAAGATTCTAGAAGCCCATGTATACACAGCAGGCCCCTCACAGGTCTTTCTTCAGAACAGTTCAGGCAGGTTCCTATGGAAAATGTGTCTCACACACTGGTGTGACTTTCTGTCATTCTCCAGCATGCCTTTTCAGGCACCAGACTCCCAAGGCCTTTCTGTGTAAGCCTGTGTGGATTAGCTTTGTCCCTGTCAGGACTTAGAGTCTCACTGTGAGGACCAGCCATCTCTAGTGAGTCAGCTTCCCTGATGCTGGGTATTAAGGGTGCCGTGCCACGTGGCCCAGTGATGATGCTTGACTTTCTCTCTTGTCTGATCTGTGCTTCTCAAGGCAGGTTCCGAGGAGTGGAGCCACCAAGCTTTTGTGTCAGTTACCCATTGCCACAGCGATGCTGTGGAACAAGCACCCGAGTCTTAAAGGCCTAAAACACCAATCTCTTACTTATCACCAGGCAACTAATATTGGGGTGGTCTACTGATTTGTTCCAGCTCAACTGTTGACGGCTTGGTTGAGGTTGTATAGGGTTGAGGTTGGCATCGGGTCAACTGGGGCTGGCTGGTCATGGGCGGGCTCATTTCTGTTTTGTCTGACTTATTCTATCAAACGGGTTTGGCTAGTTCTGATGTAGAGGGGGCTCAAGGAGAGGAAAGTCATGGAGGCCTTGAAGCCTAGAGTTAGAACTGCACATTCTCAGTGATGTTTCACTCAAGAGACCTGGAGATCACCCAGACCCAGCCGACAGGTGTCTTCACAGAGTCCCATTGCAAAGGGTGTGGTCACAAGGAGGAAGGACTGGGTCGTGTATATTTTACAGCCCAACACAGTTTTAGAGTCTGCACATTTCTCTCTGTTGTGGGATGTTGCCAAATTGTCTTCCTAAAGATGGCTCAGGGATCGTTCATGGCAGTACCTGGAAGCCCTCCAGCTTAACCTGCTCAGCTATCCCGACACCTGGGCCAGATCTTGAATTTCCCAGCACCATGCAACAACAGAAATGAAGTACAGCTCCCCAAAACATGGGTTTTAATCACTTTCTTGAGAGGCAAGCACCCGTCCTTAAGACTGAAAGCGCTCACAGACAGACAGAGTGCTTGGCATCATGTGATGCTTCAAGAAAGCATGAGACTTAGTAAAATGGCCGACTGACAAGGCAGACTCCTCCAGACTCCAGACTCCCAGTGTGGGCATTTGCTGCTAGCGTGCCCCACCATGACAGAACATCCTCTGTGTGCTGGGCATAGCTCCCAGCGTGAGGACAGGATGGTGGAGGCAGAGTCCCTGCCTCTCAGAGACAAACATGAAGGGAAGGAAGGGGCCACTGATGTAAACAATGCCACTTCAGAGACAATATATGTCAGCAAGGAAATGGCACAGGGTAAAGCCACAGAGACACTGTGACCCTGGACTGGGTGACAAGCTGAGTCCATGGTGACAGGAAGGAGCAGAGAAGGAAGCAGCAGGCCAATCTGGCAGCTGATGCCAACATCCTCGTCCTAGGGCAGAGGTGACATCTGCTGCTTGCCTACTGTGTGCTCTCTACCTCTGTCCTCTTCTACCACCAAAACAGAAAAAGGTCTGGGCTCCCCCTGCTGGTTGACCGTGAGCTGTGACTTCAGTTTGGAGGGTCAGTGGACTAGACTGGACTTGTCTCCTGTCATGCTGGGGAAGTTGGGATGCCAGAGGCTCTGTGTGCACAGTGGGAGCGGGGCAGCCTCAGGTCATGGTTTGGTCTAAGAAGCTGTAAAGAAAGAAAATGGTTCAAAGTCAGGCAGGAGCAAGGAATGCTGGGAGCCTAGTTACACACAGTGCCAGGCAAACTCATCATTGTGGTCCATGCATGTCTTCAAGGGAAAACAGAATGGAATGACCTGCCATGACATCCCTGCAAGGCAGCACCTCTCTGGAGGCCCCCAGGTACTGCTGCTAAGGGGGAGCCTCTGGGAGCCAGGCAAGCTGCCCCAGTTCCTAGCCCTGGGTTCTTTCCATTCCCAGCCTCAGAGAGGAACCAGAATGTTCAACCACAAAGGGATTGAGTCCAACTCCCCTGGAGGTCTCTGCTCAAATCTTGCCTAGGGTCAGCCAGTGGGTCCTGCTCTCTATCCAGCCTCTTGTGGTGAGTTTAATGATTACTTCAGCAAATACTGGATACGTTCCGGAGGTCCAGGAGCCTTGTATGCATGGGGAATGTATACGTAAACAGGACCAAGGCCCCTAACTGTGCAGCTGGCATCTGTGGGGCAAGATGGCAGGCACAGGTGGCGTCCTGAAGAGAATGTGTATGTTCTTGGGTGCCAGCTGCTGAGTGCTGAGAAAGGAAGAGAGGAGCCTGGCAGGGGACAAACCCAAGCACAGGGTACCAGTTGCTAGATAAACAGATGGGCCTCAGAGGTCCCTTGACAGGCTGGCACAGGAGGAGGGCAGTCAGGCCCAGGAGCAGCTGTGGCAAAGACCTTGAGGCAGGCTAGTGCTTAGTGGAGGCAGCAGTCAAGAAGAGGCCAGGCCCTGTGGGAGCAGGGTGTGGCCACCCTAGCAAGAAGAAGATAATCTAGAGATGTTTGCACCACTCCCTTGGCTATCAGAATCCTGACATTGTGGCCTCCAAAACGTTGGAATTTCCCAGGAGTCTCAGGCTGGGAGAAGGAAAAGGCCGAGACCTGGTGCCAGCCGGAGCGAGTGGGGATGGATGCTATCTACTAGAAAGACATTCTACATGGTTTTAACACCTTGTCAGACCATGTGGCAGGCAGGAGAGACGGGAGCTGAGACCATGATCTGTCAGTGGTCAGTGACAGATGAGACTTTACCTTGACCAGGGCTGCTTAACTATGCATGCCTTTTGTCCTCTGTTTAAGCAGAAGTCTCGTGTCAGGACCCTAAAGATGGACTTGGGGGTCCCCGGAGCCCTTCATTTGGTCTTCACAATGTGGGCACACAGAACTTGGCTTCTCACCATGACTTGACTGTTTCATTGGTCTCTGGGTGGACACATCTAGGTTGTTTGGGCTTTCAGGGACATAAATTCTCACGGAAACAACTCTGGTAATAGGAGGAGGGAGAGATGGATAGTCAAGGTAGGGAGGGAACTTCTAGGCCATTCCAGAGCCTGCATCTGTGGGGCCACTGCAGGCTTTAGAGCCGGAGAGGCACAGGTTCTGGTTTCTGCTTGCAGAGGGTCCCTGTGGTGCTGTGTAGAGAACAGACTCGAGGTCAGGGGCACCGGTGAAAGGACTCTGCAGTGGCCCATGCAATAATTAATAGTGGTCCAGATCAAGTTGCAGGTTATGGAGGTGTGAGACCAATACCTTGAGTTCTTCTCCTGTATTAGCTCACTTGCTGTTACTATAGCAAAATCACAGAGGCTAGGTCACTTACAAAGAGAAAAGAGCCTTTTAAGCTTACAGTTTTAAAGGACTAGGCAACTTTATTGATTTAGCCAACAGTGAGGGTCTTGTGTTAGTGACATCATGACAAGAGGGAAAGGTAACAAAACCAGACAGGAGATCAGGATGTTTCTAAGTCAGGCTCACGGGTCACAGCCCATTCTCACAGGACTGAGATCTCCTCACAAAGCCAGCACTATACCCCTCAGAGGGCACATGACTCCCATGAGGCTCTAGCTCTTTAAAATCCTCTTAATACTGACATAGGGGACCAATTTCCCAATAAACAAACGACACTCAAACTGTCTAGCATCCTGACTGAAGTCTGTTGCTGACCCTCAGTCCCAGGAGCCAGGAGCATTTCTCTATCAATTTTTTTTTTTTTTTTTATCCTGCCCAACCCTGTCGTGGTATCCAAAGCAAGAATTCAGGATCCCAGGCCTGAGAAATACCTTGGATGGTCAAGTTTCCTGAGGGTGGGATGACTAACCAGGAGGGAGGAGGGGACAGTGCACACTCCCACCAAGGGCTAGATCCCTTCCTAGCTTGATGCAGGGGTGTGGAGAGATGAACTGGTGATGGGCTCCTCCCTAGTGCCCCAGACAACACAACAGCAGGGGATGGGACAGAACCCATAAACAAGCATCCCTTGAGACCACAAACCAAACAAGCAAAGTGGCAATACTTGCTTTGTACACAGTAGAGCAAGCTGGTCTCCCCTGAGTTTGTTCAGGGGCTGCCACTCAGGTGTGTGCTGCAAGGGACTACAAGACAGGGCCTGAGAGGACCCACATGCATCCCTTAGGTAAGCTGGATCCCTTCCTAATCGCTCACCTGAACGCAAGTTCTGAGCAGCTCAGATAAGGGAAAGACAGGAGCTGGACTCAGAATGGTGGCAGATAGACACACAGGAACATGCAAAACTCAGATCCACAGTGTCAGACAGGGGAATGCTTGTTTGTTCAGGCGCAAACACTGCTGGGTACCTGCCATGTGCCAGGGGCCTTCAGGTGCCGATTGTCATTTGTCACACTGCATGGGAGCCAGGAGCAGCCTGCCACAGCAGCCAGTCTCAGTTTGCTGTATACTCCAACCTGTCGCCTGGCAGTGTCAAACCTTCCCTCCTTCAGTTCATGAAATGACCCTTTAAGTGAGCTGATGCTTTTCAGTCCCATCATGTTGCAGATGAGGACATGGAAGCTCAGAGAGGTGAGGTAATGCTTCCAGAGTCATACAGCCAGTGAGAGGCAGAGCTGTGATCTTGTCCTTTTCATCAGTCTGGGGCACCTGGGTGGCGAACAGCCATAGCGATTGATGATTGATTGATTGATTGATTGATTGATTAGATGGCAATGAGGAGCATCACATTTGAGAGTCTTGGGTGCCAGCCAGGTGTAGGACCAGTCTGGTCTTGGTTCACATTTACCTTGAGTCTTCCTGTCTCACAATCTCTGCAGGGAGCATTCAGGTATATTGTTCAGAAAACCAGACGGCTGGTAAAGACCTAACCCTCGTGGAGAAGGCAGCTGGTTCTTTTTGAGTTTTCAGAGAATATGATCACAAGGTTACTGTGGCAAGTTTGTCTTGCCCTTCGAGGTCCATGGGTTCCAGACCCCACTGACTTTGAAATGAAAGGTTAGAGATTTGCATGTCATACCCTACGTCTCAAGTCAGCTCCGGTTGACATTGACAGGTGGCAAATGGCAGTGTGAATAGCTGGGTGCATGGTGTGAATGCCCATGCAGCTTTCTGTGAAGAGGGCACAGGTCTGGGGTATGCCCTTCAGACACGATTTTGAGACGTATTTTCCGGTTGTGTTTAGCACCTGCAGAGCCGGAGGGCTGATCACACCAGAGTAAGCTACACATGGGCTTTGTCATTTAGTCTCACACTTCCAGAGGCCAACACACCAAGGGCAAGGGTCTAGCTACATAGTGCAGAGCAACCCAGAATCCACGATCTCCCGCTTCAGTCTCTGGAGTGCTAGAATCATGCTCATGCACACACTATGCTCTGCCCTTTTGAAGCACCTCATTGTTAGATTGAGGACCACTCTGGAGTGTGTGCGTGCATGCATGTTTGTGTGTGTGTGTGTGGGGGGAATGCACATCCCGCAGCACAGGTCTGGAGGTCAGAGGACAGCTGTACGTGGCAGTCCTTGAGAAAGCCCCTTGAGACAGAGTCTCTTGCTGCCCACTGGGCAGCCCACTCTTGTGACTTCTTTTTAAGATGATAACCTCTGTCTGTCTTGTTCAGAGGAAAGAAGTAGGAGAGAGGCGCCCAGAGGCCAGGGAAGCCATCTCTTGTCACCAGTGGGATGAGGTGAGGTCAGCAGAGCTACACAAGGGCTCTCTGTCCACCAATGTTATGGCCTGGCCTTCCATCTTTAGAAGCTTGTAGAAAGGGCTGGCTAGGCCCAGGCTTCCTGGAGTTAGTGTCTGCCATTGGAATGCCTCAGTCCCTGCACACTGACGGAGCATGTACTGGCATAGGCCAGCAGGGGAACTACATTGGAATGCCTCAGTCCCTGCACACTGACGGAGCATGTACTGGCATAGGCCAGCAGGGGAACTACACGAGGCAAGGAACACTGCCTGCCAAGGTCTGGTCCTGCTGTGGTGGTAAATATTTAACATTAATTGGAGGTTTCTACCATACCTTGGATCATTTAGTTACAGATAAAAGACATACAATGTTTATATTTATAATTATGTTTATATTTAAAATTGTGTCTTAAAATCTTGTGCCTTTAAAGCACTAGATCTGGGCAGATATCTATCCTCTAAAGCCATTAGGATCTATTCCCTATCAATAATCCCAAGTTATAACTTGCCATGTTCTGCCTGGGCCACTCTTACTCCAACTGGCCTACCCTCATGACCATGTTTTCGAGATTCATCTACCCCATGGCATTTTCTTCTCTCTCCACCTTCTTCTCTTCTGGTAGTCAGACCCCAAGCCCAGGAACTGAAGTCCCACCTACCTCTCTTCTGTTCAGCTGTAGGCTGTTGGTATCTCTATTTCTTGTGACATGACTTCCATACTCACTTTTGATTGTCATTGCAAACACTTGCCAAGAGGATGTCCAGGGAGAGGTTCAGGGCTGGATGAAGGGGATGGATCTCATCGCATGCTTTCCTGGACATTTGTTCATTTGCGAATCCACGACATCACTTAGATCGCGTCGGCATTGGCCCCAAATTCCTACCCATTTGTTAGATGCAATTCCGAGTACCTGGCGGTGCTTTCCACAGATATGAGCAAATGATCATGTGTTGGTCTCAGCATCATGGTCAGGGTGGCCTAATCTCTTCATTGTTACACAGGTGGGGTGTTGAGGGCTCTTCCTGGTCCCTGGCACGCTTTCTTGCTGAGGCTGAGGTAGAGGTGGCCGACCACAGGGGTGGAGGGAAAGTGCCTTTGTGAGCTGGTTCATGCTCTCTGAAGTGCTTCCACAGGGGGCTGGGTGCATCTATGGTAGCCATGTTGGTACAAGATGGGTCTCCCTAAGGCACATCTTTAACAAGGCCTGGGGAGGCACTCTGAGCTGATTTCTGGTTGAGCTGTGGAGATGTGGCCCCTGTGAGTCCATAGTCAAAAGACCTCCTCCCTCTCCCTCACTCCCATCCTGCTCTTTGTCCCCTAAGTGGGCTAAAGAGGTGGCTTCCACAGGTCCAGCCCCTTGTCCGTGGTTACTACCTGGGTGTACCCCTGGGAGCCTGGCAGGGCCAGGACATGGCTTTTGTGGGATGGATTTGCCCCCTACCCTATCCCAGGGAATTATGTCTTCCTTAGAGATGCCTCTGTGGTCACCTAGGTCAGGTCCATTTCTCCAGTCTTCTACTACCACCGCTTGTGGTAACGCTCCAGGTACCCGGCTTGAGCATGTCTCACTCCCTTCCCCTGCTGTGCACTCCCTTGTTCCTTGCCTAAAGAGTAGAGGTCTCTAGGAAACTGGTCCTTGGAAGTGGTAGTCCTTCCATGGGACATCAGGGCCTTTGGAAGCTGCTGTCTCCTGTACCTCACATTCTGATGGAACACAGGTTAGAAACCCAATGATAAGTGAACCCAGTTCTAGAGAGTGTGAGTGCTAGGAAGACAAGCCCAGAGTGAAGTGCAGCATACGGGGCTGGAGAGGGGGAATCAGGGAATGCCTCTTAGAGGGGGAGATGCAAACTGGACTACCAGAAGGTTCCAGAGACAGCAAGAGCTGGAGTGAGGGCTTTCCAGAGCGCTGGAACAGCAAGTGCAGAGGGGCCGAGGGGGGCTGGAGCTCAGCTTGTCTGAGGACCAATATAAAGATCTGAGTGGCCTCATGAGGAGCCATGCCACTTTGCCCTGAGTCTCAGCCAGAGCTGCTCCATTGCTGTCCCTTTTCCAGGCAATTGGTTTTTGAAGAGTCCCTCAGGGGCTAACTCAAGCACTACCCTTTACCCCAAGCTTGTTCCCGAACCTTGCACCACCAGTGACTGAGTCTGTGGACTCCTGTCTTCCTCCACAGGAAAGGACAGGAGCTCCTTCCAGATCAGCCTCTGCCTGGCTACCTTCTACCCATTGACCCTCACTCAGGGCCTGGCTGAGTGCCACTTAGGTGACTGTATAGATGGCAAGTGTCCAGGAGTTCAGAGGACAGCGCAGGCATGAAGCAGCCCAGGAGATTTGAGGTCATCCTCTTTGGGACCTCAGAGTTCTGAATTCCAGAGGACGAGGGCATGGCAGGTGTTCCTCTTACACCCAGAGCAAGGTTGCCCCTTCACGTCCCAGCACAGTATGCATGGAGAGCCAGGAGCAAGCCTCTTCTGCCTGGGTAGCCCAGCTTATGACCCCAGGGTGGGGTGAGGTAGAGACTGGCCATCATTCAAGGCTCCCCACACTGCAACCTACTCTGTGCTTGACCTGAATCAAGAAAGATGCTAACTGGACAGAAAGCTGCTCAGTTCTGACCTATAGGTACCTTGCTGGGAAGCTGCAGGAGGCAGGCGTGCTCCCGGCTGACAGCTGATGGACGGCTGAGGTCAGCTTTCTCTCCTGCTCCCATGCTGCCCCCACCGGTCTGCAAAGCAGCCTGAGTGAGCCAAGGGGTCAGGGAGGGCCCTCTTCCTCACAGAGCCTTCAGAGCTTGAGCCAGGGTGTCTGTCTCTCTGTACCCTGACAGGAGACAGCCCCCTCTTGAGTGGCTGAATCCCACCATCTGGGCTCCATCCAGAGCTGAAGGCTGTCACCGGGCATTTCCTTTAAAGGCAAAGACATTTCTGCCTTTAAGCAGATAGGACGACGTAATATCAGAACGAGTGTCCCAGTGGAAGTTTTGGGGATACTATGAAGTGACAGGGATGAAGGCTAGTGGGTGGCCGTTGATACCCACAGACAGTGCACCCACAGATTAAACAGCCTTGCACAGAAAATACTTGGGAGCAATAAAAAATAACAACATGATAAAAGCCATAGAAGTAAAATTACAGTTAACCAAATACTCATACAATGCTTACACCGTCCAAGACACTATAATTATCTAGAGATGGAACAAAAGGCCGCCAGAGAGAACTGGCTACACCGAGCCAGCTTACGGCTCCGACTGACCAGTGATCTGGTCTCCAGGCTTTTATGATCTTGCCAAGCTCCCTCCTGCATCCATAGAAAGTGAGGTCAGATGCAGGAGGCAGTCTGGAAATGCCAACAGATAGCAGGCTGCCCTGAGCTCCATTGAAAGAACTGTTTCAAAAACCAAAACACAAATAATTGAACATGATAAAGCTTTCCTCTTAAAGACATGACACTGGGGCTGGCGAGATGGCTCAGTGGTTAAGAGCACTGGCTACTTTTCCCTAGGACCTGGGTTCAATTCCCAGCACCCACTTGGCAGCTCATAACTGTTATAAATTATTAAAAAGAAAAACAGACATGGCATTAAGAACGGAGGGTCACAAGTGGGGCAGTCATGTGGGATGCCCATTGCCTGTTTGCTTTGGAGCCTGCCTTCCTCTGGCTCCAGCCTGGGGACAGAGCAAGATGAGAAGTGTGGGGATAGAAAGGATGCTGTGAGGACCAGGGCAGGATGGGGCCAGACACCTGTGGCCTTTGGAGGGCAGTTACTGTTGGGGGTGGGAGTTACAGGGTTGAGAAGAGCGCTAAGAGGGCTGGCTAGGGGTTGGTTTTCAGATGTTCATACACATGTATCCCAGGAGAGCTGTCTGAGGTATAAGCTTACGATTCTTGGGCACTCTAGCCTGGTACCTTGGGAGGGGTGTGTGTGGAGTCAGTTAGATTCACTGCCAGGCCAGTGTGGCCTCTGACTGCCCTGAGTACCTGTGCCTCTCTGCGGCCAGCCCCACAGCCAAGACGGTTGTGACCATGTCTATAACAAGTGTAGTCCTCTGGCCAGGCGTGGTGGCAGTTCACAGCAGGAGCAGAAGGCAGAACTCACTTCTATTTCCCTTTAGAAGGTACCATGTCCCTTCATACTAGCCAAACCACAGATACTGACGGAATTAGACAAGTTGGTTCAACTGTCAGGGTTGAAAGCCAGGTCAAACTAACTCCAGTGAAAAATCAAAGAGGCTTTGCTCAGCTATGTCAGCACCGTGGGTGCCGCTCTAGGACCCTGGCCCTGAAAGGCACGCTTGGGGAAGGGCTCTGGTTGGTTGTTCTTGGGTCATGTGTCAATTCCTTAACCCAATCACATTGGCTGGGGACCGAGTATAAATTAACTGGAAGCCTCAGGAGCCAAAGCAAGATCTAAAAACCCAACCGTGCCCTCAAGGAGCCTGACCTTTCCTGAATAGTCTGGGAACCTCCCCCACCTCGCGCTATGCTCCAACACCACCCCCCACTGTGTAGATCCCTAACTGTAAGCTCCCCTGAGCTACCAACTCCACACTTCTGCATCTTGGATGGCATTAAGGCAGCCAGCCTGGGCACAGTACAAGGCTGTGTACACATCTGCCTCTGCTCCAAGGATCTCCATTGCTTATCCTCCTCTTCCCTCCTACGTTCCTCCCCCCTTCCCCTTTCTCCTCTATCATCTGCCCTCCTCCCTTCCTTCTCGTTTTCCTCCCTTTCCCTCTCTCTCCCTTACTCCGTAGTCCTCCATCAGAGATCCAGTGGCACTTAAAGTGGCTGGGCTGTTTTAGGTGTCCCCCACCCCCATCTCCCTCTCCTGCCACTCTCCCTCCCCCTTATGAGTTTCCTAGCCCCTCCTTCCTCCATAGGATGTCCTAGAGACTGGCTGATCAGGAGACCCGCTGACACCAGGCCCTTGCAGACACCTCCCTTCCCTGCCCAGGAGTTGCAAAGAGCCGTGTTCCTTCTCTCCCTCCCCCTTTCCTCGAGCTGTTAAAAGAGTAATGTAACTCTCAGATCCCCTCTCATCATGTTAATGCTAAAGTGTGACTAAAAATAAACCACAGGTTGCCATGGGAACCCCGCCCGTTGCTAGGCTCAGTCTGTGGGGATTGGGAGTCTTGCTTTTTCTGGCCCTGCTGGAAGGTGGCCTCTGTGGTCTGCAAAACACCTGGGAGGGGTCCCCAGGGACTGCCCCTCCCCCAATCCTCTGAAGGTGGGTTGGGAGTCACCTCTGGCTGAGAACTTCAGCATGTGCCTGGGAGGAGCACTGGGTCTCTGTAGAGCTTCAAAATGAAGTTCCCAAGACTCGGGGCAGAGGGGGGAAGGAAACAGAATACAAAGTCAGTGAAGAAGGAAGGCTGGGGGAGAGAAGAGAGGAGAGGAAGGAGGTGTGGACCCCATCCATGTGTTGGGACACAGAGCTGGTCCTGAGCTGGCCTGGTGATTTCCTCTCCAGCCTGTGCTAAGCAGGATGGTCAGGCTCAGGTCTGAGTCCCAGCCCCGCTCCCATGCTTGCCCTGTGGCTTTCAGCAGCAGCTTCCTTCCTGGCTTCCTTCTATTCCCTTCTCAGCACGGTGTAGAAGCAGGCATCACCCCGAGGCGGTCACCATGAGAATGGAGTAAAGGCTGGCAGCCTTGTACAGCAGAGGGCACATGGTGAGCAGACGCAGCTGCTAGGAGTTCCTCTCAGGACACAGCACCTGCCACCTGCTGTGGCCATAGAGCTAGCTGCTCCAGCTGCTGTCCCTTGGGAACAGTCCCCAGCCAGGAGACCCAGTGATACAAGAGAAACTTGTGCTTTGTGCCCAGCTGTGTAAGAGTGGGGGATACTACAGCATCATCTCTCTAAGAGGAACCCCAACCCCAGGTCTTAACCCCTTCATGCATTCTCAAACTCAAACACTTACAGTGCCCTGTGCAGAGAGAGCCAACCTTGGCTGGCAGCCAAAAAGCCAGTCATCATGCAAAGTCAGTGTTACCAGGTTCTCCTCCCTCCTTAGCCTTTCCTTATGGAATCTGAGCACAAGCCCAGGGCCAGCTCAGCATCAGCTCAGGGCCAGCGCTCAAACCATGAGCATCCTGCTTTGCTGTCTCATCATTGACAGCAACACAAACAGGGACAGAGGCCACCGGCAGGAGGATTCCAGAGCCTCATGTCCTTGGAACACTCCTCCCCAGGGACATCCAGGGAACAGAGGGAAGTAGCAGTTATCACCAGCGCTAGGATGCAGACATAGCGTTCTGTGTCGCAGACTGGAGTCCATGGCTTTCCAGTCTCAGTGACTATAGGATCGCTGTGGGTTTTTGGTAAGCACAGGGCTGGGTGATCCTCAAAAGCATCGGGGTTGGGGGGCATGGAAAACATGTCTGCCTTTTAGGGCTCAGAGATGTTGTCTGGCTTCCACAAGGTCACATAGCTTACTACTACAAAGTACCTAAGCCTGTACTAACGCTATTATACCTAGCATTGGGAAAATGAAAGACACAGCTTGATATGGGGGGGGGGTGTCAAGGGGAAGGGAGGTAGCTTTCACTGGACACCCCATGTGTCATCCTCCCTTAACAGGCAGGGAAGGCAGAAGCGAAGAGAGACAAGGGCCCTAGAGCCAAGGGGCAGAGATGGCTCAAGCAGCTCCATCTCTAGCACCCACTTCAGTCTGAAGTGTATCCTGGGTGGTTGATGTGTGTTTTCCCAGCTGCCTACCTCCTGGTCCTAGACAGCACTGGAACCTCCCTGGGAGGGAGAAGAAAGTGAAGTGGCAAGATGCTGCAAGCAGGTGGTTCCGGTTCTCATAGCATTGTTTATAGAAGCTCTAGAAGA
Organism: Uromys caudimaculatus; assembly: GCA_028551405.1. NCBI lineage: Eukaryota > Metazoa > Chordata > Mammalia > Rodentia > Muridae > Uromys > Uromys caudimaculatus. The sequence continues at coordinate 82,238,312 of CM052710.1, forward strand.
CACAGAGACACCTCCCAAGGCCACTGCCCAGAGCCAAATGGTTCTGAGGAGACAGGGAAGCAAAGGCTAGTCCCCACCTCCCCTCCTCCTGCCAGTTGCTGCCCTCAGGACCAGCCAGTGGGAAAGTACGGGAGGGTGAGAGGGACAAGGGGCATGGGGAGACAGAGTCAGGCCCTCATTATTGGCCAAGGGGAAAGAGAGGTGGGATGATCAGAGCTTTGTTTGCATGACACAAATGGTAAAGGACAAACCAGCAGAACATTCCCAATATTACTAAATTTATCTTTTATAGTAATGAATGCCCTTCATAAATAAACAAAGGGTAGCCAAGTCCAACAGCATGCCCAGAAGTTAAGGAAGAGCATACCAAGTGCCAGGCAGCTGAGAGAAGCCCAGACTCTGCTCAGAGCAAACCCAAACCACCTCCCCCCATCAAAGGAGTTCATTTGCCCAGGAGCTGCTGCCTTATTTTGAGTCATTTACATATCTTAAACCACAGTCTTGTCCCCTAGTGTCACAGAACAAGGTGAAAATACTCAGTGCAATCTCCTACCCATGTTTTCAATATTTACTTTCTTCCCAGAACCTGTGCAAAGATCAGAGGTTGTATTTTAAACCACACTGAAAAGGAAAACAGCCCGGAGGAGAAGCATTTCCACTCTGGACCAAGCCAGGAAGGGAGGCTGCCAAAAAGGGGCTTCTCTGGGAGATTTTGAACCAGTGAGTTCCATAGAAGCAGATGTGTAGAGCCAGGGCCCTTGAGGGACTCTGTCTTCTCAGGGAGCCCCTCTAAGCCCTCTGACAGGAGCTTGAGGAACTGGGGTGTAGTGGCTATGCATCGCAGAGACTGTTCACCGAGCTACTGAGGGCAAAGAAACAGGGTTGAAGTCCCTGGCCCGTGTGTGGTTCATCCCGCTAGTCTTGAAAGATGCTTTCAGGGATGTGGGTTTCATGGTCAGATACCTTGAAAGGATGGCAGGCAAATTACTGTGGACTCAGGATTAATAGGCGGCTGGGCTGCTGTGATCACATCGTGGCTGCCCACAGACAGAGCTCAACCCTCATCACCTAGCCATCTTGCTGGGCACTTCCTGTGCAAGAGCCCTAATCAGAAGCTCTACATAGGCATGTGTTCTCTGGGAAGGCATGTGCCCTGCGAGTATTATGGGACATAACATCCTTCTTGCCATTTCTGAATGGGCTAGAAAGGTACATCTGATCCAGAAAGAACCAACCCAGAACTGAGTCAGGCAAAACATATCAGGGTGCAGGCCTTGGATCCAAGTCCTTTCCTGCTTACAAGCCAAGGGTCCAAGAATTGTATTTCCTTGGCTGTTTTTTTTCCTAAGTAATGATAATGAGAAGCCCTGCTTTGCAGGTTTCTCTGAGAATCAAATAAGAAAGCCTACATGAACACCTTAGACCAGCGGTTCTCAGCCTGTGAGAGTGTCCAGCAACTCTTTCACAGGAATCTCCTAAGACCATAAGAAAACACAGTTATTTACATTAGGATCTGTAACAGTAGCAAGATTACAGTTATGAAGTAACAATGAAAATAATTTTATGGTTGGAGGTCACCACCACATGAGGAACTGTATATTAGAGGTCGTAGCATAAGGAAGGCTGAGAACTGGACCAAGGCATTGGTCTTCAGGCTTCCGAGAGTTCTGCTGTGTGTTTTATTAGATGTGAAGACACTGCATTCATCAGGTAGACCTAGAGGATTTAGAAGAGTCAGTTACAAAAGCTGCCATTTGGGACTGGCCATTTGGAGCCAGAGAAATGTGCAGAATGGTGGAGAGGGGCTGGGGAGACAGAGAGACATCCTATCCTGCTCGGATCTGCTGGCTGTAACCCTGAGTCCGGGAAGTCCCCTCCTTTCCACCATGCTCCTCACTTCCCATCCATTTCACACATTTCCACTGAACCCAGGAGTGAGTGAGCCCTGACCAAGCCAAGGTGCCCTGAAGACCCTGCTACATCACATGATCGCTTAACCAGGAAAAACAAAAGCTGTTGCCGGAAACCCAATTTGAGCAGGACAAACAGGCCTCTCTGCCTGGCTTCCCCTCACTGGCTGGACCTGGTCACGGCATCTCATGGTTCTTGGAGAAGGAAAAGGAAAGAGGCGTGGAGAACAGAGAAGGGCCAAAGTAGCTAAGAAGGAGGGTCCGAATCCTCATTGCTCTGCCAGGGCTGAGGGAGACATCCAGCACTCATTAGCAGGTCCCAGGATGCTTCCTGCCATTCTTCAAGGCTGAGAAGGTCACCGGAGGAACAGAAGACACCTGCTGCTTCTTCCCCTGCTGGAGAGCGTTCTCATCAGCTAAGAGACATTGCAGCCCATTCCCTCCACTCTTGACCAAGAGACCTGAGCAGCTTGGCAGTGTAGGGAAGGTGGGCACACTACGCACAGACCTGAGGTGCTGGGGCACTGTGGGATTGAAATGTCTCCCAATGCTGTGTCAGGGCTGAGGAGCCTGTGAAGACATTTAAAGGTTGCTGCATAGCCTGACCTGTATTCTAGGCTGATAGTGCTGGAAGCAGCCTGAAGGTCTTACCAATGACAGGGCGTAGTTTGGTCACAAGGACAAGAAACTGGGTGTCAAGGCCATGTTGATTCTGGTGTGACGGAGTGACTGACTCCAAGGACTGCTAATTCTGTGCCTACTTTCCTGGCAATGGCTTCAGAGCTGAGTGGTGGATGGTGGTGAACAAGCCACGCTGGCTGGGCGGGTCAGTGGGGAGACAGGACAGAGGTAAAGATGGCTTCCAACCTAGGCAGTTCAGGAGGCAGAACTTTCTATTCCGAACTTTAGTCTAGCAGCCATCTCAAGCCCTCCCTGGCTGGGCGTGGGAGTGTCTACTCCCAGGATCCTGACAGATGGCCCCCTCCCTCTCCTTCCTCCCTCTCCTGGACCTTTCTCAATTCTAAGTTTGGGTCCTTTCTTGTATTCAAGTAAGAGTCACTGACTGTATGATCTACCTGTAGTAACATGCTTTTCAGAGGCTGGGTCTCTACATTTTTGGTGTGCGTGTATGTGTACCTCTGTGTGTGTGTGTGTGTGTGTGTGTGGTGTGTGTGGTGTGTGTGTGTGTATGTGTGCCTGTGTGTGTGTGTGCCTGTGTGTGTGTGTGTGGTGTGTGTGTGTGTGTGTGTGTGTGTGTGTGTGTGTGTGTGTGCATTCATCTTGTTAGTCAACCTAATCAGAGCCCAGGCTTAGGATTCCAGCCTAGCTTTTGGTTTGATCAACATGCATCTGGGGGGATCATGAAAAATAACAGTAAGGGGGTGAGGAAGAGTTTTTAATAATATTTTCCAAAGCATTAAAAGCTTGCATCAGCCAGAGGTGACCAATCTAACACACTGGGTTGTTTCCTGTGCAAAACCCTGCTCTCTTTGCAACTCTGACTATTCAGTGTTCAGCCTGGGCACCTGCTGACCTTGCCCAATCATACACAGTTCTGCTCCCCGGGCTCCACCCTGACCCAGGCCTTCCCTGGCACACCTAGGAGCCCCCCTACCAACTCTTCTAGATGTGGAGAAATGAGGGTGATAGGGTGGCTCAGTGGGTGAAGCACTTGCCTTCAAGCCTGACAATCTGAGTTTGTCCCTGGGACCCATATGCTAGAAAGAACCAACTCCTGTAAGTAGTCCTTTGATCTCTATGCACATGTCATACTTAGTACATACATACACATGTATGAGTGCGCACAATAAGTAATGCAAAACATGACATAAAATACAGTAATGGGTTATAGCTTGGGGCCATGGTCACCGGCAGGGCCCCAATATATCATCTCATGTGAATGTTGTACCATGCTGGGGCAAGCAGTACCTTCATCCCCACTTTGCAGTCAAGGACATAGATTAGGGGGGTTAAGTGCCATGCCATGGTCACAATGGAACACTTGAGGATCTGTAACCAAGTCCATCTATGAGCATGGTGCCTCTGTGTGAACGCTTGCCTCTTCTCACGGAGCTGTTGAGGGAAGATTCACCTTCTCGGTCCTGACAGGTGTGCATAAGAGAGAACTTCCGTGGTGAAGCAAGGGAAGGGTTCCCAAGTGTTCCAGGTGAGAGGCAGATGGGGCACAGATGGGGCAGATGGGACACAGATGGGGCAGATGGGACACAGATGGGGCAGATGGGGCAGATGGGGCACAGATGGCGTGCCCTGGATGCTGCCGTGTGAAGTGAGGCCAGCTGTGTGGGGAGAGGCAAGGAAAGTCAGCAGGGTCCTTTGAGAGCCCAGACATTTCCCAGAGAGCAACAGGGAGTCTCCAGAATATGCCAGCAAGAAGAGAGCATGCATTCTAGAGCGTTCTTTTGGGCTGAGTGGAGGGTGGCAGGTGGGTGAGGCTGCCTGGAGAGACAGGGCAGGAAGTGATTGGTTCTGAGGAAGTTCAAGTATGAACCTGCCTTGCCTGGAAGAGAAGGAGGGTATGGTGGGCATTCCTACCATGTTCCCACTTTCTTAGCAAGGGCCCCCCCAGGTGGCATCCAGCTGCATGCAAGCCTGGCTCCACACCAGGGCAAGCATAGTTAGAGGTGGTGTGAAATCCAGGGACCGCCCACCCAAGGGACTGACAGAGAGGGACTTTGCTGAAGGTGGGCCTTATGCAGGAAGGCCAGCTCAGGGAGAGGGCAATGCCCTCCTTGCCTTCTGCCTCTCCTCTCTGTACTCTAGATGTGCTTCCCCCAAACCAGGGACCTGCCTTGCTACTCTGCTAAGTCTTCTGCCAGTGCTGTGTGGGTCACCGAGTCCTGAGTGTGGGCTATTGGGTCTCTGGTTTAGACCAGGCTGAATGAATAGAGCTGTGGCCCCAAGGAAAAATGAGCGAGTGTTCATTCCAGTGGGCCAGCCTGGCCTACCCCACAGTACTACTGAGTAAGAGGAAGTTGGGGAGGGGTTATTATCCTACAGGAAGCCAGCTCAAGCTGACTGCCTTGACTTGTGGCTGGAAAAGGCACCAGCCCATGGTTCACTGAGGACTCAGAGTGGATTCCAGGGCTCACATCAGCACCCCAGAAAGACAAGGGTTACCTTTCAAACTTTCTGGGCTGGGTGGGTCCTCTGATCCAGGCTGCCAAGTGTCATTAAGGGCTTGGAAGTATCAGAAGACAGTCAGCCCTGTCTCTCTGGTCCTTCCTCTGGACAGCCCGGCCCTGTGCATGGTCTCTGGGGGACCCAGTCTTCCAAGAAGAGGAAAAAACAAACATTATTAGTCAGCTTCAGGGTCAGCTTGAGGAGTGTCTGCAAGAGGAAAGGAGGCAGAGTCTGAGGATTAGATCTGGACAGTGCCATGGAGAAGGAACCCTGGCAGCTGGCAGGAAGTACTGTGTGGCTCAACGGAATGACTGTCAAGTACACACTATGCAAACAGACCTGGTAGCCATTTGAAAGTGTGCAGTTCAGTGACATTAAATATATGTATAATCCTTGCTGTTTGGTTCTAGAACTTTCTATCAGCTCTGATAGAACCCACCAAGCTGTCACCCATGGAAGACCTGCTGTGTGCCAGATGCTGTGCTGGGCACTGTACCCTCATGGCCCAGTTAGCCCTCCCCAGAGCTGTGAAGGATCGCCACTTCACACATGAATGAGTGGAGTTAGGGCTGTGTCTGGGTTTGTCCAATTCCAATCCACTGTGATGGGAGCTGGAGAGAGTCAGTGTGACAAGTACCTGAAATAATTGACTCCATGAGGCTTATGGTCTTAGAGGTGCCTGTCCATGGCTGGCTGGCCGGCCCCATTGTCATGGTCCATGTAAGGTTATGTCCTGCTGAGACTATCTGGCAGGTGAGACTTATTCCCATGCTGGCCAAGAAACTGAGAAAAGGGTGTGACTGAGACCTCAACATCCCTATTGCGAGCAAACCCCAATCACGTGACTTCCTTCCACCAAGTCCTACCTCCTCGAGGTTCTTTTATTTCCCAGGCTTGTCACTCAGTGTAAAGACATGAGACTTTGGGAAACACTCTTCCAAACTATGGTGTGGAGAATGGCCACATAGGTTCTGATCCTAGCTATTCACTGTAGAAGCATCTGGAGCAATTTACACAGTCACAGAAGACACAGGTGGGCATCATGAGGATCTCCGATATTCTGGGAAGCCACCTGACAGACCAAAGGGATCTATATGGAGACAGGACTGTCCTGATAAAGCCAAGGAAGGATGGCATGGTGCCAGGGCCTTTGACTGACTAAGGATATCCCTGATGAGGTGCTGGCAATTGTCTTGTCCTTAGAGGGATGTCCTTGTTGTAGTTCAGCAAACAGGAATCCGGAAAACCTGCTAGCCAAGGGTGTGTGATGGAAAGCCGGGTCAGGAGGTCCTACGTGGTCAGCCAAGGGACCACTGAGATCTGCCAGGAGCAAGAGAAGAAGGCCAGGCCCGATTCTGCTGCCAGTCCCATTCTAGTAGGGGTATTCAGGGCCATGAAGCAATGACACCATTGAGCTAACCCAGGACCGCTGGGATGGCACCAGCAAGCCTGCCCAACAGGAAGACAGGGAAGTGCTTCCCTTCCCACTGTGCACATCTGTACATCCCATGCTCGTGTGAAACAGGGCCCTCTGATACATCTGTCTCTGGCAGCTGTCTTCTTCTTCCTTGTCTAATCAGAAGCATCAATGAAAGTCCTCAAATTATTCCACACCTCATCCTTTCCAGAGAGGACACAGCGCTGTCTTGTATAGCTATGTCTTTGTGGATGTGACCCAGTGGACCTCCTGGCAGAATCTTGTCACATTTTGATTGTCTTAATCCAGGTAGTAGAATTTAGGGGTGCTGTAGGCACCTAGTGAAGAGTTTTCTAGCTGATCAGATCCATTACTATCTTAGGGTTTCATTGCTGTGAAGCGACACCATGACCATGGCAACTCTTATAAAGGAAAATATTTAATTGGGGCTGGCTTACAGTTTCAGAGGTTCAGTCCATTATCATCACGGCAGGAAACATGGCAGAGTCCAGGCAGCCATGGTGCTAAAGGAACTGAGAATTCTACCTCTTGTTCCTAAGGCAGTGAGGAGAAGACTGGCTTCCAGGCAGCTAGATCGAGGGTCTTAAAGTCCATGCCCTCAGTGACACACTTCCACCCACAAGGCCACACCTACTCCAACAAGGCCATATCTCCTAATTGTGCCACTCCCTGGGCAAGGCATGTTCAAACCATCACACTTACGTGTAGCATTTAGGCCATATCTAGTGACAAAACCCTTTGTTATCATAAGGTTGCTACTGTGTAGTGGTTAATTAGTGTTAACTGTCAACCTGACAGAATCTAGAGTCACCTAGAAGATAGGCCTTTGGGCTTGCCTGTGGGCGTGTCTTAGTTAAGGTTTCATTGCTGTGAAGAGACACCATGACCACAGCAACTCTTATAAAGGACAACATTTAGTTGGGCTGGCTTATAGTTTCAGAGTTTCAGTCCATTATCATCATGGCGGGAAGCATGGCGGCGTGCAGGCAAATGTGGTGCTGGAGAAGCTGAGTTCTACATCTCGATCCACAGGAAGCAGAAGGAGACTGTGTTCCACACTGGGCAGAGCTTGAACACCTGAGACCTCAAAGTTCGCCCCACAGTGATACACTTTCTTCAACAAGGCCACACCTCCTAACAGTGCCACTCCCTATGGACCAAACATTCAAACACATGAGTCTATGGGAGTCAAACCACCACGGGGGATTATCTGGATTAATTGGTATGAGAAGACTGTGAGCAGTACTATTCTCTGGCTGGGATCCTGCATGGAAAGCAAGCTGAGCACAAGCAAGTGTGTGTGTGACATGTTCTCCTTCTTGACCGTGGATGCAATATGGCTGCCTTGCTCCCCAGGCACATAGCTGGAGTCCCCATGACCCTTTGATCCAATCTGTAGGTATCCTTATGGCGTGTGTGTGTGTGTGTGTGTGTGTGTGTGTGTGTGTGTGTGTGTGTGTATTTAAGAGCTTATTCTGAGTCAGTGAGATGGCCCAGTGGGTAAAGGCACTGGTCACATATGCCTTATGACCTGAGTCCACTTCCTAGAACCCATGATAGAAGGAGTGAACTGATTCCTGAAAAATGTCCTCTGATTTCTACACATGCATTGTGGCATGTGTGTAGCTAATTGCACGAGCGAGCACGCGCGTGTGCGCGTGCACACACACACACACACACACACACATCATCATCATAATATTGAATGTGAGAGATTATTTAATGTAAGCGGCTCCTTCTTTCCTTTCCCTCTCTTCCTTCCTTTTCACTCCCTTTCCCTCTCCTCTCTTCCCCTTCCCTCCCTACATAAGACCTCCCTATCCAGGCCAGGTAGCCCGCCTTAGCCTCCCTGTGCTGGAACCCCCGTATTTGCTACCCTACCCAAACACCTTGAGGCTTTCTTTTCGGATGGCTGAGCTGCTAGCACGGGTGACTGTGGCCCCTGACTCGGGACTCTCAGAGCATCTTTCACACATTGCTTCATGGGGACTTCTATCTAAAGCATCAGGCAGAAGCATAGTACAAAGGCTCCTATTACTGTTCCTTCCAGACGGATTAGCTCTTCATGGCTGTGCTCATTCCCTCAAAGGAACCTCACTGCTCTGCATGGCCCGAGAGAAGTATATTTTGCATGCATTTATTCTGTTTTAACCTGCCCTGGGCTCTAATCTTTATTACTCTATACTCACTACTACACAATCAGGATGGTCTCATCTTGTAACTGTTGTTTGGTTGGTTTGGTGTGTGTGTGTGTGTGTGTGTGTGTGTGTGTGTGTGTGTGTGTGTGTACACATGAGTTTGCTAAATCCGGCTAAATCTCAAAGCATTTCGCCCCTGAAAGCTTCTTTCCTGCCTTCGGGCAGTCCTGTGGTGCTGCCACTAGTCCTGTGGCACTGGACTTCTCAGTCCCTGGCACTTGTGGCTTGCCATCCAGATTCTTATTCTTTCTGTCTGCTAGCTGGGAGCGCTATCCATGTATAACTACGTGCTGTGCTGACTACTTCTGGGAGGGAGAACTTACTAGGTCTACGGTTGAAGCAGATGCCAACGACAGATACCGTTCTCACAGAAGCTCCATTTCTGGTTTTGATTGACAAGTAGTCAGTCTTGCAACCCCGACCTGTATCTACAGGATCATGACAGGTCTGTCCCTCTAGAAGCCGTCTCCTCAGTAAACTCTCTTGCTCTCCCTCTGCCTTGTTTGCCATATTAGCCTTGGTAGAGTTTGAATTTGCTTTTGCTCTATTTGCAAGCCTGGAGCTAGGGTTGTTTTGCTTGTGTGTTGAGGTGCTTACCACTTGTCCTGAGGAATTGGCATTACTGGGTATGGCTTTGCATCGTCACCAGCCCTCCCCACGTCTGCTGTGGCAGCCTGTGTGTGCTCTCTCCTCCTTCCCCCTCAGCACTCGCTATCCCTTTAAATCTTGACAGAGGGAGGAAAATGCTTTCCTGCTCAGAATCAGCCTGTGTGGATGGAAGGCAAATATCTGCCACCTCTTGCATCCTGGGAGGCCTCTGAAGTTGCATGAGCCCAGATTCAAGGGGCAGGAGTGGTGGGTGGGCAGCCATTAGCCATACTTGGATAGGGCTTGGACCAGAACGGAGCTACAGACAAAGCAGAATCTCAGGGAAAGTGCTATTTTCAGCCAGTCTCCCATTCTTTGATGTGAGCACGACTTTGCAGCCAATAGAGACTTCTTCAGGCACAGATTGCTGCACCGGGACAAATGGATTTAGGTCTCTACCCTAGCTCTGTCATCCCCTTGCTGCATGGTGCTGAGTAGAGGACTTCACCTCTCTGAGCTCTGCCCCTCATCCATACTGCTTCAGGATCTTCCCAATGCTAGCGGGACTATGCACACTCATGGGTCCAAACATGTAAGAGGGCCTAACAGTAGAGAAAACCAGAATGCTTGCCTAGAATGCATGAAGCCTCAGGTTCGAGCCCCAGCAGACAGAGGGAGGAGAAGGTGAGGGGTGGAAGTGGAGAAGGAGAGAGAGGAAGAGTCCGTATGCAGAAAAATGAGTTCTGTGATCTAACTCTGACACTCAGTGTCTCTTATCCTCAGTTTCCCCCCTTTGTAATGAAGGACTGGGATGCTCCAATCTGTTATGGACTCATCAACGGAAGGGTAGGATTAAACAACCTTCTACTGTTTTTTCTCCACTGTGGTTAGCCAGTCATATTCCAATATGAGTTTGGACTTAACCACACCTGAGCCAAGGCGGAAGTGTCCTCGGGTTGCAAAGACACAAGCACCGACGCACCGGAAGCTCTTGGCTAAGAAAACAGGTCCTGGCCTGCGCATGGCTACTCACCGGCTTGCAGTCAGCAGGGGGCTTGCCATCACGGTGGTGTGGCCTGCACAGAGTCCTTCAAGTGAACTGTGTAGTTATGGCTCGCCCACTGTCCATGTCCTCTGTGTACCTGGGGCATCCATATTGACCAGGCTTGAAGCATTTGGTGTGTGGGGTCACAAGCATGTTGCCTGCCCAGGCCCTGCCTCTTCCCCAGAGCGGGCTCCTTCCCTTGGTCATCTTTCCTTCCCGTTGCTAAGATAAGTGAGTCTGTGCCTTGGTTCCCACTAGACTGAAGCTTCTTCCCCTAGACCCTTTATGCAAAGGCAGAGGCAGAGAACAATAGGCACATAGCCTTGGAGGGGAAGCACATGTGTCCTCAAGTGTCATTTGTTCATCCTGCTTCTCAGGGTCTGACTGTCCCCTAACTTACTTGTTGGAAGCTTAATCCTCAATGTGATGGCGGTGGCATGTGGGGCTGTCAGGGTTAGTGGATCAAGCCATTACGGAAGGACTGGGGACAAACGAGAGAATACGTCACTGTGTGTGTCTGTGGATGACTGGTGGGTGTCTGTGTTTGTGTCTCTGTATACTGTGTGTGTCTGTTTGTCTATTTCTCTCTCTGTGTATGTTTTTGTGTGTTCTCTCTGTGTCTATGTATGTGTGTTTGTCTGTTGTCTGTCTCTGTGTGTGTGTGTTCTCTGTGTATCCCTTTCTGTATTTGTGTGTGTATTCTGTGTCTCTGTCTATGTGCATCTGTTTCTGTGTGTCTACTTCTCTTTTTGTGTGTCTGTGTGTTTGTGTGTGTCCTCTGTGTGTATGTGTGTGTGCTTATCTGTTGTCTGTGTCCCTGTGTGTGTCTTTCTGCATGTGTCTATGGTTGTTTGTGTTCTGTGTATGTGTACGTTCTCTGTGTGTTCTCTGTATGTGTATCTGTGTTTATGCTCTCTCTGTGTATATGTGTATGTGTTTGTCTGTTGTCTGTCTCTCTTTGTTTGTTTGTATGTGTTCTCTGTATGTGTCTTTCTGGTGTGTTTGTGTGTGTTCTGTATCTGTGTGTTTGTGTGTTCTCTGTGTGTGTCTGTGTGTGTCTGTATGTGTGTATGTGTCTGTATGTGTGTGTTCTCTCTGTGTGTTCCTGTGTGTGTTTGTGTGCATGTGTGCTCTGTGTCTGTGTGTGTCTGTGTGTATATCTGTGTGTGTCTTTGTGTGTATGTGTGTGTGTTTATCTGTGTGTGTGTTCTCTGTGTGTGTCTTTCTGGTGTGCTTGTGTATGTTTTGTATCTGTGTGTTTGTATGTTCTCTGTGTGTGTCTGTGTGTTTGTGTGTTCTCTGTGTGTGTCTGTGTGTTTGTGTGTTCTCTGTGTGTGTTTCTGTGTGTTTGTTTCTGTGTGTTTGTGTGTAAATATGTGTTCTCTCTGTGAGTGTCTGTGTGCTTTTTGTGTGTATCTCTGTGTGTGTTTGTCTGAGTTTGTGTGTGTTCTGTGTCTGTGTGCATGTTTGCTCTGTGTGTGTTGTGTCTGTGTGTCTGTGTGTGTTTGTGTGTGTGTGTGTGTGTGTGTGTGTGTGTTGTACATATTGCTCTTGGCCATGTGCTGACACAGTAGAAGGGTCTCAGCAGACATGGCCTTCAGAGCAAGGATAAGTATCCCTCTTTTCTGATTTCTGCGGCGTTGGCTCCATTGTTTCAGCACTTCATTATGGACTGAGGCAGTTGTCCTCAGAACTCTGTGAGGGAAGTAAAGGGTCCCCAGAGAGCCCTGGGCTGGTAACCACAGGAAGCAGTCAGGCAAGGTGGGGTAGGGTGACTGGGTGTGCCAGGCTGTCCTTCCTGGAACCCAGGAGTCCTTTGAACACTGCTAGAGCTGCAGGGGGAGCTGAGACACTCCCTCCTCCCTCTTCCTCCTCTTCTTCCCTGTTCCTCCTCCTCCTCCCCCTCCTCCTCTCCCTCCTCCTCCCTCTCACCTCTCCAGGCACTGTGGACTCATCCTGTTGATCAACCTTCCCCTGGTCAGAGGGTTCAGAAGCCAGAATGATGCCATAGTGGCCATGACCTCGGGCTCAGAGTCGGGGGGGGGGGGGGGGAGAAGGAAGGAGAGGATCGAAAGGGAAAGCAGGGGCTCCAGCAGTTCCCTGAAGGTCCATGGGAGGGGACACTGAGGCTGGAAGAGCAAAGTCTAATACTCAAGGTCACCAATGGAGCCACTGACACCAGGATGGAAGCCTTGGGCTAGAGGCATTGGTCTACCTGCTAGGACTCCATGAGCTGGTTGCTTATCTTCTCTGAGTGTCTGGTCTCAAGATTTCAGGAGCAGAAGGGAGAGCTAAGGACCAGAGCAGGGGCTTGTGGGAAAGGTTGCAAGAGAGATGTTTTTAATGCAGTTGCTGAAGGCAGGTGGAGGAGAACCCAAGTAGTGAGGCGGTGGGAAGGAAAGCAGAGGGCTGGGAAAGAGCCCAGAGAAGTTCCGTGGTTGCCCTAAGGTCACACAGCAAATCTGGACAGAACCTGGTCAGGGAGCCCTATTGGGAGAAGTCCCCCACCCCTGCCATGGTGTGTGTGTGTGTGTGTGTGTGTGTGTGTGTGTGTGTGTGTGTGTGTGTGTGTTTTGCCTTCCATGGCAGGATTAATGTAAACTTCCATCATCAGGGGAATGAGGGGACAGGGCACAGGTCTTAGTGAACTACAAACCAAATAAATGATTAAAATGGGCCTATGATAGAGAGAAGCCCCAAGGTAGTAAGTGCAGAGCCAGCCTGTTAATGAAAAAGTGAGACTCCATTCCTCTTCATCTGGAATGATCATGACCCAGAAGACAGAGAGTAAATGTGGGGGAGGAGCTAGCAAAAGAATGTTGAGCACTGTAGGTGAGAAAGCAGCAGGACAGTCCCTCAGAAGCCACACAACCCAGCCAGTCACTCCCAGGGAAAGAAAAAGAAAATAAAAACATAAATGCAAATTTAATTTTAAAAAAAAAGGTAGATGTCCACATAAAAGTTGCTACCTTGATGCTCACTGACAATGTGCAATCCATCTAAACCTCACTCCTGAAGGAAGGTAAGTAAAATGTGGTCTGTCCATACAATGGAATATTATTCAGCCATAAAAAGGAATGCAGTGTCCATACACAGCAGAGCATGGGAAGGTCCCGGAGAATGATCTGGCAAGTGAAGGCTGTTCACCAGTGACCATGGATGTCCCTATGGAGTGTCTGCAGACTCTGTGGAGACAGGGAAGGCACATGGCAGCCTACAAGCAGAGGCAAGGGCTGCCAGCTAAAATTCAGTTTTCATTTTGAGGTTCTAAGACTGATGACAGTGACAGTTATGAGACTAATGAGACTGACAGCCAAGGAACTGTGCACTTTGAATGGGTGGATTTACGATACGCAAGTTGCATGTCAGTAAATCTGGTTTAAAAACACTGAGCTATGCAAAGATGAGTACATGTCTGTGGATGTCTGCAGAGCTAGGGACACCTGGGAAGACGTCACCCGCATCTGTCTGTTGTGCTCTGAGAGACTCTGCCTCCCACTGTCAAGGGCAGCGAGCCAAGTTCTCACTGCAACAAGGCAGAAAAGTTGTGTCTGCACCCAGCCCTTACCCCAGGCTAGCCCCCTGCCCCCATGCTGTGGGGCCATGGCACAGGAGTTTAAGGGGTCCACTTACAAGCCCAGAAACAAGTGTCTGAACAAAACACCAAGGGCAAGTCAGGGGGCATGGGCTTCTGGAGGGAATAGGAGAGGCAGCACAGCTAGAAGGACAGCCATATTGCCTTCAGCTAAAGGAGTGGGGACTGGAGGCAACATGTATATGAGGAAAGGGGCTAGGAAAGGGGACGTGGTCACCGAAGCTTCCATAGCTGAGACTACTGCCTGACCCTCCGCCATTACCTGTCAGTCACAGAATACTGACAGAGCGGTACTGGGTGAGGTGGTACAGTCTCAAGAACAGTGGTTCTCCAAAAAGAAGCTAATACTCCAAAGAGGAGTAGAAGGCAGGAAATAATCAAACTCAGGGCTGAAATCAACCAAGTAGAAACAAAAAGAACTATACAAAGAATCAACAAAACCAGGAGTTGGTTCTTTGAGAAAATCAACAAGAT
>CM052710.1:82253200-82288711 GCA_028551405.1 Uromys caudimaculatus
GGTTTTCAGAGGAGATGATATGAGCTAAGACCCCAGCCATGAGATGAAGCCCTGAGATTAGGGAAGGGGACACTTTAGGGTGGGGGACAATAGGTACAGGTAACCTGAAGCTACAGGAGGCTCAGCGTACCTGCTGAGCACAGCCGTGGAGGGGTTGGGATTATGGAAGTCCCCCGGAGCCTGGCCAGGGAGGGATCTGATGGGTGGGTGGGAAGGTGGGCTTTACCCACTATGACACCACAGCAGAGGCTGTGGAGAGGGAGTCTGTCATGTGGTCTGAAGATTCAGAAAATGTAGCACAGTGGCCTCTGGGCCTCCCTGTAACTGTCTTTCCTCTCTCAGAGGATCAGGAGAGCCCATTCCCTGAGGCAGACCACCTGCACTGCTCATGGCCCCCGCATCCACAGAGCCCACCCCTCTCACCCCCATATCCTGACACCCCAAACAGTGACTCACGGAACAAGACAGCAACCATGCACTCAGGTTAAAATTGTGCGAGCCACGTGTGTGATATTAAAAACCCAGGGAGCGTGTGTTTCTAGTGCAGGGGATGCCAAAATGTAGCTGCTTTATTTAAGGAATTTACTGGGCTAGTGTGAACGGATGTTTGCTGAAGGTTTTTCTCCCAGTGGGGGAGAACCAGGTACCTGCAGCTTGGTTGCTAAAAATAGGGGGGACCTCAGCCTGCCTCATGTGATGGGTCCCAAAAATACCACCTCTTCCCTTCTTTCCCAGCAGCAGCTCAGGCTGAGTGGCTGAGACAGCTCCTGCCAAAGCCTGGTTTGTGACAACCTGAGACTGCAAGGCTTCAGTTCCTGAATCACAAGGTTAATGTGTGCCCATCCTGGGTGCCTCTGGGAGGGAGGCCAGGGTAATACATCTAATCCCCGGCTCAAGCCTAACTCTGGATTCTGTCTTCCTCTGTAGCCTTGGCTTCAGATGCTGGGAACCAGACTGCACTGCCCACTTTTAGGGGCCCCTGAGTGTCTGCAAGCGTAACTGTGTGGAGCAAGGGAGCATCTGTAAAATGTGGAACCCAAGAAAGGGTACCGAGGACTGTGATCAAAACGTATCACAGAGATTACAAAGATATCCTGTGGGGCCTGTTATTTCATACCATCAATATGCAGCTTTTTTTCCTTGTAAGAAAGAAAGCTCTGCAGGGCCTGGCTCTTCTGGTCTTTCCCTTGGCCCTCCCATGGCCAGAGCCTCCACCTGTCTGCCTAGGTGCCCTTCAGCCATTCAGCTCTTCCTCACATCCAGGCCTGTCTCCTTAATATCCAGCAACTGTTCTCAGGCCTGATCTAGGATCTATACTAGGCCCTCACTGTAGGGAAGACTAGACCTGGGGGGCTTTGCCCCTTAGATGGACCAGAGAGTGACCCAGGGTGACCTGGTGGTCGAAAGAGCCTCTCTGGGATCTAGCTCAGGGCAGGTCTTATCTGTGCACAGGAACGATGAAGGGTGTCCTGTGGATTGGCTCCTGAGCCAATGGCTGCTGCCCTTTGAGGACTCTAGGGATGGGGGTGGGGGTATTGAACTCCTTTTGGGATTGCGTACCATTTAGTCTTCCTTGGCTGGGACACCTCAGGGTCCAGGTCTTGAAGGTCAGAAGGACCAGCTGAAACCTCTTAGCCTGTCCCCTGTGCGCCTGTGTCCTTGAACTGATTTCTGTGCCTTTTTGAGTTGTTCTTTCCATAACACTGTGTGAGCCAGTCATGGTGGTGCCCACCTTCAATCTCAGCATCCGGGAGGCGGCGGCAGCAGCAGGTGAATAGTTGTGATTTGAGGCAAGGCTGGCCTACGCAGGGAGTTCCAGGACAGCCAGGAGACCCCCATCTCAACAAACAAACCAACAAGCAAAGGGGATGCCCATGTGACTTGAAGGCAGTGCCTGCCCCCCCCAAGGAGAGCAACCCAGTAGCCCCTTGGCCATTTGACACCCTGGTTCCCTTACCCAACTCACCATCCTGGTGTTACACCACCTGCATCCAGTTTTTCTGTCGCCTACTAGTAGGGACTCCCTTGGGAACTTCAGCTCCGCTCGTGGGAGGAGCTAGTGCTAGTATATTCTTTCCTCCCGGATGGGACAGTTACTGTTGGGGAGACTCACATCATGGAATGTCCTGGTATTGGTAGTTATTCCTAGCCTTTATTTAGCAGATGTGGAAATGGGGCTCAGGGAGGCAAGGAATTTGTCCATAGTTACACAGCAGAGCTGATCCCCTCTCCCCCAGTTGTCTGTCAAACTCTGGCTCTTTTCTCTAGAACACAGCCTCTCCCTCTATCTCCCTCCCTTCCTTCCCTCTTTTCTTCCCTCCCTGCCCTCCTCGGTGTATACCTACTCCCCATTGTATTGGCAATTTTCTAAAGGACAGTGTCTCCCTGCTGTTCACCTCAGCAGCAGGCAGAGCTGCCACCTTCGCCAGGCTATCTAGTCCTGGAGTGCCCTGTGGTCACCTCCTCTCACTTGCGGGAGTCTTTGGGGTCCTGCAGCCCCCTGAGACTTGGAGAAACCATTCCCGACACAGACATTTGTAGCAGAACATGAATGAACCATTCAGTATAAATGCAAAAAGTCTCCTGAGCTGCTTGCAGGAAATGGACTTCACACACACACACATACACACACACACACACACGAGCCTCGGGGCTTGGATTAGTTTCTTCACAGAAAACTCCAGGGCCCTACCTTTCACCCTGGCCTGGAAGGTGACAGCCAAGAGGACCATGCAGTTTGGGGCAGCTCTCCTCAGCCCTAGCTCTGAGTCTGAGACCACCTTGCATCCCTCAGGCAGTTATCTGGCTGCCAGGGGAGTCTTTACTCAGAATATTGTCACTGTGAAATTCAGCGCCAAGACACCACAGCTGAGGAGAGATGCAATGAGATTCCTCTGAAAGACACCAAACTTTCAAGCTCCCACAGGCCCCCTTGATCAGGCCTTGCCCACCATACCGTGCCCAGGTGACCACCACCTCATGTCATCCCTCCTCTCTCCAGGCTGTTCTGTCAGCTTGGCTTGACCTAGAGCATGACCATGTACGGTGGTCAGTGTGACTGTGGCCTCATGGAGATAGGCTTAGTTACCTAATGATGTAGATGACGTTGTCAAATAGCTATCTAAAAGATACAGGTCAATAGAAATGCATGCTGAGCAGGCATAAATAAACACTCGATATAAATAGTTCAATTTGGAATAGATACTGCTGAATGGTTTTCCAAAATGTGTAATTATTTTATACGCCATCAGCCATGTAAGATTTTCTGGTTTTCTACAGTCCAGTCGACACTTAGCACTGTTAAGTTTCAGCCAGTCAGTTGGGGTGCTGTGGCTATCTCTTTGTAACTTTGATTTTTGTTTCTCTGATCATTGATGAGATTCAGTATCTTTGTGTTCCTTGACCACTAAAATATTATGGTGAAATATCTGGATTTTGCCTCCTTTGATATTGCATTAACCACCCTTCTGTGTTATGTAGTTATTAGTCTGGGTGTATACATATTTTTGGAGCCTACAGGTCAATGTCAGATGATTTTCCTCCATCTCTCCATTTTATGTTTTGAGACAGGGTCTCTCACTGAATCTGAAGGTGTAATCCCGCACCCCTTTCCCAGTGCTGAGGTTACAGCACCTGCTGACGCTATGCTCCCCCTATTACATGGCTCTGGGAATTCAAACTCAGTCACTCATGCTTGAATGGTAGTCAGTTTACACACCAAGCCATCTCCACAACCCTTGGTCATGTTTTTTTTTTTAATGTCATATAAATAATAAGACTATCCGGAGTGGGTATTTGGGGACAAAGGCTCATGTAGCCTAGGCTGGTCTTGAACTTGTGGCAATCCTGCTTTAGCCTCCCTAGTTCTGGGATTAGAGGCCTGAGTCACCATGCCCAGCTACACTTTTCTTTTAAGGATGAATTTTTGTTTGGTTTTTACTTTGTTGATTTGGAACTCCCTATGTAGCAGACTCCTGCTTCTACCCCCGAATGTGGGATTGCAGGTGTGTGCCATGCCTGATGTGAAGATTTATTTTTTGTGCCCACCTGTATGGTTTTGGTTTTTGCAAGTGGGAGGGGTAGGATCTCACATAACCCAGGCTGACCTCAGACTCCATGTAGAGTCAAGGTGACCTTGAACTTCTGATCCTCTTACCTCCACCTCCCAAGTGCTGGCACTTGGATTATGGGCGTGCATAGCCACGCCCAGTTTATGAGGTGTTGGGGTTTGAACTTGAAGCTTTGTGCATGCCAGACAAGCACTTTACAGACTGACCTGCACTCTGTCTCTGAAGACGTTCTTCCATGTCATTCTTTCCTTTAATCTAGAGCCTTCTGCTGCCATTGTGATGTCGTGGGCAGGGTTCTGTTCCTATACGGACAGCCAGTTGGACCAACACTAGTCATTAAAGACTGTCTTTATCCTGTGCTTGACACAAACCACAGGTCTGTTTGTGTCTGTCTTTTGTCTTCTACCCAACAGGTCTGGTCATTTATCCAAACACAATGCACAATGCCAGAGTGTTTTAGTTAGTCTTATGATTGACATTAATATCCAGGAAAGCTAGAGAGGGCTGTGGCCATGGGGGAGGTAGAGAAGGGAGAGAAGGAGGTGATGAGGGAGACTGGACCAAAGCAAAGTAGGTGTATACTGTTACGAAACCTGTTACCTTGTACACTAATTAAAAGAAAATTAAAACAGCACAAACCAAAAGGTACCCACTAAAACTCTGATTTCATTCTTCTTTCTCCTCTTCTTCATTGTAAATATCTGTCTTCCATCCTTCTGTTTCTAGTTCTTCTGAATCTATTTTCATAGCACACACACACACACACACACACACACACACACACACACACACTCACACACCTGTCAGTGTCTGGGTTGCACTGGATCTGTCAATCAACTTGAAGCTGACTTCTTTAAAACACTAAGCCAACAAGGCTGTGAATAGCATGTGCCCCTTCATTTATTTTAGCCCATTTAGATTCCTCTGAACACCAATGACAATCAGAGTAGTTTTCGAGTGAACTGCTGTTGGACAAAGTGGGAGATCTTGCAGCCACAGAGGACTATACTGAAAGCTAATACCTCCCTGTTACAGTTTGTAGTCCCAGAGCCTAGAAACATAACACCAACCAGAAGAGAACAGAATGTAGACTCAAACCATTCTGTTTGACCAATCTGGACCTCTCAATAGAGGATGCTACAGCAAGCAGGCACATAGTGACGGGTCCAGGGGTGGCTAGTATCCTGAGTATGCAGGATGCTTCCTATGCTGTGGCTCTGGTGGCTGGTGATGAGCCACTTCCCAAGTACCAAGAGGCATGTGTGCCCTGGTCATCTCCACTGCACAGTCCCAGAAGCAAGGCAGACAGGGGCATGTGACCCACCAGGGTCCTCTAGTCAGGGAAAAGCCTTCATTGAAGCTGGGCTCTTACGCATCACACAACCCTTCCTTCTAGTTTTCTTTAAAAGTCCATATGCCCAGGCCAGTTTACTACAACTCCAGGACGTCATCAGAACTCTGGCTGCTCCAGTAGGACAGGCTGGGCTCTCTGTAAACTCCCAGACACTTGGGGGGCAAGATAACAAAAGCACAGACTCTGGGGTCAGACTGGGTTAGGTTCCAGGCCTATGTGTGCCACAGCTGGCTGAGTGGCATTAGATAAGTTTCTCTCCCTCTCTGAGCCTCCTAGAACAGAGATGATAATAGCACCTGCCTTGCTGAAGGAGACGAAGATTAAAGGAGGTGACAAAGATGGGGCCTTCAGAAACCAGTCCGCGACCCTCGGCTCCTTTGATTATTTATTTATTTGTTTGTTTGTTTGTTTGTTTTTACCTCACTATAAGAGTTACCCTGGGGATTAACAGACCAGAGCCCAGATGTTCAATGTCTTTTCTTGTATGACCACAGGCGAGCTACCCACACATGCTGGGCTTAGAGACCTTGGTAAAACTACCTCCTTCCACTATTGAGATGTTAACATGTACAAAGGGCCTTGGAGGGCCCGCCGCTCACACAGTGTGGGCCACCTTTGTGTTGTAACTACCCCAGTACTTCCACAGCCAATGAAAGCTAGGACCATGGATTGACTCCAGTCCACCCTGCCTCGGGTTTCTGCCCTGTGCCCACAAAGTGAGTCAGATCACCTCCACTCTGGCCTTGGATCATGGAAACATTGAGTCTGGATGCCATGTCCCAGGTTCTGGCACAGTGACCTCCATTGGGTTTTAGGTAAATTCCTACCTTGATGTCTACATTCATCTGAACATGGTTGATATGTCATTGGATTAAAATGACCTTCGTGCGGCCCTGAGATTAGCTCCCACTACAGCTATCATCAGACTCAGACATGCATCCATAAGTCAATGAGGAAAACCATGGCACAAGGCTTGTCCTCCCTCTTTCCTTGGATGCCAGGTCCGTGCCAGACGGAACTGATCTGCTCGTTGAGGGCAGTGCAGGAGTGAAACTTGGAGCTAGAGAAATTCAGACCTCCGGCTCCTCTGTTCGGGGCTGTGTGGGGTATCTCCATCGCTCTGAGCCTGCTTCATTGTAGAGAAATGAGACCCTTCTGTGTTCTCCCTTCTCCCAAGTGGGAGAGCCTGGCAGCTATTCCTCCTCATCCCTGAAGCTGCTTCCTTTCCCTGGAGGTTCATGGTCACCTTGGCAGGGTGGTGGTGAGGACTCAGACAGTGGTGCCAGGTACCTGTTACCTAGTTGCTGGCACTTTGTACACAGCAATTGATAAAATGAGAGGTATGAGCCTGAGGTTTGCAAATCGAGACTTTTTCCTCAACGATGAGGACCAAATCCAGGGCCTACTGCATTTCAGGCAGGCACCCTGTCTCAGAAGTACACTCCTTGGTGTTATGAGATAAGAGCTTTGCTCTGAAGCCCAAACTCACAGGACTCAAGGTCCTTCTGCAGTCTTCCTGTGGCAACTTTAAAACATCTTTGTAATTTAACTGCAGCCTGGAGTCTGGCTTCCAGAGCTTGTGGACGTGCCTGTGATGGGCACCCCCAGCTCAGGTGAGTCTTTTCAGGTATATGTTCCTACTGCTGCCAGGGCTGGATCTGTCACCGCTGGTCCCACAGAAGCAGAGCCAGGACCAGGCTTCTCACTGCCTCCTGCTCTACAGGCTCCTGGCATTGCATAACTGTAGTAATGCCCACCCAGGGCCTACAGCCCATGGGGGGCTGGTACTAAAGGAAAGTGGTGGTCTAGTCTCTGGGCTGGATGAGGCAGGCAGCTGTGTGCAGGAGTAGATAGACTGGAGGCTCTGGCCAAAGTCTGATGGTATCCCACATGTCCTGTCCCTTGGGCCCTGTGGGGACACTTCTGCCTGCCACCCACTCCTCTAAGCTCCAGTGCCCTGGCCCCTGGTAGAGCCTCTCTTTTATCACTTTCAAGGCACACTGGAGATGGTCTAACCTGGGTAACCATCTCCACTTTCTTAGCTGCTGGATGCCTGAGGCAAGGAACTCCACTTTCTGAGGCTCTGTGTCTACAGCTGAATTTATAAGCTGTCTTCTTTGGTGTGGCAGAGGCAGGAGAAGGTCATGGGATGTATGTATGGTCACAGAGCCCCAGGCACAGCACATGAGCAGAGGCCTACATTCCTCCTGTTGGTCCATGCTTCTGCCCCAGGTCTGGTCCCAGATCTGCTAACCCATGCAGATAGAAGTTTCATGCTTTCTTAGCTGGCCCTGCCGAGGAGCTAGGTTGGTCGGGAGTACAGAAGCAGGGTCATAGGAGATCAGCCTAGATCAGGGGAATACCCTCTGAAGCTAGAATGACCCACTACAGTGTACTCCTGCCTCTCGGTGAATTCTATAAATCTGTGGAACCTAGAAGCCCTCACAGCAATGTTCCTGACTGTTTCTTACTCCTGCCACAGGGGTCTCCCTACGTGGCTAAGCCACTGACCCCACCCTTATTCAACAGTTTAGCTTTCTTCTCAGGGGTGAGCTCCAGAGCCAAAGTAGCTTCTAGAATGAGCAAATCAGCCTGTACTGGAGTACTAATCAGCCTCGGTTTATGGTTTTTTTGTTTTTGTTTTTGTTTTGTTTTGTTTTGTTTGGTTTGGTTTTTTTCAAGACAGGGTTTCTCTGTGTAGTCCTGGCTGTCCTAGAACTCACTCTGTAGGCCAGGCTGGCCTCGAACTCAGAAATCCACCTGCCTCTGCCTCCCAAGTGCTGGGATTAAAGGCGTCAGTTTATGTTTTAATGCACTGCTTATTCTGTTTGCTAGTTTTGTCCACACCTGTCACTCAAGAAGAGTAGGCGGGACTACTGTTACTCATTCCGGCCCAATTCTTCCCTTCCTCTTCTTTCTCTTTTGTCTCCCTTCTTCTTTTCTGTCTTTGGTCAGTCTGAGCCAGGCCTCTCTGCAGACATTTTATTCAGTATGCACTGAGTGGGTCAGCCCTCTGTGGGGGGTTAGGGATGAATGGGTCTCCTTGGAGCGGGAAGGACAGGAAGGCAGCAACTGCAGTAAGGGTGTCGCTGAAGGACAGGATCAGGGACAGAGGGACCTCAGTGACGGAGCAATTACCATACATATCCAAATAAGAAACAGTCTACAATCTACCTAGACTGCAGATGGAAGGACAGCCTCCATCCTTCCCAAGAGCACATACTTGTCAAACTAAAGAGTTCAAAAAGACAAGAGGGGAAGAGAGAGGCCGTCAGATGTTTGTTCACTTATAAGATTAATTTATTATCTTACCGACACAGGCTTATCACCTCCACCCCACCGAATTATCACTGTTGCACAGGGCGGTATCAGCTCCACTGAAAACAGCATTGCTTTAAAGTCGTGTTTTTAACACACTAATTTGGTACTCTGGACCTTCAAGGAATTCTCTGATTGTGACTCTTTTCTGCGTGGTCTGCTGCTGTGTCACTGATGTGGAAGACATTTTCCCACAGTACATCTGCACAGAGACCGAGAGGCTCAATCTCAGCCTTTCAAATCCACATGACCCCCCCCCCACACACACACACACATAAACACCAGGACAGTTGGGGTGGGGTGGGTTCAGCAGCTGCAGGTGAGCATCCCGGGAGGTGACTGAAACAACCTGAAAATGGCCTTTTAAAGACCAGTGAACAGCACCTTCCCACCCTGCCGCCACAAAGTCCTTTTGTCTTGAGTCATTTTATCTGAGTGAAATTCCTCGATTCCTTTTATAGCAATGGTGACCTCTGTAAGTACCCCAGGGTCATACAGAGTGAAGGCCCACCCAGCTAAAGTACCTTTCTCCACTAGAATTTGGGGGCGAAATCTTAAATAACTGAGAGCACTTGCAATTGAGAACTAGAAACTCAGAATATTGGTCTGGTCATGGCTTCCTGGAGGTGGAGTGCTTGAGGACAACTGAGAAACCAAGGCAGGAGGCTCTCCTCTGAGCACCCTTCTTATTCACACAGTTTCAGGGGGAGCTTGCCCTCAGCAACTGGGACTTAGGTTTGGGCATCTCTTCCACTCACTGAGCCTCAGTTTACCCCGTCTGTTCTGTGGAGGTAATAACCCTGGTTCCTAAGCTGATGAGAACACATAGTATAGGAGTCTGGAAGTAATGGTTGGGGACTGAGTACCCTCAGGGGAGTTATCACACCTCCCCCATCTTGATGTGTCAGCCTGTGAACGGCTAGCTGGCTTCAGCCCAGGAGAGTAGCCAAGGCCAGAAGGTGCTCAGAAAAGACCAATACGGTGGGGAATGGCTGTGACTTCCCCCACCACGCACAACACTACTCACCTCCCACACCACCCCAGTTCTCTCAAAAACCTCCAACCAGTGCTACCTGACACTCTAAATGTCATTGTTGGCCTTGATCACTGTGTGATCCTAATCGCTAATTTTTCCTGTCCCTTCCTTGAGAGCAGAGACTGAGTCTGGGGCTGAGCACGGGGTCTGGTACATAGGGTGGTGTGGGGAGTACTTTAATGAAGAGGGCACAGTGAGCTGAAGTCTGGGTTTCCCCACACTACTCCCCTTATACAACACCGAAGTCTCTCCTCCTAGGTATGTGGCCTAGGGAATGAAGAAGTTTCCGCCCCTCCCCATCTCACCCTGGATGGACTGTCATGGAGCCCTTGACACTGTCCGGCGTGACCTGCATGTGTGCGCGTCGCCCTGGAGTCGAGGCACCACCCAAAGTGGCCCAGTGCCTGGAGGAGGCCTCGGCGTCCAGCGTCCCCTCCCGAGTGGCAGAAAGAGCCAGCGCGGTCCGCGCGGGAACGACGAGGGCGGGAGGCCAGCCCCGCCTCTCCAGTGCGCTACCGGTGCAAACTTTCAAAAGACGCGGCGGCGGCCACGGCCCCGCCCCGGCACGGTTGGCGGCGGGCGCGGGGGCGGGGCGGGCGCGCCCGGACCGGTGGCTCCGCCTCCTCCCGCCGCCGCCCGCGCCGCCCATCTGCCGCCCGCCGGTCGCCGGTGCAGCGGCAATGCCCCACAGCCCGGCCGCGGCCCCCGGCCCGCCCAGCTAGCCCCGCGCCGCGACTCTCGGAGCAGCGATGGGCAACACGGTGCACCGGACCCTGCCAGGTACGCCCGCAGCCGCGCCCCGAGGTGGCGCGGAGCGCCGGGTCCTCCCCGGGTCGCCGCAGCCGCGGAGCCGGGGTGCAAGCCAGAGCCTGGCTACCCGAACCCCTTAGCCTCACCCCTGCGGGGCTGTGCGGACCCCGCCTGGTTCTCCTGGCCTTGGCCGTGCGCCCCACGCCTTTGTTCCAGCCCGAGGTCGCTGATGAGCGAGCCGGAGGGGGGCATCGGGGCTTCCCCGGGCCGGAGCCCTTCAGGGGGGCTGCAGGGCGCGGGTGTCCCGGGTCTCCGCATACAGCCCGAGGTTCCCCCGCCACACGTGCTACTTCTTGGCGGCGTTCCCACGCGCGCCGGGCTGCACCCCGCTCGGGTGTCCGCTCAGCTGGGAGCCCTCCAAGCCCGATCTGAGCCGCTGCTGCGGAGCGCATCGCCCCCTAGTTAAACGCGCCCTAGAATTTCCCAGACCGGAGAAAGGCGGTGGGCGAGGGGCGTGGGGCGGACGTGCGGAGGCCAGGGACGCCACGCCTCGCTGAAAATACCTAGTGATGGGTCAGCGCGCCGAGGCTCTCACTGCCTGTCTTCAAAGAAGCGTCCACATAAGAAAAGGCACCCCGATTTTACACAAGAAGAAGTTGAAGCTCAGAACAGGAGAAATGACCTGATGACAGGCAGTGGTGGGAGACTGCATGGGCCCTGTCAGCCCGTCTGCTCCGCCCCTCATCCCCACTGAGTCCCAAGTCTTCAGAAGTGTGTAGGCATAAAGCTGGGCATTCGCAGCATCCTTGGGCAAAGGCTGTGTGTGCGTGTGTGTGCGTGTGTGTGTGTGTGTGTGTGTCTGTCTGTCTGTCTGTCTGTCTGTCTGTGGGGGATTCAGAGAAGAAGCAAGTTGGCTGTAGATCAGATTTAGTGCAGCCCAGCCGATACCCCATCTCTGCTCTGACACCCCCACAGCCCTTCCTCCAGCAGTTACCCGAATAGAGTTGTCTCATCTCCTGGAAGGGATTAGGCCAACCTGAGGCCCAAGCACCACTGGGGAGGGAGACAGCCCTTTCTACTAACAAGCCCCTGGATGGCTTTCACTGGATCACTCCTAAGGTCAGCCAGGTGGAGTCACAGGCTGGTCCGCTTCAGAGGTGGCATTAGAACCTGAGTCCATACTAGACAGAATGACAACTGCTTTATGTGCACGTGGCTACTGGTAGGAAGGAGACCCAGCCACCAATCTGGAGGGATCTGGGGTCTCATGAGAGATGGCAGCCACAGAAGTCCATGACTGGGACACCACTCCAGACTCAACTAGAATGCCTGTGCTATTCTAGTTGGTTTTTTAAAAAGCCATTCTGCCACCTGTGGGTCACACTTGGAGAAAGGCAAGGGACAGGCAGTCTTACCAGGTGGTCACACATTGCTGGGGTGCCCATTCCCCTGAGGCTTGATGTTGCGGGTGGAACACTCTAGGCTGGGGGCTCAGGGTCAAGACAGGTCACCCCCTGCTGTGTGGGAACCTCCCACACTCAGGAACTGAGGCTTGTACCAAGGGAGGGAGCACATTAGATAGCAGGTGCCCAAAATGTAAAGTTATATATTGTTCTCAGATCTACCTGCCATTAGCTTCTGGCATCTATACGTCCCCTCACACCTGGACTGTTCGTCCTTGCCCAGTCAATGTCTTACCACCAGGGTCCCTTACACTCTCTGCCCCAATGGGGGACACCGTCATAAGGCTGCGTGTTCGTATGACTGCTCCACTGTCACTATGTCTTCTTGTGACTCTCTAGGGGTTCCGTGAGGACAGGCTCCATGCCTTGGTTGTCTTGTTCCCTGGCCTGCCCATCCCAGAACCTAGTGCCTGGCGCAGGCTCAGAACCGGGTGGTGGAGCACACATGGAGCCTGCATCTTTGGCTGAAGGAATACTTGGCTCAGGCTTGCCCTGAGGAAGCCTGTGCTTTCCTTCTCAGGGAAGGGATATGTGCGTGGGGTGGGGTTCATTCCACAGGACTGGAAATAGAGGGCTGGCATTTGCCGAGCACCTGGATTCTATACCAGGCTCCCTGCATTTGTGGCTGCAGTCATAAACTAAGCATGCTTCTTAAGGCTGCTAGACTCTGATCACACTCTGATCAGGCTGCCTGGATGTTTCACTCTGACCTCCAAGCGGTTCCCTCCCCTTCCCTCCCCTTCCCCCTTCTTCCCCCTCTCCTTCCCCCTCTCCTTCCCCTTCCCCTTCCCTTCCCCCAGGCCCCTGCTCTAGGCTGGGTCTTGACACTGTCATTCCCTCCCAGGCCCCTTTCTTTGCTTGATGGTTCTCCTGAGCAGAGTCACAGTGTGACACATGGATGCTTGATCACTGTTGTATGTTGAGTAGAGGCTAGGACACAGTATGGATGGTTGGGGGTTGAATGAATGAGTTTAGTGCTCCGAGCAACCCCTCCCAGCAAAGTCATCATTCCCATTTAATGGATGGAAAAAAAAAACAAAAACCAAAAAAACAAAAAAACAAAGCTCACCGAGGTCAAATGGCTCGTCCTTGCCTACAGAGCTCCTCTAGTTGGCAGCGTCAGAATTGAAATCCAGGTTTATTTAGCTCCAAAGTCCTCCATTTTTTTTTTCTTGACAGGCCTTATCCTCTCAACAGAGGCTCAGATAACGCTTACTAAGTGCCACCATGGTTTAGATAATGTTTATTGGGCATTCCACCGTGCACATGGCGTGCAATGGGGTACAATAAGGAAATGCCAAAGAAAGGGAAGTGCCCTTTGGTTGGTGTTCATAACCTTGGCAGCTCTCTCAAACTGCACCAACTTACTATGGTATACCCTTGATACTCTTGACCTAGGAGAGAGCAAGGGTCAGCGGGAGATCCTACTGTGTGTTTCAGCCTCCCTTTCCAGGTGCAGTCCCACCCTGCAACATAAGGTATTAGTCCCCTCCAGTGTAGAGGGGGCACACAGAGAGACCGGGTAAGTCCAGCTCACACAGGCTCATCCAAGCTGGGACTTAGCTGACTGAGATCCATCAGGTCCCTGATGCCCCGAAGTATCGTTCTCTTCCTGATCTTCCCCTGGACTTTATAAGGAGAAAATAAGCAGGTAGAAATTGGGGGGGGGGGTAGCAATTCCAGGATGGGGTAGGTGGGAGGAAGAGTTCTTTCCCTTTCTCCCAACCAGCACCCTCTAGACCCTTCCCTGTGCACCTCTGGGGTTCACCTGTAGCGCTGGTTGGAGGAGATGCTGAATTCAAACTGCAGACTGGGTTTAATCATTAAGTTGTCCAGTGCTTGGCCAAGCCAACGGCTTCCGGTGTCCACTCAATAGCCAGTTGTCGGGGAGTTTTGGTTGAGGAGGTATGCTGAGTCTGCCCTGGCTGCCATAGGCAGGCTGGGCCAGACCTTCACCATGTGTGTTCAAAGGGGCTATCTTTGATTTCACAGATAAAAGATGAAGGCTCAGAAAGGTCAAGGTCAAAAGCACTATACATAGGCGGAAGAGAGACAGACAGAGACAGATATAAGACAGAGAGAGAGAGAGAGAGAGAGAGAGAGAGAGAGAGAGAGACTCAGAATTCCTAACCTACTACATAGCTTGCAGATGCTAAGTCTAGAAGGGGTGTACTCACCCCTGCTTTAAATGACCCTTCCCACAGAGCCCGTCTCCCCATCAGCCTCAGACAAGGCTCTCCTAGACACGACCATCTTGAACAAGGTGCTCCTGACAAAGCAAACCTGGACAGAGCCCTCCAGCTGCTTGGCTGCTCTGCTGCATAGCATCCTGTCTGACTACTGGAGACGATGCTCCCAGAGCAAGTAGCTGCTGCTGCTTCTGAACCATGACTTTCTCAGGCCCTAGGAAGGTAGCAGTCTTGGTCATCCTGCAGTAGCCAGCCAAAGGCCAACAAGTGACAATTGCTTTTCTCTTCCCACCCTCTTCTCTCAGATGCAGTGTGGAACTGGGTTGAGCTTCCTTTGTCCTCTTGGCCACACATACCCCTCTCTCCCTCAGGTCATTGAGATTTTCTTTGCTATCTGAGCTGAGCCTCTCAAAACCACAGAAGCTCCTTCAACTGCCCCAAGATCTATATGCTGCCATGTAGGCTGAGCAATTTCCCTTTGGTGAGGTCCCCTAAGGATGCCATGTGCTGTGCTATGCAGACAGTGGATATAGGGAGAGGAACAGGGGTCTGTCCTATGAGGGTGATACATAGTAGAGAAGAGATTTGTGTTCTAGACAGACAAGTTAGGCTTCTTCTGTTCCATCCTATCTGGTTCATCTGCCCCTCCCTCAACTGTGGGTGATTAGGAAGGCTTCCTAGAAGAAGTTACCTCTGAAAAGAAGTCAAGCTAAGTGTCTGCTTACTCTTAGGGTCTTCTGTGACTTTTTGCCTTAGTTACTCTGTGACCCCCAACATCTGTCATGTGGCCAGCATGGGGCGCAGGCCTGAATGCCATAGCCAGAAGGGCAGCATGCTTCCTGTAGAGAAGGGCCAGCTTAGCGTCCCCTATCCCCAATCCAAGCTGGGCCACCAAAGTCCCTGTCTACTATGGGTCAGCTCCAACAACTAAATGCTCTTTAGTGATACAATGTAAAAAAAAAAAAAAAAGGTACTAGTATGTACTCATTATAAAAGGATTATTTTTTAAAATATGTTTTATTATTTTAATTATGTATATACATGTATGTGTGTGAGATTGTGCACATTCGTGCAGATGTCCTTGGAAGTCAGAGATGTCAGATTCCCTGGAACTGGAATTATCATGGTTGTAAACTGGCTGGTGTGGGTGCTGGGAACCAAACTCAGGTCCTCTAGAGGAACAGCAAATGCTGAGCAGTCCCTCCAGCCGTGTGTGTGTGTGTGTGTGTGTGTGTGTGTGTGTGTGTGTGTGTACACAACGATGTGTACCACATGTGTGTAGTGGCTGCAGAGGCCAGAAGACCATTGAGATCCCTTGGAGCTGAAGTAATATGGAGTCGTAAGCCTCCCATTATGGGTGCTAGGACCCAAACGCTGGTCCTGTAAGAGTAGTAATGGCTCCCTCATGACGAGGGAGCCATCTCTACAGTCCAAGAGGATTCTTAGGAGACAGGCTCTCACTCTAGACTGGCCTTGAACCCAGCAGTCCCCTTTCCTCTGCTTCCTAAGTGCTAGGGTGTCAGCTCATGTCCATGTCACAGGTCAAATGTATCTCTGATGGGTACAGCCTTTGTGGACAAAGGCCACTCCATTGCAGGGGAGGTGGGGGCAGAGCCTGGAGCCCAGACCTCAGACTAAAGCCACACTGCACCTCAGATCCTCAGCAGGAAGCAGGAACATGAGGGGCAGCCGCAGGAAGGCAGTCAGGGTGAATTGAGTAGGATATGGGGCAGGAAGCAAGACAGAAGGCCATCATGATCATGGCTGTCACTGGGGAAAGAAGTTCCCAGTCCTGCCTCTGGGGGCTATAAGGACTGGCTGGCAGGTGGCTGGGTCACGCAGCCTCAGATCCAGGGCTGGATTGGAAGGTTCCCTTCAGGCACATGGACACTGGCCTCAGGTTCTCAGGCCCTTTCCAGAGCACCTGCTTTTGAGAGGGTAGTTGGCACACTCGTCTGGGCAGGGCCCATAGCCTGGTTTTAGGGAGTCAGGTTCTAGTGGAAGAGACCAGCAAAGATACGGTAGTGACGGTGAGTGACAGAGACACCCGAGAAAGATTCAGGGAGTGCTTCCTGAAGGAGGTGTACTCCATCCTGGAGAGAAGTGACTTCTAAGGCAGAGTGCTCAAGGTCAAAGACCCCAGGTCAGGGGAGAAGACAGGAGCAGAAGTGCGGAGCTCTGGGGGCCGGTATTGGGGTGACGGGAGGGTTGTGGTGACGGTGGGAGGGTTTACAGACAGAGTGCCATCTACTCGCTAGCTTCCCCAGACTGTTTAACTCTCCATGGGTGGAAAGGGATGACTCTGTTCTTCCTGTGTGTGCTGTCCTCTCGGGGTGTAAAATAGAAGCCTTGAGGCTGACAGTGGGAGCAGAGGCTAAGGGGAAAGACCAGGAAACAGACTCAGAGCAGTAATAAAACCTGCCATGTGTCAGGTGGCTCAGTAGTGAGTGGCAGGTGAGCAACCCAACCTCAAGCCTGCCCTCAGGAGCCTTTGTCTGTCATCAAGCGGCTGCCTCTTGTCCTCATCCTAAGCATCCTGGGACACACCTCTGTCAGCTGAAGGTGACTCATCTGCATCCTGGTTGCCAATGGCAAAACATCCCCTCCCAGCATCCTTCACTCTGCATCCACAAAAGTGGGCGTGGCTCTGCACTGTTCTCTTTCAGGGTGCATGAGCCTGCCCAGTGGAACCTGTATACCCAGGCCACGGCCAACACCACAAGCCCACATTTGCTAACCCGAGCTCAGTGGGCAAAGCTGAGAGGCTGGATGCCAGGCAAGAGCATCCTGTCCCCCCTCTGGCTATCACTGACCCGCAGGCCAGGTCCTGCGTACCTTTGTCCCGCATCCCCTTCGGCCAGTCAGGTACCATGATCTTCCAAGCTGCACCCTCTCCTGGCACATTGAGATGATGATACTAGTCAGGTGTGCCAAACTCTGGACCAGAAGAGTGTCCATCTTAGAATCATGAGTGCAGCCGCCGGCAGGCTGCTCCATGGGGAGCCTGGATCAGGTGCTCTCGGAGGAGACAGACACAGGGTAACGATAACCGCAGCCTGTCTGTGCCAAGCTTGTTTAACCCTCAGCACAGCCCTAATAGCCCCTGCTGTTAGCCGCACGGAACTGGTCAGAGACTGTTACAGACCGCTCCTGAGGACTGCTGGGTTGAGCAGGGTGCCCCCTGCAGGTGAACTCTCAGCAGTTCCGCATTCTTTGGTGGGTTGTCCTGAATCCCACCTGCAGGCGTGGTAGGTTGGGCACGCTCCAGGTGGCCTGTGGGTTCACCATGAGGTCCCACCTGAGAATCCCCCACATCTGACGTATACTTCCCAGCCTTTGCCAAAGTCAGAGGACAGGCACTGTCCTGGGGCTTTCTGAGCGGCACAGCTGGGGAGAGGCACAGGCCATTCCATTGGAAGTGTCCCCATTAGCAGCTCGGGGCCTCCAGGACCTGTGAGCTACTTTCAGACATGATAGGCAGGGCAGTGTGAGCAGAGGTCTGCTGTGTCCAGAAAGACAGATTTTAGTGCTGAAGGACTTCCAGAAGCCTGGTACAAGGGTGAGGGAATGCCTGGGACTGGAGTGGCTCGGCATAGCCATATGTCACATGGACCCTGGGAGGACAGTCTGTTCTAGAATCTTGGGAAGAGATTCCCCAGTGAGCCAGGGATGCTTTCTATGGCTCTCCCACCCTTGCACTTATGCCCCCTAATGGTCTGCAGGAGTTAGACCCATTTTACAGATCAGGACACTGAGGTAATGGGAAGCCACTCGCTTCAGCTAATCCAGCCAGCCTCTATGTAGTTCTCCTGAATGGTAGGTGTTTGTAAACAGCCGCCAAGCACCCTAATCCTTCCTCATTCCTTCTCACAAGGACTCCACTGGCCTAGCAGCACCCTACCTCAGACCTTACCTCCCACTGGTAGGGAAAGCTCTTTAATGAGTAAGCCATTTGGGGAAGTGGATAGGCGGGGGCATCTGGCTGTGGGCTGGCAGAGGGCCCAGGGCATTTTGTTTACACCCTCAACACCACCCAGTTTATACCACAGTTATGGCCCTTGGCCATGTGCTCTTTTCCCCCTGGTCCCCCCGGATGATAGATTTATGAGGTAGGTAGGCACACGCTCCACCTTGTGCCTCCAAAGCTGGGCTCAGTAACTTTCCACTGGAGACAGCCACTCCTTGGCCCTTAAGGGAGTTTCCTGTCCTTCAAGGTTCTTGGTGTTCAAGGGCAGAAGATGGCAGAGTGGAATTTCCATGTGTCTGAGTTGTGGTGAAGGACTCCATCCTGGAAGACAGGGGATTTGTTCTCAGAACTGGGGGCTCTGTGCCATCTTGCTCCATCTCCCACCTGACAGACTTGGGCACTGAGGTCTGGAGCGGGGCCTAGGGTCTTATAGCAGTTACAATTGGACTTTGGCTAGAATCCCAAGAGAGGTGTTAAAAGAGCCCTGGGCTTGGAGGCAGTGCTTAGTTCAAATCTCTGTCCTGCTGCCTCTAAGCTGTATGTCCTTGGGCAAGCCAGTTCCCCACTCTGAGCTTCCTTTCCCTCGTCTTCTTTAAGTTGGGAAGGACAATGGTATCGCTCTCCTCTGGCTCTGGAAATTGAGATGAGGGATTAAGACTAACATCTCTTTCTTGTGCCATGGAAACAAATGTGGGCTTTTGTTCAAGTGTGGTTGACCTGTGCCCTGGCTGTGGCCAGCACCTCTCCATCTCTAGGTCTGATCTTCCCATCTGTGAAATGGGTTTTAGGAGCCTGAACCCAGTATGAAGGAGGCTTTCACAGGCCCAGAACAGACCTTCCCTTCTTGGGGAAGGAAACTGTCCTGGAGGCCTGTGAGACACTAGAAGAGCCAGCCTGGGGTGCCAAACTAAACACACCCTGGCCTACTATGTGCTAAGTGTTGTCCCCAACCCTCTTCACAGGCTGTGGTCACAGCATCTTGGTCCCATTTTAGATGGCTGCTGAGAACCCCACTGTCAGCCCACCTCAGTCTGCTGTTCCTCTGCCTCTCCAAGGCCCTCTTCTTCAGCCTCCTCCGTCTCTGGGGTGGTGGGCCTGGGCTCCAGGGATCAGACTCGCAGCAGATGTCCCTCTAGCTTCTTTCAGGGCTGCAGACCTTGGAGATCCCCTCCCCCACAGCCACAGCTTTCCCTTTTTAGATACTTTTGCCTTTGTTCATCCCAAGTTCCGACAAACGGTGACCTTTTTTGAGGCTGGGAACCAGTTGATTGATGGTTTCCACTGCCACTCTGCCTGCCCCAGCCAGAGTCCCTTCCATGCCAAGTTCTACAATGACCTCGCTTCCATCTGCAGCGCTCTCCTTGCAGGTTGGGATGTTAGCTGAGACCTGGGATGGCCATACTAGTGCAGGGTGAGTCTGGGGAGAGGAGTGGTATGCTGGAGAAGCCTCTGCCCCATGTCCACCCTTCAAGGAGCTGAGTGGGTCAGTTGGCACAAACACTCAACACTTAGGAGTACCTGTAGGTGCTCACCTGGCACCAAGCCTCCGCTCAGGGCACTGGGTTGGGGGAGTGGCTGTCTGCAAGGCAAAAAGAGAGGGAAACACAAGCCTGGGCTGCTCTAGCCAGCTTATCAGTAAGCAGCTGCCAGGGCTGCCTGGAGAAGTGCCACTGGGCTGGGGGGTGAGGGTGGGGCTGGGCCAGGCAAGAGTGTGCGGCAGTTAGACTCGATGTTCAAAATCTTGGCTGCCTTTCTCTTGCCTGTTCTACTGGGCCATTTGGACAGGCAGGGAAGAAAAGAAGGTTCACAGTTTAAACCTCATTCTTCAGAGAGGTAGCTCCACTGGGGGCACTGTCCAGCTTTGAACTTAGAGCAGCCCCCAAGCTTTCTTGAAGATCTTTGCCTGGGCTTTCAGACCCTTTATGACGCAGACTCCCTGGGCATCCTCCTGTTCCTCCAAAGCTCCCCCAGCGCAGTCTGCTTCTTCTCCCCGCCAGGGTTTTCCTGCTGCCCCTTCCCCTGCCTGAGCTAAGTCCCCCTGCCCTTCTGTCTGATGGGCAGCTCCTCTGAGCTCCCTGGGCAGTTTGTCCATGTGTCCTTCCTGCTGCTTTCATCTCTAAATCTACCTTCTAGGGGGAAGGAGGCAGCAGGGGAGCCCTCTATGTGACTCACTGGGACGTGTACCCCACATCCCACACAGGCACTGGCACAGAATGGATGCTACAGAGCTGTCAGGCGGAGGAGGGAGGGATGCACCAAGGAAGGAGCAAGGGACAGTCCCTCTGGCCTTCACAGCTCCGAGGTCCTAACCCTGAGGCTGGTGCACCTAAGGCTAGCATTTCCTGGGTCCTTTCATCAAGAATGAACCTGGCCGAGGGGCCATACAGTTGGAGGGACAGCAGGATGACACTCTGCCTGGGTTCCCCTCAAAGCCAGCACAGCTGAGGGGGCCGTTTCACTTCACAGGCCCTAGAGAACAGACAAGACTTTCTCCCCAGCAGCCCTGAGGGACCCCCCAGCCCCCACAGCTGTTGAGTGTTGATAGCCGTTTTCAGGGCAAAGAGGAGGCAGCCAGTGGCGGTTTCCAGCACAGGCTGGCCCTCGTCCACCCAGGGTGCTGGCCAGCCAGGCCTGTGAGGCCAAGAACAAAGTCCCCTGTGCGCCTGTTGCTATACTTGGCAGGGGAGCCAGGGCGAGTTTGTCGTTTTCTAACCACTTCAAACCCACCAATGGAAAGGTCTCCTCTGCTGCCAAGGACACCCAAGTCCTTGCCCTTTTGGTATGGCGGGAAGCCTCATTTGTGTGTGTGTGTGTGTGTGTGTGTGTGTG
The DNA here is from genome assembly GCA_028551405.1 of Uromys caudimaculatus. Classification (NCBI taxonomy): domain Eukaryota; kingdom Metazoa; phylum Chordata; class Mammalia; order Rodentia; family Muridae; genus Uromys; species Uromys caudimaculatus. The sequence goes on from CM052710.1 coordinate 82,274,177, forward strand.
TGTGTGTGTGTGTGTGTGTGTGTTTCTTATCTCTGAAGCTTGCTTTACACACACACACACTCCATGTTATTTTGTGCTGTCTGCTGGACTGGTTTGTGTTTTGTACTAGAGCGACCATTTCTTGAACCAGATATTTCTCATTCAAGATCTACAATCTAAGGATGGATGACCCAAGGATCCAGGAAGCCTCAGGTGGATGTCAGATTGTGTGCATGGGGTGTGGGTGTGTCCTGGGGAGAGAAGGCTGTCCACTCTTGATTGCTCTCTGTGACCCCACACCACCCTTTACCGAAGCGTTTAAACAGCTGCCCTGAAGATAGATGGGTAAGAGGAAGACCCCAAGTCTGGCCTCACAGCCCCACGGGCATGAAAGCCCGTGTCCAGCACATCTTAGGAGCTCGGCAGGGGTTCCCAATGGAGGATTTGCTCTTGTTAAGGGTGGGCGAGCTCTGCTTCTGAGTGAAGCCAGAATGCCATCATGGCTACCAGCACTGTGGAAGTTTCCAGCATGCCTGGCAGTGTGTGCTGTTTCCTCAGCTTGACAAAGGTCACAGGGTCAATGGTGTGAGGATTGGGGGTGATTGGCATAGCACACCTGTGCCCAGCACTCGATGGCTTAAGAACAGGCCTCTGTGGAGGTAGCCATAAGGGTTTGAGGTGGCATTTCTTGGCCAAACTCATGGGCCTTCTGAGAGAAATTGTGTCCCTAGTACCCTGATTAAAGAAAGGGCTACGTGTCTCACAAACATCCACTGTGTGTACCACAGTGCATACATATCACATGAGCCTGTGCCATCCCCCAAACGACCTCAGAAGGTAGACATGGCTTCCACTAGTCTTCTAGGTCTGCCTGAAGCTCAGAGATGTTAAGCGTGCAGTTTAAGGTCATACAGCAAACATAACACTGCCTGGTTTGAGACTGTATGGTTACAGGGCCATGCTCTCTGGAGCCAATCGAGATCTAGTTGGAGGCGGGGCTTGGGCCTTGATGGAAGGCGTGAATATTTGCTACCTTCCTGCTTAAGGGCGAGAACTTCGGGAGACATCTGCGGATGTTCTCATCGCCCCGGCCAGCCACCCCAAGGCGGAGATCTAAGGTCATCCACCATTTGCAGACAGCAAAGCCACCACATCTTTGAGAGGCAAAGGAACTTGCTCAGGGGTTCTCAGGTAGATTAGTAGCAAAGCATAGACTGAACCCAGACCTACACAGCAGGAGCCACCCAAGGAGAATTATTCATAAGCTTGTCCAGGACTGGGCATTGGAGACGCCCAATCTGCCCTCTCCAGCCCTGAATCTGCCATGGTTTAGTGTCAGGCACTGTTCCTCTGGGTGCACTCTAGAAAAACCCACACCTCTGGGTGGGCCCAGAGCTACTGGCTGTGAGGTTCAGGCAGAGACTGTCCCTGTTGTCACCGACCAGGGTAGGTACTGAGGTCCGTTCTGTCCCACCTCTGGAAATCCCTCCGCTGACTGGGTCTCACATTCCCTAGATGGGCCTCACTAGGCTGGGGCCGTGGCTTCATGAACAAAGGGACATGGGTTTGTCCTAGTGTGATTTGGAAGCCTCATCCTAGCTGAATGTTCTCCTGAGGATGGTGTCTGAATCTGGTCTTGGTGGCAGCAACTAAGAACTTCTGTGCTCATGGCTCAGCAGCTTTGACGGGACGTACCACCATGAAATGGCAGGAAGGCTCAAGCCGAGGCAGGACGAGGTATATACCAACAGAGCCTTAGCAAAACTGGGAGGAGAAAGGGTCAGCAAACTGGGGCCCATGCCTGTGGGTCGTGGCTGCCCAGAGCTTGCTTGTCTACCAGAAGTGGGTACAGTAATCTTGCAGGTGAGGATTCATCTTAAAAGCCAACAACAGTCATGATGAAAAGCATCCATCATGGGGTATGCAGAGGGGGCATGCAGAGTAGAGGACACTGGCTTACAGTAGGACCAGCGCGGAGATGAACGGTGCAGTGGGTTTAGGCTGACAGGATTTGTCTCTTCCTCCAGCTTTCTGTGACACAGCTGTTGTCGCCCCTGTTGACTGAATTCATTTTCCCACTGCTGTGCACAGAGCGTTCACTCTTCCTGATAGCTTGAGTCTCCCATGTCCTTGAGCCTAGGAAAGCAGGTGTTGGATGCTCCTCAGGCACCTGTTGGCCTTTAAGTGTCTTCAGTTTGTGTCAAGAGCACAGCAGCCCTCCCTCCATCCTGTCACTCTGGTTTTCTTTGCCTCTCACTGGGTCTCTGGCCACAGTATGTGCGTGGGGGGGGGGGGGGAAGCAGAGTGTTTATCTCTCATTCCCTGAAGGAAGTTGGGCTGTGTAATCAAAATTAAACAAATATGTCAGCCTGGGGCCTTTGGATGCATGCTGTCCAAAAGCCCAGTGGTGTCTACAGGGAAATCGCTGGAAAGTAGCAGAGGCTGCATCTCCCCATCTCTCAGCCCACCTCCCTGCCCAAGTCATCAGACTGGGCTCCAGAAACAGCTGCTGAGGCTCCAGGGCTGCTTGGTAAGGGGCTGTGATGGGCAAGTAAGACCGGTGCACAGAGAACATGGGACCAGGAGGGAAGCACAGTCAACCAGGCTCATTCTTCACTTGGGTGCTCTGAAGGCTTTGCTTTGGAGTCCCATTGGTGCTTCCTGGAGAATTCGACAGATGCAGGGACCTTGGTCTTTGGGCACTGGTGAAAGCTGTAGTCCCAAGGCTGCTTGTGTGTACTGACCCTGCTCATGACTGACACTGGGCTTCCTGCTTGCTGGGGTTTTATCTTCTGAACTTCTGTAGGTCTTGGTAGTTCTTTTTATCACAGGCAGTACTGGCTGGCCACAGGCTGATCTGCTGGAGTACACAGCCCCCTCTTACCTTGGGTCCTGCCACCTGGGCTGAGCCTCTTGACTTGGCATTTAGAGCCATCCAGCTAAGTCCCAGAACAGTGACAGCACATACATCAACCCCTCACAGCAGTTGCTGCCCAGCCTTGGCACCCCAGCCCCCCCCTAGGCCCCCGACTACCACAGTCCTCCGTTTTCCCCACGGTGACCAGTCCTTGCTCTGTTCACAGCACTCCCCTCTGATCTTTCAAGACCTGTCTCTGTGGACATCACTGCCACCTACAGGTCCTGGGTGCTGGGGCATGAGGTGGCCTTCTTTATGCTCCTTTGGAGAGATACCAATCACTGTGTGGGGTCTGCAGAAAGCACGGGGCAGGTGAATAAATGACAGACTTGAATGAGCAGTGGAAGGAACACAGCCTGCCACTCTCTGGTGTCAGTACGTGGCCTCCTGTGAGTACTTCCCCGCAGCCTTCCCGCCCAGGCCCTTGATGCTCTATTGGGAGACTGGAAGGGAACCTATGGGACAAGTACCACAGAGTAAGCGGCCTCGGGATGTTTGCTGGATGCGTGGTGACTGCCCAGTTTGTAAGTAAAAGCCTGTCCCAAGCAGAAACGGTTGTACTGGTTAATCACCAGGACTGCGCCCCAGCTTCTGGATTTAAGTGCAGTCTCCCCAGCAGCTGGACATGGTAATGGGGAAGAAGGGACCATAGTAGGCAGGCAGAATGGTGGTTACATGGGACTGACTGGGGGGGCGGTGGAGAAGGATGGAGTGTTGCTGAGGCCCAGCCCTGGAAGCTGTACCTGATCAACCTGGAGCAACAGTGGCCCTGACATTTGCATGGCTGCACTTGAGTAGCCTAGTAGAGTCCACAGAAGGGACTGACCCAAGCTTAGGGCTTGCAGTCCCTCCATTGGCCCATTTCCCTGTCTGCAAACAGGCTGTTGGAGAAGCCAAATGTAGCTAACTTGTAGGGTAGCAGACAGCAGCTAGCCTTTATCAAGGACCTGGTGTGGTCAGGCCTTTGTTGGACTTGGAGTGTGTGATGTAAGTCCCGCCCCTGGGCCACACCTCCCACAAGCCTACCCCTACCTCTTTTCTCTGTTTCCTCTTCAAATATACACTAAAGAACCAACCCTCTTTTTAAAATGGGTTCTATTCCTTGGAGTATTGTTTAAACGTTCAATGCAAATATATCTGATGGTTTTCTTTTATTTCTGTGGAAATTTTATTAGAATCTTTGTATCTCTTCTGCCATCAACACACACCCAGGGTCTGACCCCCTTCTTGCCACCTACTGGCTTCTCTCCCATCTGAGCCTTGTGATCCAACAGGCCTATCCAAGCTATGGCTCTCCAAACAGCCCATCCTTCCCCAGTGTCCAGCATAGCCTTCCTCTCAGCTCTGAGTTTCCACTAATGAAGCTCCCTCAGAGTCAAGCTGTTAAAGGCAAGGATCCATAAGCCTCCCCCCACTGCTCCCCCAGCCCTGGGCTCCCCCAGAACCCACTCCCCAGCTTCCCCACATCTGTTCCTGGTTTGGTCACATCGGTATTTTGTTTTCTCATGGTCTTTGCACTGCTGTCTCTGCCTGGCATCTGCCCTAGACCCTCACAATTCACTCCTTCCCTTCCTTTAGGGCTCTGCCTCCAGTCAACCATCAGAGAGGCTCTCCATGAAAGCCTCAGGGCAGGTCTCAGCTCCAGCTCAGCACACTGTTCTCTGCAGTACACCCAACCAACACAGACGCCTCGTTTATTGTCAGACCGTGGTCCCTGGGCTGTCAGCTCATCAGTGGAGGATCTTTGTCTCTCTTGGGACAGTTGTATCCTCACTGCCTAGCATGCTGTCTGACAGGAGTAGGCCCTTGATTGATGTTTGTTAAGTACCTGGTTGACTACAGTCCCTGGGGCTTTCTCTCTCTCTCTAAAGAGGGCCTTTGTCTTGCTCCTTGGCCTGGCATTGTCTTCGGCAGGTGGGTGCCTTCTATCTGAAGAGGCCTGCTTTCCTCCTTCACTTTTAGAGGAGCCATGATTGTTATTTTCCCTTGGTCTGCCAGCCATCAGCCTCAGAGTTAACTAAACCCTCCATGTCCATCCCTGAGAGGGCCATAGCACAGTGCATGCATGCTGGGGTGAGCATGGGAGGAGCTGTCCCACAGTGGCCTGTCATTCTCAGAATGTACTGTGGTGGCCTGCTTTGAAAATGGCCTCTGCTGCTGTATAAGTCAGAACTCCTCCCTGCAGTGACCACCCACCTCCCACCTCCCTTGGAGTGAAAGGAGAAAGGAAGGAAGATGACTCCCACTCCATTCTGGGCCACCAGGGTTGTAACCAATGGCCAGGTTCTCTAAAAAGCCCCTCAGAGAAAATCTCCCTAGAAAATAATCCCCCAGAAGGTACATTTTAGAAAAACTAATTTTATGACCATCAGAGTCCTGGCTAGGACGGAGCCACAGAGAGATCATGAGGTTACCAGTGGACCACCAGAGACACCAGGGGCCCCCTCATATGTGGGGATTTGATCCACACTGCCTTTCAGTAGCATTGGTAATTTATTGCACCCATTTGCAGACAAGGAAATCAGGCAGAAAGTGTGATAGGGCTGCCACTGTGGTCCAGCTCCAGAGACCAGAGACTGGGAATGCCAGCTGCCTTGGAGATCCCGACAGAATGTGTGCTCCCCAGATCCCTACCTCGCTGTGAACATAAATTTTAAGGAAAACAGACATCCCTCTGCAGCTCAGATGTAGTCCCAGGAGGAAGCTTCTAGACTTGGGAGAGTTTGCTGGGGGTGAAGAGGTCACCTGACCCCAAGCCATGTGGTAATAAACTGGATGTGGAACCGAGAAAACCCGTTAGTGCATACCCAGCATCAAGCTTTGGCTTGCTCATCTGTGAAATGTGTACAGTGACTTGCCATGGTTAGGGACAGAGCTGGAGGAGCTCCTGAGGTCTAGCCCAGAGCCTTCTAAATTTTAGAATCTAAAAAGTATCCATGCCCAGTCTAAGGTGGAATTTGTGGAAATGATGATTAGTAAAATCCCTGGCCACAGGAGTTCTAAGCGCTGACATGCCTCCTCTCTGCCCACAGACTCTAGCCCTCCGGCACGCCTCCTGGCCACCCGGCCTTGCTACGGCCCGGGCCCAGAGAGGCGAGCAGTCCTGGGCGAGGCGCCGCGCTTCCATGCGCAGGCCAAGGGCAAGAACGTGCGTCTGGACGGCCACTCGCGCAGGGCCACGCGGCGGAACAGCTTCTGCAACGGCGTCACCTTCACGCAGCGGCCCATTCGCCTGTACGAGCAAGTGAGGCTGCGCCTGGTGGCCGTGCGTCCCGGCTGGAGCGGCGCGCTGCGCTTCGGCTTCACTGCGCACGATCCGTCGCTCATGAGCGCACAGGATATCCCCAAGTACGCCTGCCCCGACCTGGTCACACGGCCTGGATACTGGGCCAAGGCGCTGCCCGAGAACCTGGCGCTGCGGGACACGGTGCTGGCCTACTGGGCCGATCGCCACGGTCGCGTCTTCTACAGCGTCAACGATGGTGAGCCAGTGCTGTTCCACTGCGGCGTGGCCGTGGGAGGCCCACTCTGGGCACTCATCGACGTCTATGGCATCACGGACGAGGTGCAGCTGCTGGGTAGGTCGGTTGGCACAGCCTGCACATCCCCAGTGTTCACAGCCCCGTGGGCTTGGCTCACCTGAGTCACCCAGCTGCCTGGTGTGTCTTGATTCTCACAAAAGCAATGGTGTCTAATTTCCAGAGGAGGAAACCGAGGCGCAGAGTTACTTTTGTTAACGGACTGGGAGGGAACCCACATGGGCTGGCCGCAGAGTCCATGCCTTGGCTAGCCAGTTTATCACTCTTAGAGCATTAAGCATCCATTCGCTCCCTCTTTCAATCCCTTTGTTCATGTTGTGCCTCCCCCAATCCCAGCATGCATTTCATCTGCTGGCTCTTACTCATTCATTTACCCTACAGATGAACCTATGCCAGTGGGCAGTCAGACCCAGCAGCTAGAGCCAGGCTAACTATGAAGGGGCTTAAAGTGGGTTGGGGAGGCCATTCTCCGATCTCTCCTCCCCAAGTGGATGGCAGTCACTTGCTCTCTTTTGAGCCTGTAGCCTGCACTTGAAACAACCCAGCCTAGACTTGGGAGGTGTAAAGAGAGTAGGTTTCTCAGGGAAGCTGGACACACCCCTGCATGTAATCTGCCTGCAAGGAAGTACCCAGGGGCAAAGTGTGGGGACGGACAGATAGACCGATTTACCCACCTGTCTGTAGCCCGAAGCTTCCCACACTGAGGCACCCCTTCCCTAGAAGTAGCTGCTCTTTGATCTTTATGCATAGCTCTGTGAGTGGACTGTGCTTCACACTAGAGGTTGCTCTGAATTGCTCCGTTTGTTTGTTTGTTATGGGGAAATGGCACAAATAGCTAGATGTTTGGGATGGATTTTGGTTTTGGGAGCCCCCCCCCCATCCCACCACTGGGCATGGGAGGCAGACTTGGTATCCAGGAGCTGACTCTCCTCTCCCCCCAGAAATAAAGAAGCTACAGAAGTTTTAAGTGGTTGGAGCAGACAGGGACATGGGAGTCGCTGCGACGATTGCCTAGGCTCAGCTCCCCACGTCTGTGGGGCCTCGGTGCAGAGCTGGACCCTCCCTGACTTCGGTTCTTTCCTACTGTGAAGCAGGTTCATGATGGCGCTCTCCTCACAGGATTATTGGCAGGGTTATAGGAAATGGAGTCTGAAGGGGTGAGCCGCCTGAGGCACTGGGACAGCAGCTGGAAAGCAAGGATCTGCTGGCTTGCGTGTGGGCCGGGCCTGTGTCGGGGGTTCGAGACCCGACTGTGAAGCACTGCTTCACGCTGGGGCCCCACTTGGGCATTTTAACCACGCCCCTGACCACCCTTTTCCTTTAAAGGCTTTCCATGAAGGCTCAGGAAACCATAACTTTCCTAAGCCCCCCAGATCTCCCACCACCCTTCATCCCTGTAGAACTGGGGAGCAATCACATATGACTCCCCAACCCACGTCTCTGTGGGCAGACAGGAAACCACAGCCACACATGAACAGTACAAGTGGGTTAGGACTTTTTAAAAATACAGATCGGAGGCTGGCCTTGATGACTAAATGAGTCTGGATACACCTAGGGGGCACATGGAGCCCTCTTCTCATTTTCTCAGTCAGCAAACCTGCATGAAAACCGACCACCACCACCACCCACCACCACCATCATCAACATCATCACTACCACCACAGTATTCTCTGACCCTTAGGTAGAATCGAGCAGAGCTCACCACGTAACAAAGCAAACCTGAGCCTCAGTTTCCTTATTTTTGAGTCGTCCCTGAGCTGTGCTAATTGATGAGATGCGCAGAACAGTGATCACACAAACGTGTAATAGGGACAGCGAGCTCTGGGGAGCTCTGTCTCTGGGATGTGGAGTCATCAGCGAATTTCCCTTCCTCTGTGTGTGTGCGTGCGGTTGTGTTGCTTTGTTTCATGTGTATGAGGGCATGCCTGAATGTATGCATACATACATCACATGTGTGCATGTGGTGGAGACCAGAAGAGGGCGTCAGATCACCAGGAACTGGAGTTTCAGGCAGTTATGAGCCACCATGTGGATGCTGGGAACTGAACCTAGTCCTCTGAGAGAGCAGTCAGTGCTATTAACCACTGAGCTACCTCTCCACCCCAGCCCCGTGGACAATTAAAAAAGCAACAAAACCATTTCCAGGGTTATGTGAAGGAAGCTTCTGGCTCCATAAGTGTTTTTTCCCTTCCCATGGGGAAAGTGAGTTGATAATGGTTACATCTGAGTAAAGGGACAATGGGGGAATCAAGGGGCTTTAGAGACCTACCATTTCTGGGGGTGGACACACCACCCCAGTAATTCTCAGTCACAGAATGCCCAAGTAATGCCCCAGAATTGCCAGGGGTTAGTAACAGTCTGTGTAGTGTTTTCTTTCTTTTCTCCTCCAAAATTAAGGTTTGCAGGGTTTGGGGGGGGGAGGGGGATAGTAAAAATAAGAAGACCCTGGTGTTAATAAACTCCATGAGCCCCAGCATCCAGGAGGCAGAAGCAGGTGGATCTCTGTGAGTTCAAGGCCAGCCTGATCCACATAGAAAAGCCCCAGGCTAGCCAGGGCTACATAATGTTACTCTGTCTCAGTTGTGACTATTGCTTCATGACAGAGCACTGCCCAGCATGCAAGGCTCCAGGTTTGAGCCCCAGCACTGAATAAAACTTTAAAAATACCAGTAATTTAGTGGATATTGAGCCACCATGACTTAATACTTAGAACAGGCAGCAGGTGTGGGATGATGGAACGTACAACCCTGAGACGACGATGTAATGTACAACCCCGAGAGATCCCTGGGAAAACTTGGCTTGGGGAGAGAGGTACCCCAGGTCCCACCAATGGGTAGCTCACAACAGCCAGTGTCTGATTTGCCCTGTGTAGCCCAGACTTCTGGGGAGGTGATTTAATTTCTTTAAAATTCTCAGCCACGAAATCTTCCCCCCCCAAAAACAACACCCAGTACCCCCTCATCACCCCTTCTCATCTCATACCCATGAGATAAAGCCTGAGAAGCAAGACCCAAAGATGACATCAGGGTAGGACTGTCAAATGGAGCAATAAAAATCCAGGCCATTTAGTTAGATTTGAATTGAAGATAAACAAAACAGAAAATTTAGTACTAGTATGCCCTGTGGCAGTATTTGGGACATGCTCATACCCACCCAATTTGCTTATCTAAAATGCCAGTGTGTCCAGACTTTATTTCATCTGGTACCACAGGCCTGGGAACTGTGGTCTCCGTCTTTGGGACTGCCTTCCCTGCACCAGAACTCAAGTCAAAGGGGCCTACAGGCCGCACAGCTTTTGGCCTGGAGGAAGTGTACACCCTGCGTCTTCTGTATTAGGTTCAGCTGCCACACTGAATGAGACAGACCTAGGGTGCAGTTCCCCACGGAGGTAAGAAACCAGGTTCTGAGAAGGAAAGTGAGCAGTCTGCAAGGCCGGATTTGTCTGTATTTGGCTCCGAAGCTCTCAGCCCTGACTGTACACGGAGGCCCCTGGGAGATCTGGAAAGTCTCTGTTTAGGCTGCACCTAAGCCAATGACAGCAGGGCTGGCTCCCAGCACCCAGCGTACCCAAGGCTCTGAGGTGGCACAGCCTGCAGCCAGGCCCCACTGTAATTCTGAGGAGGCCCTTTGCATTGGGTACCTGCCTTCCCCACTGGTCACTTAGATTCCTTTAGATCTTATTATATTTATATTTGTGATCATTGGCCTGTGCCACATATGCCAGGCCCGAGTTGCTAGTTAGTGCACCCTGGCACAGCCTGCAGATAAGGAAACTGAGCTCACATCTGCAAAGTTACACTGGCATTCCAGAACATCGTAGGGTCCCAGGGATACTGGTTGAAGGAGATCCATCCTTCTTTCTGGCACAAAGGGTCTGGGTCCAAGTGGCTCCTATCCTTCCTCTGCCCAGTGTCTGGGTCAGATTAAACAGATACCACACCAAGGCCATGGCATTGCAGGCTAGACAGTCTGAAATACTCAGTTGCTTCCATATCATTTAAGGAGGAAAGGCACACAGCGGTAAGCTGCTACCTGGCAAAGGGCAGAGCCTGGGGAGGCATCTTCACTTCTCCCTCTGCTGTATTCTGCAGGCTTCTTCCTCAGCTTGGCCATCCTGTAGGCCAAACAAAGGGTCGCCTGCTGTGGCAGTCCTGTGTCCTAGGAGCTGCTTTTCTAGGTCTCAAGACTTACTGACTTCATCCATGCATTATGGTTCACACCTCTCCTGACTTGTGGCTGGAGGCAGGGGGTGAGGTAGTAGTGACTGACCAGGTCGAGAGACACCCACCTCCTCAGGTGATAGCAGTGGGGGTGGGTTGTTCTCTCCAAGGAAATCTGGGTGTGGGCACAGCAGTCAGAGCAGCAGTCCTCCATAGGCCTTGCAAGGCATCACGTACCGAACTGGAAAGACCACACGCCCTCTCCTACTGAGACAGAAGGCCCTGGATTTTGTGCTGGGTGCACTCACTTTCTTGAGTTGTGCATACATAAAACACATGGAAAACACAGCGCACATGGGGCTGAAGAAATTGCTGAAGCGGTTAAGAGCACTTGCTGCTCTTCCAGAGAACCCAGGTTCTATTCTTAGCATCCACATGGTGGCTCATAAATATCTGTAACTCCAGTCTCAGGGGATCCAACACCCTCTTCTGGCTTCTGTGGGCACCAGATATGTAGTATACATACATATATGCAAGCAAAACACACGTAAACATAAAAGCAAAAATGTTTTAAAAGTGCATATAAACATATTTTGAATATATATTCAGCTCTTAGAGCCACCCAGGGTGTGTGTGTGTGTGTGTGTGTGTGTGTGTGTGTGTGCAACATGAAGATAGGTATGTGTGCATATGTATAAACATCTATAGACTTGAACGAGCTCTCATAAAGCAAGACCGTTTCCCCTGATCTGAGGACATCAGAAGGACTTGGATGCCATCTCTGAACTGTTGGCTTCCATGTTAGTCATGCTTCCGTCTGCTGTAACAAAATATCTGAGGCTTCGCCCAAAAAAATGTGCTTAGCATGTGCAGGTTGCAAGACCAGATCAGGCAGGGCCTCTGGGAGCTGCCATCAGGGTGACAGGAGCAACAAGTGGGAGACATATCATAGTAAGACCAGAATCTGGAGAGTCCGTGGTCAGGCCTGCTCTCTTCATGACAGCCTACTCTCGCAGGACTGATTTACTCTTAGGCCAGCATCTACCCTTGGGGACCAGCACTTCCAATGACACGCACAGAGCCCTGCCTCTCAGAACCTGCACTGCCTCTTAATCTAGCTCCCAACCCAGGAACCCCGGGGACTTTGCAAAGTCTAGAATTCCCAAATGTGCACTCTACCCTCCTGCTGCCTACCTGCCTCTCTCTGACACCCCAGCCTGGCACTGAGCCTGCTAGATGGAACTCTTGACTCTCCCCCTCTTGCTCTCCCAGTACCCCACCGTCAGCAAACAGCACCTCCCACTCTAGACGCTGGCATTCTTGATTCCTCGTTCCTCCCCCATTTCCATTCTGTCCTGTGCCCTGTCCTTTCTGTTCCTGGTGGCACTGTGGTAAAGAACCCTGAATCTAGACAAGACAGCTTGGGTTCTGTGCCTCAGTTCCCATGCTAACTGGCAGTAGTGATCGCTCATGCCTGCGATCCAGGAGCTCAGGTTAACCTGCCACAGGCTAGGGCCCCACAATAGGATTTGCTCTTTAGGTTGATGTTTTGCTTTAACTAGGAAAACAATAAAGGAACTTCCAATGCCCAGCTGTGCAAATATATGAAAACCTCTGGAGGGAGAGAGAGAAGGACAGAGGAAAAAGAGGCAAGAAGCTGGGCATGGTGCATGGACTCCAGGACTTGGAACACTAAGACAGGCCACAAGTTCAAGAGCAGCTGGGGCAGGGAGGGAGGACAGAGGAGGCAGGGTAGAGATCATGGCGGAGTTGGACGGGAAAGAAGGCCCTTCCAAAGCCTTGGGTTGAGTTGGGTGTCACAAGGGCTGGAGGCTCAGGTAGCATTAATCCAGTCCAACCACCTGCAGCCGTAAGTGTGGAAATGGAGGAAGAGGGAATCTGGGGTGTAGGATTTTAGACCCGAGGCTGGAAGTCAGTGGATCTGGGTGGGGTGCAGGATCTGAGGTTAGAGGTCAGGAGCAACTGGAATCCAGGAACCTTAAGGCTTAAGGGACCAGGTCTGAGGCTTGAGATCCTGGGTGTCAGTGACCTCCTGACACCTCTTCTCTGTCCCACAGAAAGCACCTTCGCAGACACTCTGACCCCCCTGCGCCTGGGCCAGGCCCGCCTCAGCGCCTGCCCCCCTCCCGGCAGCCACGATGCTGCCAATTTTGACAACAACGAGCTGGAGAACAACCAGGTGGTGGCCAAGCTGGGTCACCTGGCTCTCGGCCGTCCCGATGCCGCTGTCCCGTGTGTGGCCCGCGAACGCGCGAGGCCCGCCTCGTCGCCTGCTCTGCTGGACGCCGAGCTGCGCTTCCACGCCACTCGCGGCCCCGACGTGAGCCTGTCCGCTGACCGCAGGCTAGCCTGCGCGGCCCGCCCAGAAGGCGGCCGCACGCTCGTGTTCTCGGAACGGCCGCTGCGGCCAGGGGAGAGCCTGTGCGTAGAAGTGGGGCGCCCGGGGCTGGCGGCACCCCCGGCTGTGGCCTTCGGCATCACGTCCTGCGATCCTGGCGCTCTGCGGCCATCCGAGCTGCCCGCTGATCCAGCTGCGCTGCTGGACCGGAAGGAATACTGGGTGGTGGCACGCGCCGGGCCTGTGCCCAGCGGAGGCGACGCGCTCAGCTTCACGCTGCGACCTGGCGGTGACGTCCTGCTGGCGGTGAACGGGCGCCCGCGGGGACGCCTGCTGTGCGTGGACACCTCGCAGGCTCTCTGGGCCTTCTTCGTCGTGCGCGGTGGCGTGGCAGGCCAGCTGCGTCTCCTGGGTGAGTGAGCACCTGGATCCCCAATAAAAGCTCCTTGTAGCAGCTAGCTGCTGTCAGGGCTTGGCTGGAAGGTGTTCTTATTTCCCTTATTATTTATTGACTTACTTATTTTTATTTCCTTTATCTTACTAGTTGCTTTTTTTTTTTTTTTTAGAAAATGCATAATGCATATTAACTAGAAAAGATGAGGGAAATTCGCTGATGTATGCAAGAGAAGCAGCACACTGCAGAGTGGAGGGGAGGCTTGAGCTATCCTGTTTTGAGACTATTCTTGCCTTTGCTCTTAGCAGAAATAGACAAAGAGACCAAAAGCTGTGGGCCAGGCCAGCAGAGGACAGGATACCCACTTGCTGCATGTGACAAGCTGATAGGGACAGCTGCACAGTATGACATTTGCCACAATGACCTAGGGATTACCTTCCAAGTTTACGGGACTGGGTGCACTGGTCAGGGAAGTCTTCACAGAGAGCACAGGCCACCCTCACAGTCCAGCTTAAAGCAGAAATAGCCATCATGCCACCATGTTGGCCCTGATGCTCCCAATGTCCTGTGAATCTGCATGACTTATCCTTGTCTACACACAAGACAACAGATAGTCAGATCTCACAATCCAAGAGTCACACTGGGCAGATTCCACTCTCCTGGGGTCAGTATCCTTCCGGGTAGAAGAGAGAGAGGTTGCCATGGGATGGAATGGCCCCAGCAAGTGCCTGACAGTGTGCCCTAACACCACAGCCTGGGTGTCTGAAGGAGGGCAGAGGAGCAGCAGGTGTCTGTGGGGTTTAGCTAGGATATTTTGAGCTTTTTACTGTTATGTTGTTGTTGAACCACCTAATTTAAGACTTCAGCCTGAGACAAGTTTTCCAAGTTGCTACTATGATAATTGACCTTCCTTCAAACAGAGTAAAAGAAACATCTCTAGTCTTCCTAAGAAGGGACATATTTTCTGAGTTAGCGCTGAGCTTGGGCAGGGAGAGATGCTCACAGTCTGGAATCCTGTAGCTGTGAACCCCGTTCTAAGTGCCCCAAGTAAAAAGTGTAGAGTAGCTCAGAAGTCTTGGAGTCTCTTAGATGGATTCAGGAAAGCAAGGTCCAGATGATGAATGTGCCTCACCAGGATAAACCTCTGCTGGCTCCACTCTCAGGCCCTGTCACAGAGAGGCTTCTCC
>CM052710.1:82288811-82353325 GCA_028551405.1 Uromys caudimaculatus
GTCCACCACATTGACAGAACCCCGGGCAGTCACCTCATCCATTACTAGACAGGAGGGGTGCAGGGAAGTCTTCACAGAGAGCACAGGCCTCTGTGCCTCTCTCACACCCTAACAGAGTCTGTTTGACTCCCAGGTACCCTACAGTCCAGTCCTGAGACCACGACGCCATCAGGGTCCTTCAGCGGCTCCCAGGATGACAGCGATTCAGACATGACCTTCGGAGTCAACCAGTCGTCCTCAGCGTCGGAATCGTCTCTGGGTAAGGAACCACAAACCCCCCAAGGGGCGGGACTTCCTCATGGCATGGGGCCTTTGGCTGTGCCCATGGCCTTGGCTTTTGCTGGCTGAGCAGACCTGCTGTGTTTGCCATTGCATGTGCTCCTCTCTGCTGTGCTCAGTGGGAACTTAAATATAGAGAATCAGAAGCCCAAAGGCTGCTGCTGAAGGCAGTGTACCTTTGTGCTTTGTGGGACAGCACTATCAAAAACAGGTAAAACTCAAAATGTAAACAAAGACAGGATCTGTGCCCATTGCCACCACGGGAACACTATATTCGGAGTCCTTCTGAGAGCCATGCCATTAATCAAATCCTATCTCCCTTCCGGCAGTGACAGCCCCCAGCTCCCCACTGAGTCCCCCAGTGTCCCCAGCCTTCTCTGCACCAGAGCCGGCAGGCAGCAGGAATGGAGAGTGTACAGTGTGCTTCGACAGCGAGGTGGACACGGTCATCTACACGTGTGGACACATGTGCCTGTGCCACAGCTGCGGCCTGCGGCTTCGAAGGCAGGCACGGGCCTGCTGTCCTATCTGCCGGCGGCCCATTAAGGATGTTATCAAGATCTACAGGCCATAGCCCTGCAACTGGCTCGACCAAGGCGAGGTCACCTTTCTGAAGCCCCTGCTAGGTGGGCGACACCATGGCTACCAGGGAGCCCCGGGTCAGGAGTCTCTCATCTGCCACTCTGCAGTGATGAGCAAGGCAGGACAGGTGTGGAGTTGAGGCTGTGGGGCCCAGAGCCCAGGCGAGCATTTGTTGCTTCTGGCTCAAACACACATTGCCCCCAAAAGCCTGTCCCAGGATTCAGCTCAGGAACTGCCTGGCAGATCACCTGCCTTTTGGTGACCTTCAGCTGGGAAAGGGTACCCTCTGTCTGTGCAATGCTTCTTTGGGGTTGGGTTGAGTGTGTGTGTCGGGGTGGGGGGAGACAGCATAGAGAATGTGTGAAAGAGAATGCGTGAATGTTTTATGCAGGGATCCGTCTCCTGGAGGGTATTTAACACTAAGGAATGTGCAATCTGGGCCCAAATGTTAATATGATGGTTGTCCACTTTCTGGGGATGTGGTTTTCTGCAGTGAACTAGCTTTGAATACCCGAGGCCTGAACCTACACAGAGTTCCCTCAATGGCACTCAGATTTTCTAAGGGAAAGCAAAAATAACTCACTGTTTACAGCTCCAGGCAGCAGCTCCTGCTGAGGGGAGAAGGTGGGCAGAGAACATCAGAGAAAAGGTGGCTTTTGCTTCTTGCTCAGACTAGGAGTGGCCTTCCCATGGCAGCCAAGGACAGGTCCCTGAGCTCTAGCATCTAGAGTCCTTCATCCCCAGCCAATAGAACTGTAAACACCTCAGCCCTTACCCTACATGCTCCGGAGTTGTGATGTCACTCCTGTTCTCTTGGACAACTCCATATCTCTCCCACAGTAGACATAAGAGCTTTGGGCATGTCCCAGTGGCCAGCTGGCAGAAGCTAGAAGACCCAGACCCTCCTATGTGGTCCTTGTCCTGACCCTCTAATTTTTCTGTCGATTATTGTGGTGTTAACTAAATGGTTAGTTACTCATGAGGAGCAGACTGAAAATGCTCTCCACTCCTGGGCCTGCTTGCTGGCATTTCCAGGCCTCAGCCCTGGCACCCTCTCACTGGGTCAGACTTGTTTCTGTAGGCTTCCAGGCCTTGCCATTGTTCATGTTGATGGCCGTGTGTGCCACCCCTCTTCTGAAGAGCCACGGGTTGCACCTACCCCGAGCTATACCTGTAGAAGGGTTCCTCGGCCTCGCTCTTCTCTGTTCCTATTTGGAAGCCTGGTGCCAGGGCACTGGGAAAACCCGCTCAGGTTTCCTGAAAGAAAGCTTGAGACACCTTGCCAGGAGTAACTGTTTTCCTCACATCTCCTAATCTGGCCCTCTCTTGCTGTGAGGGAGGGAAGAAGGGGAGAGAAACATTCAGGAAGTGAGGTTCAGACCACCTGAGAGCAGCCCAAGCCCCACTCAGTGCCCCTGGTGGCTGGCGGCCTTGGGCCTACACTGCTTCTCTGTCTGAGAGTCTGGGTCTGGCCTACTCACAGCTTCCTTCTTCCTCTCCCAGCAAGAGCCTCTGAGAGCTCGCTTTTCCTTGGGGACTTCAGGGCACAGGTCCACCTTTTCACTTTAGGGTGAATTTTTATTTTTAGTTTTTAGTTTTTTGGTTTGTTGTTGTTTTGGTTTTCCTGGGATTCGCTCTGTAGACCAGGCTGGCCTCAAACTCAGAGATCTGCCTGCCTCTGCCTCCCGAGTGCTGGGACTAAGGGTGTGTACCTCCACTGCCCTGGTGTAGCTGAATCCTTTGAGGAGCTACAGTAACCCTTGTTTGTCTCGGTGAGAGTCTGAGAATCAGGCGCTGTGGGTACACAACTCAATTCACACAGCCAAGCTTTTATTTTCACGTGTGCTGGGCATGAGCAGAGCCTCCTCATCGCCGGCAGTGATGACCGGGTTTCCGGGCAGCCATGGCCCTGTCCGAACATAGTCTCTAACTGCCAGTTTCAGAGAAAGAGGAACAAGCTCTCCTTTGCCTCTCGCCTTCCCAGCTAGACCCTTGAGCTGCAGCACAGGTCACCCACAGCCACCACCAGGACATCAACAGCTGAGGCCCTAGACTCAGGTGGACCAGGCATGCTCCTGGTGACCTGTTACCAGGACAGAAATGAACCACAGGCCTGTTTAACCTGCTCTGCAGCCACTATAAATAGCTGCCTTGTTTCCCAAAGAGCAAAGGGGGTGTTTCTAAAAGTTTCTAAAAGTCGGGTATTTGCCTATGCTCTGAAAGATGGAGTCAGGCCCTAGGGGTAATGTGCGTGTGTTTCATCTCACCAAGGGGCAGGAGGGAAACCAAGCTAGTGTCTTTCATACCGTCCACATGCCTGGGCACTGAGTGAAAGAGACACCTTTGTACAGGACCTGCACATAGGTTTTGGTGCCATATTGAGTCCCATCTGAGACTTGGCTGGTTAGAAAGCTCACCATCTTATGGGCAGCTGCAAAAGCCACACCCACCTTAGCTGCAGGATGCTGGGATGCAGCTTTCAGATCGAAGACGATCAGCTGCAGGACGCAGGTACTCCAGGTCTGTGAAATACAATACAGAATTACCCTTGTTCAGCAAGAGAGCTCTGAGATCCTGTGAGACTCTTAAGGATCACAAAACAGGAAGTGGCAGGGCTGGGATTCCAGTCCCCACATCTAGCCCTGGCCCGCCTGCCCTGCTTCTCAGGAAGCTCAATACTGCCTGAGTCTTCTTTCCCGAGACTCATCTGGAAAGCCTGGTGCCCACACCTGTGTAGAAGGTCCTGGGCCACAGTCCCTCGCTGCCCATCTGCAGTGGGGCATCATGTAGGGCTGCTCTAGAGAGGGACTTTAGGCCACCCCTTTCTGGGACCTTGCGGCCACTCCCTTCTCGGGCAGCACCCCAGCCCATGTTCCAGGCTCACTGCCCATTTGTGCCCTGTGAACCTCATGAGCCAAGAGTAGGACGGGGAGGCCAAGTGGCCCCCATTCATGGCAGCCATAACCCTGCCCACTGGAAATTTCTGGAAAATAGTTGCTTCCCAGGCTAATCGGGCTCCTCCTCTTGCTGGGGCTGAGCGGGTCCTCGTGGGCAGCTGTCCTGCGCACGTTTTCACTTGTTCAGCATCCACTCACCAGCATGGCTCATGATCAGGACATGATGTTGAAGACTGGGACAAAGGGCAAGGCCTGTGGGCAGCTCTCAGGCAAGAGGCCAGATCATAAACTGATTTGATCACTCTGGAGTTGGGGCTTGTGCGAACACGTAGTAGGTACTCAGTAAAAGACTGCAGATCAGACCAGGAGCCAGGTTAGGAGTGGTCAGGGGGTTGGTGAAATAACATCCCATTGTATATGGACACAAAGTCATTCAACAAACATTTGCTGAGTGCCCTCAGGATGTCAGCTGCTGTAAGGGGCAACAGAGAGCGAGCACCCAGCCCTGATGCCTGAGTGGTGCCATCAACAGGGCAAGACAGGGCGGAACACGTGGGCTTTCTTGACCATTTTGTTGTCTTGGATCCATCTAATTAAATGCCCTCACCTGCCTTAGGGGTGTTCTTTGTGGTGAGTAAGCTCTTGCCAAACAGCCAAGACCCCACCAGTTAATGACCACCTACAGGGAGTCTGCGGAGATAGCTCCCGATACTTCCAGGCACTGGGGTGGGGGCCACAAGAGCCCTGAATTCCAGCTGCAAGTGGCCTTGTGCAGTCTTGGAGCATGGGAAGCGGTAACTGCTCACGGCTCCGTCCATCCTGCCCTGGCTGGGGACACGGCTCGGGACCACTGGGTCTCCCAGCATTTCTTAATATTCTAGTGTCTCACTGTTTCACCCAAGTCCCTAACGGAACTACCCATATGACAATTTGTCTGTGCCTTATGGAAGTGTGTGTGTGTGTGTGTGTGTGTGTGTGCGCGCGCGCGCACGCGCTTTATATCCTTTAAAATGCAACCCTTCGATGTGGACAAGAAGCTAGCAGTTTGCGATTGGACTGATAGTCTTTATCCCCACCCATCCCCCACTACCTGTGTACAGACCCTTTGAAACATGTCTGTCCTTTCTGATTCAATACTGTGACTCTCCAATACCGTCTAGTCTTTGGGGAACTGTACTAAAGGCTTGAGAGCTTGGGGAGATAGCAGGAAGGGTTTGCGATGGTCTTTGTGTGTTGTGTGTTCTGATATTTGTCTGTTTTTATCTGTTTTATATTAACATAACTTTCCTGTTTGAAAACAAATACAACTTTGGCTTGGTACAAAAAAAAGTCTCCTCAGAATTCAGTTTTTAAAATCATATTGATTGGCGGTATGCGGGGGGGGACTTTAAATCCTACCAGCCTTTAAACAGGTGACTCTGTGACTGCAGAGCCTTGTGTAATGGTCATAGTGTGATGGTCACTGTCTGATTGTCACTGTGATGGCCACTGTGCTATGGAAACCATGTGATGGCCATTATGTGATGACCAACTGTATGATAGTCACTGTGTGATGGCCCCAGAATGATGACAGCTGAGTGATGGCCACTGTATTATGGCCAGTGCCTAACGGTCATATTGTGATAGCCACTGTGTGATAGCCACCATGTTGGCGACTATCTCATGAACACTATGGCTACTGTCTCATGAACACTGTGTGGAGGTCACTGTCTCATGAACACTGTGTGGTGGCTACTTGTTTTTCATGCATCACTCCCTATCTGCAAAAATACTGCAAAGAAATCCTTTCATTACGGGGAGCTCAGATGGTGGTGATGAGGACAACAGCATCAGTTAGTGTGGCAGGAAACGAAGACCCAGAAGTATGCAGCACTTAAAGCCGCACAGAGTGCTGCCTTAACTGTAAGTAATAAAGTTCCCAAGGCAGGAAGAACAGAACATAAGAGAGGAATAACAGCCACCTCCACTGAGAAGACTGCTCTGCATCCTGCCTCAACCTCTGTCCTCTCTACCTTTCCAGGCAGGCTCTCAAAACTGCCTGTCTCCCCAGCCTGCATGCTGCCCTCCATCATCCCTAAGTGGACCAACCTGTATGGTGCCCCTTCCTGAACCAATCCCTCCGACCGAGGCAAAGTGGATCCTGCTTGGCCAGCCCCAGGACATGCATTGGCCTTTTCCTGGGTCCTGACGTGGGTATTTCCTTTCTCGGGAATGTTGGAGTAGTGGAGGAGGGCCTAGACAGACAAACTGACGGATGCTTGGAGATGCTCTGGGCACTAGTGTGCAGCACTCACAACAGGCAGCAAATGATGGGTGCTCACAACAGGAGCATGATGTTAACGTTAACAAGACATGGGGGCAGAAGCCGTTCAAGTTCTAGGTCATCCAGGGAGAAGCAGGGTACAGAACCACATAATGAACTAGGGGACGGTGCTGGACGCCTTTAATCCCAGCACTAAGAGGCAGAAGCAGGCAGGTCTCTGAGTTTGAGGCCAGCCTGGTCTACAAAGTGAGTTCCAGGATGACCAGGGCTACACAGAGAAACCCCGTCTCAAGAAAAACAAACAAACAAACAAACAAAAAACCCCGCACACATGGTCTGACCCGATGGGTGTGGCAGCTCAGCATTGCTGGCTGCACATCACAATCACTACAGAAAACTAGCCGGAGTGGGCTGCACTGAGCAGTGGCTGTATGGTGACTGTCTGCAGTTCCCGCCTTTTCTGTAGCAAGTAGGTATGGCTGTCCATTTAAACTTCAGGTTAGAGTGAAAAGCACCTCCCAGTTCTGCAAAACCCAGCTGGAATTGATCAGAATGCTCAGGCAGCCAATATGTGAGTTTAAGATCCACATTTATTCATGGTGAGATAAGGCCAGGCTAACTGGCTGGCATTGACTTCCTGTAGTCCAGGGTTTAGGGCCCAGACGACTGGAGTGGGCTTGCAGCAGCACCAGGCATGAAGTAGGGAAGGTGAGGGAAATGGCCTGCTCTTCCCACCCCGTCAGGACATCCCAGCTGGGCCACTGCATTAGGAACAAGGAGCATGAGAAATGCACCAGTCAGAGAAGCTACAACATCCACAGGATCTCCACAAGGCCTCTTCGGGTTCTCATCTGCAGGGGAAGAGACCAAGGACTCCCCAGAGATATAGAGGTTGTCAAAGCAAAACCCGTGACAGCTCTGTTTGCTCTCAGAACTCAAGACTCTTTCCCTTCCTCCTTTCCTCCCTCCCTCCCATGTCACCATCTTTTTCTCTGAGGCTAGGGAACATTTTCATGAATACCCATTCTAGTAAGCAGGATTGTTTTTGTTTTTGTTTTTTGTTTTTTGTTGTTGTTTTTGTTTGTTTTTTGAGACAGAGTTTCTCTGTGTAGCCCTGGCTGTCCTGGAACTCACTCTGTAGACCAGGCTGGCCTCTAACTCAGAAATCCATCTGCCTCTGCCTCCCAAGTGCTGGGATTAAAGGCGTGCGCCACCACTGCCCAGCTTGTTTTTTTTTTTTTTTTTTTTAAAGAAAAATTATTAACCTGACTTCTTTGGACCTGGACTGTATTGTGAGATCTTGTAAAATAATGAATGAATAGATAGATAGATAGATAGATAGATAGATAGATAGATAGATAGATAGATGGATGAGAGAGGGAGGGAGGGAGACAGAAAGGGAGAGAGAGAGAGAAGTAAAGGCCAACTTAAGGGAGGGAAATTTTATTGACTTACACCGAACCTGCCAATTCTAGCTCGTTCAGGAATAACTGGACCCAGCTGTTCATCATACATCTGCCTCTGTTTCTCTTCTGCTTTCTTCTAGGTTTGCCTGTGGCCATAAAGGTGGTCCCAGTGGCACTAACGTGTCATACTAACTTAGTGAATATGTTAGAAATCTGCTCCGTTGTAGAGACAAAATACCCAACAAAAGCATCTTACAGAAAGAATGGTTTGTTTTAGCTCACAGTTCTAGGGATGAAGACGATACACTGGCAGTAGCAAGAAAGGGCTGGCTGTAGTACACAGAAGGAGGAGAGCAATGAATGCCGGCACTCAGCTTGCTCTCTCGTTTTCTATTCTGTCTGGCAGTTAAAGTGGGTCTTCCTATCTCTATGAACCTAATTTTAAGAAATCTCTCATAGACACATCGAAAGATTTGTCTCCTAAGTGATTTTACATCCTGTCAAGTGGAAAGTCCATCCCTTGTCAGCTTGATACCCAAACAGCACTTTTAAGCCACAGTCCTTAACTCCATTGTGCCTGTACGGTCACAGACATCTCATAACACCACACACATTCCATCCAACCTCAAAAGGCCCCATAGTCTTTCATGCTACAATACTTTTTAAAAGCCTAAGGCTCATTTGAAACTCAAGGTAATCACTTCACTGTGAGCACCTATAAAAATAAAATATAATTCAATAAACCTTCCATTCTTCCAGCACACAATGGAACAGAACAAACATTCCCGTTTCAAAGGGGGAAACTGGAACAGAGAAAAGAATGGCTGGACCCGAAGGGGCAAACACCAAACCCCGCAGCTCCTCCTGTCATCTGGAGCTCATGACGGAAACCTGTGCTCCCATAGGGTTGCACAGACGGGCTCTTCCAGCCTTGCTCCCTGCAGCAGACACAACCGCTCTTGAGCTGACTCTCTACTCCAGCTTTCTCCAGTGGACATTCCGTGGTTCTAGTCTCTCTAATATCTCCACTGCAGCTTGGCCTTTACCTCTACGGTTTCATGCAATGGTTTCTTGGGGTCTCTTTGCAGGGACTCCGACCCTGACACCCATTCTCTGCTCCCAGCTGCTCTCTGGAACCACGGTACAGGACTCCATGGCCACCCCCTCAATCTTAAATCTTCCGTGTGTGTGAAACCAGTACCATGTGGACGATGCTACCACACTCTGACACCAGCTGGGGATGGAGCTTGGCCCTTGGCAGTACTACTGCGTCTTTTCTGAGCGCTGACCCTGGGCGTCCACTTCCACCGCCCTTTGCCTTTGAGGAGCAGGCTCTGCCTCTCAAATGAAATTGCATTTCACTGTTTAGGACATTTGGTGTGAAGGGTCAGGAGTAATGAGTCATTTTTTTGGGTAAAAGCAATTCTTAGGTAGGATACCACTCATGCTGTGGCGGGGGCCAGAGGGGGAGAAAGCAAAAGAGGAAAGAAAAGATATGTGAGAGTCCAGTTGGTTGACAGAAAGATCTTGGGTAAGTTTAAAGTTGCAGACAAGGTGCAGACTGCAGAGGTGGCTGCGATTGTTAGGGGACTTCCACCTGCACCAGGACAATAGGGAAGGGGCTCTGAGGCTCGACCTTACCCACTGCTCAAGATCTCAGCATTTAGGGAAAATGCAGCCAGACTCTGTCAGGCTATCACACAAATGACGTCTGGCTCAGTTGTCAGTAAAGCCTATGTTCCTTTGAAGCCTCGTGAGCAGGGCCTCCGCTGTCCACACCCCCAGTCTTCCTACTCTCTCCAGGCTCTCAAGGGCTTCTCTAGCCCAACGTTCCAAACATTTCCACGCTCTTCCTGCAAAACCCTTCCAAAGGCCTAAGAGTCACTCAGTCAGGTCCTTCACTGCAACGACTCCACCTCTTGGTATCAACATCCAATATTGGCTTACAGTTCCAGTCCTTCGTGACAGGGACAGTATGGGGGCTAGTCAGATTAATCCACAGTCAGGAAGCAGAAAGAGATGGATGCTGGCACTCGGCTCACTTTCCTCTTTTTATCCAGTGTGCCACTTAGCGTCTTTCCCCTTCAGTAACTAACCTAGAAAATCTCTCACTGGCGTCTTATCTCCAGTGTAATTCTAGATCCCATCGAATTGACAGTTAATATTAATTATGACAGTGACTATAGAAGTTTCTAGAAAAGTCTCCAAGTTTTCGTTGACTCAATGGACCAATAGCCCAGTCCCTAAACCAGTACTGGACACGAAGCCAGGGTCTTTTGCTCTCTAAAGCCTCCTCCCCAGAGGGACAAGCAGACCCATAAACAGACCAGTGTGGGCCAGTGCATTACTGAGGCTGAGTGACAGAACGATCCAGATGAGAAGGTGGTGGATCACTTAGTGATATGCTGGTTGTTGTTGTCAACTTGGCACAAGCCAGGGTCATGGAAGGAGGACACAGGGTTAAGACGATGCCTCCATCAGTTTGGCCTGTGAGCAAGTCTTCAGGATATTTCCTTGCTTACTGAGTGCTGTGGAAGGGCCCAGCCCACTGTGAGCAGTGCTCTCCCTGGGCAGGTGGCCCTGGGGTATATAGGAAAGGAGGCTGTGCAAGCCACAGGGAGCAAGCCAATAAGCAGTGTCCCTCCATTGTCTTTAGTTCAGCTCCATCCTCCAGGTTTCTGCCTTGAGTTCCTGCCCCGATTTCCCTTCATTAAGGACTGTGCATTGTAAAATGAAATCAATACACACACACACACACACCCAGTTGCTTTTGGTCATAGTGGCATTATCACAGCAATACAAAAATGGCGTCAGTGTCCCTCTTTCTCCTGGTCTTGAACACTTGTCCCTGCCCTCTCCCATTTCACTTCGAGTGTGCAAAGCCAGCACCCTGGCCCCCACCACTCCTGCAGCCAGACACTGAGCCAACCTGAGTTTGGCCATCTGACATACACACGAGCTTCTCTATCCCTTGCTCCCGAGGTTCTGCACACCGAGTAGCGCACAGAGTTAACAATAAGGGGTCATTTAGTGAGTTCTTCCTACATGTGAATGACTTCCATTTCATCCATAGGTCCTCACAAAACTCTGGAGTAGGCCTCACCGCCACTTGCACTTGATAGAAAAGAAAATCAGGGCCAAAGACACCAGGAGTTCTCTACCTTGCCGTAAAGCTTTCTCCTCTGGCTTCTTCATTCTGCCCCAGCATCTAGTCCTGGTGATTTTTTCCAAAGTGAATGAATCTTTCAAAGGAATTTCATCACAACCCTCACCCACCTCCCCAGGTGTTCTGGCTCTGTAGGGAAGAAGAGGAGGAGGAGGCTCACAGGGGGCAGGTCTGTGGGTGAGCTGAGGCAGGGTTTGGACAGGCCGGCTCTTTTGCTGCAGCTGACCTGTGGATACATCTCCAGTAGAGAGGAAGGGAATGAAGAGGTGGGGGAAGAGAAGGGAGAAAAGAAAGAGAAGAAAAGGACCCCTGATCAGTTTGGAACACAGATGGGCACAGAGCAGCAGTGGCCATATCTAGACCATGGGGTACTGTTGTGCCCTCCCAGAGCCAGGGTCTAACCTGGGCTTCCTATAGGTTCAGCCTGGTCCCAGAAGTTGTTTCGGCTCCTATAGGAGGATGTGGAAAACACAAGTATTCCAGGCATCCAGTTCTGGAAGCAAATCTTGGCCTTGACTATTAAATACGCCCTCCAGAGAGAAGCCTCCAGAAACCTAAGAGAGGAGGAACCAGCCTTTGTCCCCTTCTCTGCCTGCTGTCCCAAATGCATCCCACCTGGGTCTAGACATCTTTCCACAGACTGTAGCTAAGGCCCATTACTGCAGCCTCAGCCACCTGAGCAGCACAGAATCAGTTCTGGAGTTGCTGGACAGGCCTGCAGCCCACCACTACTCCATCCGCCTCGAGTAAGACCCTGTCCACCATCTCAAAAATCACTCTGCTGGTCCCTGCACCCTGGAGCCATCTGTGAAAGAGAGGCCCCTCCCTAAAGTCCATCTTCTCACTGGGGATACAGGTTGGGGCTCTTGGTATCAACTAGCACAGGAGCTCTGAGGGTCTGATGGGATCCAGCTTGGTGGATGAGGGAGCAGGAACACACAGACAGGTCCTGGCCTGCTTCTGGATGAGGTCCCTTCCCTCTCTGAGCCTTGTTGGATCTCTGAGGAGAGAGGCATCTCCCACCTTGTGGGTTATGTCACGGTGACGTCACATAGTCTGTGCTAAGTACAGGACTCTCTTTTATCCTGATTTCCTTTCTGTGGTTTACCCGCAGTCATCCTTGGTCTGAATCCCACACGGAACACTCTGGCAATAAATGACCCATAAGCTTACACTATATTCTTCTAAGTGTCCACAATGTATATGCTACCCAGCCTGTAGTCACTGCGAAGTTAACTGGCTTGTCAGATCCACTGTCCTAGTAGGGCAGAGATCTAGCTGAGTAACCCCTGAATAATTCATAATGGCCCAAGCTGGAAGCAGTGAGCTGAAGACAGTGCCCGGACAGGAATCATGGAGGAAGTGACTGCTGTCCCAGATGCTGCAGGCCAGGAGGAAGGTTCGTGCAGTGCAATGCTTGGATAGGCCCCCTCAGGGTGTTAGATGATGTCTCTTATGGATAAAGGGGACTACAAAGTTGCTTGTTCCCCCAGTGACAGCCTGCTGGGCTTCCCTTCAGCCCACCATGGCTATGTACAGCTCTGCTCCCTGCAGAGTCCACCATCACCTGGTGGAGCTATTGAGTTCCGTCCCACCGCCACCAAACGGAGTCTCTGAATTTAGCTCACCTCCTTCCCACAAAGAATGAAAATGAGATGCTGAGACAGGGGCTTACCAGGCCTGCTTCTGAGCCTGCCCTGGCCCTGTGCCCCTTGTTTGTTTTGGTTCCTGGTCAAGAATGCTGGTCCAGGCCTGGGAGGCTAACCTTCTGACTCTGGAGGGAAAGTCACACTTTCGCTCAACTCCCAGGAGCAGTCTCACATTCCAGGGGAGGCGTGGGAAGGGCCAGGCCTTCCCCAGTGAAGGCAATGGGGCTGCCTGAAATCCAGTCATTGCTTCCAGCCTCTGCACTGCCCCCAGGAACAGCCAGCCCACCTCAGTGGGATAGAAATGGGCCTGGGGGAAGGTTTCCTGAGCCAGCACAGGATAGATGTCTGAAGTTGCTAGAAGGGGACCCTTCAGACACTCCCCTTTCCCCTCTCAGACTCCTCCCTCTCTGTGCCAGTCTCACTTCCACGTGGGCCCTCTTTGGCTGTGCCCTGACAAATGGGGATACCTTTCCACAAGGGGCGTTGTTTTAGCTGCTGTGGCGGCTCTACAGAGACCTAAGCTTCGGTCTCTTCTGAGGCTTCAGAAAAGTCAGGTACTAGAGACAGGCAGTTGTTGGCCAGCAGAGATACTGTCCTGAGTCCCACCAGCAAAAAGGGGCTGCCGGGCCAAGGAGCAGAGGTCCGCAGGTGGGCTCACCATTGGGACTGGGGCAACAGTCCGATGTGAGAATCTCCTGCTTCACTGGGCTCTTCTCTAATATGTCCCCGGAGGCCATTCCGTGATGGCTCTTGAGCAGGCTTCCTCCCTGGATCGACACAAGGGCCCTTCCTCAGGGACAGCCCACACTTCGGCCTCGGGAAAATCCTAAAGCTGAAGTTGGAAGGGGTTTCGGCTTTTTTTGAAAAGCAACTGGGGCTTTCTTTTCAGAAGATGAAACATCATCGCCCCCTAGTGGTGATAATGAAATATGGCACCCCCTCCAACTCACGTTAAGAAGCTGACTGTCCAGTCAAATCCAGATCAACACTTCCACCTCACCCAGTATTCTCCAAGTGACACCCCCTCCCCCAACCTGAAAAGTGAAAACCCCGTGGTTGACTTTGCAGGTTGGTGTTCACAGGATGTGGGGATATCAGGGTGACATTGGGGCTGTTTTTGGATGGCCTAGCACGGTGGTGGGAACCTACTCGAGGAGCCGAGACCCGACAGGATCCCAGGTTTGCCACGCCCTGAAGGACCAGGAGGTGGGTCATGCATCTGGTCCTTGCCTCAGGCCACTGGTCTCAGGCTCACTTTATTTCACCCAGCCTACCCATGCCTGGAACCTTGAAGAGAGGCACTGGGAACCCAGACATAGATAGTCAGAACAAGGGTGCTAAAGGTATAGCCCTAGTTACTGGAATATGAATGTTCCAGAACTTGAGGAATTTGTGACCCAGTGATTCACAGGCCTGATCTAGTGTGTGGCAAGTCTCAGGGTCACAAAGCCAATTACTTTCTAGGGGGATAATTGAAGCCCAGCATGCATGGCTGCCTCTGCACACCAGTTAGAATGTGGCTGGAAAGCCCGGAGCCAGGCTAATGGCATCAGCAGTGATAGTACCAGCCTGCCCTCTCAGGGACACAGTGGCCCTTGGGCAGATAGGCCATACTGAAGTGGAAACTTCTGGTTTCTTTGGAAAGTCAGTTGTGTCGGATGATGTTTTGCTGGGGCAGACAGGTGAAGGAGAATTTTCCTGAAGCAGACCCAGGTGAGAGGATGTTTCAGTAAGGTAGACTTGTGAAGGAACATTTCGCTAAAGCAAAGATGTGAAGGACACCTGGTGTTAGGAAGGAGCCAACAGACAGTGGATGACACTGGGTAGGATTGGTACGCCTTTCCATTGTTTATCGGTCCTCGTTTGTCAGGACTCCACAGAGAGAAACAGATCAAAAAGCTTCTCGTGGTGTACTGGTGACTTCTTGCCGCTTCCGTAGACTGGGGCAGGTTGGCAGAGTGATGTCAGCTGATATCAGACTCACTTGGAGTTTTGCTAAGACAGACTCACGTGCTGGGGCAAGACACATGATGAGACAAGACGGTGGTGGAGGACACGTGATGTTTGGAGGGAGTCTAAACAGGCCCCAATGGGCAGTGCCGGGAGCTTGCTTGTAGAGCTAACTGTGCAGTGCTTCTTGGTCTCTTGTCTTCGATGGCGTATCTTCAGTTTATTGAGAGAGGCACAGCCGAGAACTTCTCTTGATGTCCCTGGTGGTCCTGGTTCCTCCTGCTGACTCGTGCTGACTCAGCTGAGGCCTGGTTGCTCCTGTTAGGTCGTGCCACCACTGCTGCTATCCCCACACTACTGAAGTGGACTGCTGGGATATCTGTGAAGTGTTTGCAAGTGGATTGAGCTGCTGCTGCTGACCTGTGAACTGAACTGCTGATTTCCTGACAACACAGACGGGATTTGCTCCAAAGAACTATTTCTAAACAGGTCCACTTCCCCAGTATCCTAATAACCTTTCTTTTCCACTCCCTCTGGCTGGTGGTGGGCTAGAAGGGAGATTAAAGCATGTAAGAACCATCATTAAAAGTAGGGTTTGAAAAATTAAAGCCTTCACCATATCCTCCAAGGGTCAGTCCAAGGGCCTCTCTCTCCAACACCACAGTGACATGTCTGAGATTCACTCACAGGACTAGCTTGGGAATGACATAAATGTCCCAGACACACCAAGCAAGAAAAAAGTCACGAAAGCATCTGTGTGATATGTCATTAAAATAAATATTATATTAATTAAAAAACAAAATAAAATAGGTAAACAGAGGCTGGAGATGCAGTTCTGGGAAGCAACGTGCTCAGCACACTGGAAGCCCGGAATTCGATCCCCAACCCCACGATAAAATAAAGAAACGCCTTCTTAAAAGCACATGGATAGTGAGTCGAGAAAGCTGAAGGCGGGCCAGAAAGCTGGAGCAGCAGGCAAAGGCACTCGCTCCCAAGGCTGAAGACCTCAGTCCAACCCCTGAAACTGCATGGTGGGTGGAGAGCACTGACTCCTGCAAGCTGTCCTCTACCAGCGCTTCATGGGATTCATGCTGTGTGCACATGCGACATGCACATGTGCGTGCACACACTCACAAACGTAAGCAAAGGTGTCAGCACAGGTGGTCTCGATAGAGGAATGGTGGGAGCGAGCGTAGACACATTTATTTTCTTAGTTTGTTGCTCTGCGTGATAATAGCGACAAATAATTCTGTATGGGCCAAAGATCATTGCCATAATATGAAAATCATTATTGCTTAATTCAAGAAGGTTCTAGACAAGGAGGAAGGCTGTGCCAGACAGATGGCACAGCATATGCAGGGCCCAGAGGCAGCTTCCTCCCACCTGGACTCACCAGGCCTTACCCAGTCACACACACACACCCCAAAAAGAAGAAGAATCTAAGAAAAATTGATTTGGAGAAGAGGTTGAAGCCCCTGGGAATAGCTTTTGAATGCTTCCTTTGAAATAGTTCCTTGTTATCACCCTCCCTTTAACCTAAATAAGAAAAGGCTCTAACCCATCAGCGAAGTCTCCCCCTGAGCTGCAGCCTGCTAATGCTAAGACAGTAAGTCAACTTAAAGGAGACTGTTTCACCCATCCTGTTCACCTGTTCTCATTTATCCACAGAGAAGCAGGAGCATGCCCTGGGGTGTGGGTGAGATCCTGGCTCTGGAATCTACATGGTGCCAGTAGCTATGGCCCCTCCTGTCCTTGGCTTCTTCAGCAGTAGAACAGCAAAACACCTAGACTGCCTCTCGATGCGTGGTTTGGCCACAGTGAAATTTTGAGGGTCCTTAATGGTGGGAAAGATCCTGTCTCCCATTTCATGGGTAGGAAAGAGGACAGGGCTGTGAGAACTCAGGACACAGTGCTCCCTATGGCTTTTCAGCCATTTTTGAAGTGTGGACAGGTACTTGTGGAGTCAAGGTCAAATCCAGGCCCCTATGCACAGGACATTCAGATTCTGTAGGCTGATGTACTGACTCCTGACCTCCCTGTACCCCTGCTCCCTCCTAGCACAGGGCTGTATCTCACTGTGCCCATCTGGAGTGAGCCACCACTGCAGAGCTGAAGGCTGTCATTTCCTCCTTACCTGGAATTGCTCCCTCTCAAAGCCACAGAAAGATGCCCCAGGGCAGGACGCAAATAGGAAGTGAGAGGACTGCTAGTCTGAATTGCCATGGCAACAGATGGCATGAGAAATGGACGCCTGGGTTCTCTGCTGGCTTCTCATCAACTCGTTAGTACTGAGCCCTTAGCTGTGACCCTGTGAAGAGAGGGAGAACACCAGTGGGAGGGGTGTCTCAGAACAGGAAGTCAGTCACTGAAAGAAGTTCGTGTCATGCATGAACTTTGTGGATCAAGAGTACCTATGGCCCACATGCTCCTCTCAGTCTGGAATGTTCTCACCCATTACAGGGACAGACAGACAGACAGACACAGACACACAGATATACAGATACACACAAAGAGAAAGAGAGACAGACACACAGACAGGCACACAGAGAGACAGATTGACACAGAGAGAGAGAGAAAGAGAGAGAGAGAGAAGAGAGAGCGCTAGCTCTTGGATCACTCGCTTATGTCCCTTACCTGCATTTCCACATGACTTCCGGAAACTCTCCCAGGAAGGCTCCAGCCAACCCACCCCATCAGACTGGGTTAGTCTGTAGTCATTCAGCTCCTGCTCCTCAGCTCCTGCTATGGAGCAGGGACCATATTTAATTTGCTGCTGAGGCTCCTAATGTGCAAACAGTGCCTGGCACTCAGTAGGTGCCACACAAACATCTCCTCACTTAAACAATTGTCCACACAGTGGGTGAAGAAGGCAGAGACTGGGGTGAGTTCCAAGAAGGACTTGGGTCTCATGGTTGCAGAAGTGGGATTCGGACTCTGCGTTGTGAGAGTGCAGGCTCCCCCACCTGCCTCTCCCCTGCTCCTCCCTCTACCCTGCGAGGGTTCTGGGGGTGGGGGACATGGGAGGCATGCTTCCTGGGCCTAAGGGAGAGACTTGGCTGAGTCTAGAAGTCTCTAAGGATAAGAGAGGTTGGCTGTCAGGCCCCTTCATGGTGACTGAGAAGTGCACCATTTCAACACTGCTTAATTTCCTCAGTGGATCTAGGCTTCTGATTCCACTGGGAGAGGGGCAGCGTCTCAGACTGGGCCACCTAGAGCACAGCTTTATGAGCAGTCTCACCTTGAGAACCCCTGACAGACAGTTCCTGCCTCTTACTGCACACTCTCCTGAATCCAGAAAGGGAAGAGAGTGCTCATGAATTCCCCTTGTGTTGCTCCCATTCAATAACTATCTCAAGTGTGAATAACCCTTTCATATTCTTGTTCTGCATACGACAAACGCCCCTAGAATCTTGGAGGGAAAGCCACCCCAGGACACCTAGGGATACCAAAATGTCAGGATAGTGTTGACACACCTGCCTGCTTGCATGGTGGTCTCTCCTTATCTACACCCTTTGAACTGCCCACAGTAACCACAAATTCAAAGTAGCACCCAATGTTCTCAGGGGCACCACCTCCCAATCCTGCCCAGTGACTCACGAGTGCAGGCCCGGTTCCCTGGGTCGAGTGCTGAATACGTGGCCTGGCCTAACTGTGCTTCTTGAGTCCTCTGAGTCCTTCCTAAATCACTGTCCACCCAACAGTAGAAGGGAATTTCTTCAAACATGAAACAGATTATATAATTCCTAGACTCGTCATCCTTACCAGATTCCTAAAGTAAACCGGAAGCTCTCAGGGCCTGCGAAGCCTGCACCATTTGTATTAATACCTCAGTCTAAGTACAGCTGTTTCAGATTCATCTCACGACCACACCAGCAGCCCGTGCCCTTTCACAACCTTTCCCTTCTGTCAAGCCTACCCCATTAGAAGAGGGAAGGCAGGGACGGATAGGTCTCATCTGCATTTTATGCCCAGAACCTGGCCCTATAGGTGCTCAATCTTCAGAGAAGACTCTCATGGGGTCCATGGCAGAGGTTCAACAGCTGCACTCAGGGGGCAGAGTTAACAGGCACAAGTGGGCAGAAGAAAGACCAGCCGCTTCTGGCTGCTCTGACAGAATAAGCCGACCCTCCTCACCATGTGGTTCACACCTAAACGGAACATTTGAAGACCCCTCCCCTTTTTACCTTATCAGGTTATTCCCTAAAGAATATAGTCTGACAGCTGCTTGCAAAGCATTTACATTGTATTGGGGATGATTCCGCAAAGATGAGCGGGTATTCGGGAGGATGTATGCAGGTCGTACACAAATCCCTCGCTGTTTGTAAAAGAGATGTGAGCATCTAGGATCTTTGTGTCCTCCAGAGTCCTGTGACTAACACTCCCACCAAGAGTCTGAGGGAATGTGAGTGAGCTTGCTCCGGCCTATGTGGCTTACCCAAAACAGAAGTTTATTTCTTACAGCTCTGGGATTAGGAGGTCCAAGATTGAGACCCTTTGATGTGCCCTCACATGCTAGAGGGCCTGGGGAACACGCTCTTCAATAAAGCATTGATTACTCTCCCTTTAATAAAGCATTGAATAAAACATTGATTCCCATTCTTGAAGGCTTCACTTTCACAGCAGAAGTGGCCCACAAAGGCCCCACCGCATAATATCCTCTTTCCTTGGGGGCTTGAATTTCAGAATGTGGAGCTGTGTGGAGGGGGCAGACACTCATAATAATAGCTAGAAATTTGTGTTTTGAGGCAGAAATAACAGAATGGGCTGGGAGAATTGGATGGGGAGGGAATCAAATATGAGCCCTAAATGTCCAACCTGAGACTCTGGGTAGGCAGTCATGCCAGTGGGGTGGCAAAGAGACATGAGATGCTCATGAGACACTCATTATTGTAATGGGTCTGGAGCCAGCAAAGTTTTAGAGCCAAGATACACAGATGAGGGCAACAACTTATGGTAAGTATTTAAAAATCATGAAGTGTGGGCTGGAGAGATGGCTCAGTCCTTAAGAGCACTCACTGACTGCTCTTCCAGAGGTCCTGAGTTCAATTCCCAGCAACCACATGGTGGTACAGAACCATCTGTAATGGGATCTGATGCCCTCTTCTGGTGTGTCTGAAGAGAGTGACAGTGTACTCATATACATAACATAAATAAATCTTTTTCAAAAAGTCATGGATTGTGTCAGATAAGGGTGGACAGAGAGAAGGGAGCTCATGACAGTCAAGGAGCCTCAGGATTGAGAGATTAAGCTGACTGTGCGGCATCCAGGAGACAAGAGAGAATGGAGAAGCCTGTTTTGAAGATGCTGATGCTGAGAGAGGCAGGATTGGGGCACCGGCGATGGCAAGGATGCTAGGGAGCTACACAGCAGCTGGACTTGATGCCAGTGTCCTGCAGAGTGACTGGGGGTGAGGGGGCGAAGATGAAAACATATTCTCTCCCGGGTTACTGAAAGGAGGCTGGAGAAACAGGCAGTGGTTGGAGGCGTGTAGTGTTTGGAGGTTTTCTGTATGACTGGCTGTTTGGCCCTCATGACAGAAGAAACTGGAGTTGGGGATAAGGAAAGTCGACACAGTGACCTTCCATGTAATGTCAAATATTTAAGATACATGGCTCCTCCCAATATGTGCAGATAGAGCCTTAAAAACAAAGACAGGTGGGAGTCACCCCACCCCCAATGTCTAGGCACGCCCAAAACGTTCCAAACAACTCATGTTCCAGGATAGAAGCCACTAAGCTTTGAGAGTCGAGCGCCTGCTGGTTTTGTTGACATCCGGGACCTGTCTGGAATGCTGGAATTCGTTGTGACCCTTTTACGTATACATACAACACACGTTGTGCTCACTCCTACAGCCCCGACGGATTCCCTCCTCCCCCACTGCTGGTTCCTTTCTTCTTCCCAAACTGCCTGGCTTCTGCTTCTACTTCTTCCTCTTGGTATGAGAGAACACATCATGTAGTGTTTACTCCTATTCCAGACTGAACTTGGAATCACCTAGGACACACACCTCTGGGTGTGTCTGTGAGGGTGTTTCCAAGATGCTTAACTGAATTCAGAGACCCATCTAAGTGTGCAAGGCACCGTCCCTCGGAGGAGACTCAATTGAATAAAAAGGAGATGGGGTGGGGTGGGGGGCACCAGCTGGGCAGCAGTGTTCAACTTATTCTGTTTGGCAGCTGCAGGAACTGTCACCAGCTGCCTCGTGCTCCAGCAGCCAAAACTTAGAGCTGCTCCTTGGTCATCCCGCTCTCCTGCCATGATGGCGGCATCCTCAGACTGTGAGCCAAAATAAACCCTTCCTTCCTACTATTGTCTCTGTTGGTTATTTTGTTGCAATGAGAAAAGTAACTAGGGCGTGTGATGTCTGCCTTTCTGGGTCTGGCTTACCAGTCTTAACCTGATGCTCTCTGGTCCCACCCACTCGACCCTAAGGGACACGTTTTGTTATTATTGATAATTGAGTAAAACTCAGTGTGTCTTCTTTCTAGTTTTTCCCCTTCTCTGCCTTGGTGAATTTGGTTTGGTTGTTGTTGGCTAATTTGTTGGTTGGTTGGTTTTGTTTGGTTTGGTTTTTGTTTTTTCTATGTGCATGTATTTTCCATATGCATACATGTAAGTGCAACACACACACCTTTAAGAGGCCAGAGAGGTCATTGGATCCCTAGGAACTGGAACTACAGAGAGCAGTAAGCTGCTGCCATGTGGTTTCGGGGAACCAAATGGGGTCCTCAGCAAGAACAGCAAGTGTACTTGACCTTTGAGCCATCTCTTCAGTCCCTTGGTTTGGTTTCTTGAGGCAAGATCTTACTCTGTAGTCCAGGTTGCCCTGGAATGCACTATGTAGCCCAGACTAACCTCAAAATTGTAGCAATCCACCTGCCTTAATGCCCTCACCCATGGGTGTAGGGTTGTGTGTTCCATGTCGGCTCCGCCACAGGGCACAGCCGCTTGGGGAGGCTGAACGGACCATGGGGAGTTTGACTGCGCTTGTTCCACCACCAGGCGAGACGCTGGACTGAAGGGAAGCCTGAGACACAATCAGGGGTGGGAAAGGGCAGTCTGAGGTGATGGACAGCAGGAGATGGTTCAGAGATACCCGACTTGCAACAAGGCTGGGCTGTGGGATCCTCAGACCCTTAGACACACAGGAGCCACTGGAAGCCCCACTGGGAGCCACAGAAGAACTGAGAATAGAGTTGGAGGCCCACAGACTGCATCTAGGGGGAGGGGGCGGGCGGGGAAGGGGGAGAACCAGCTGGTCCATCGGGGAGAGTCCTTGGCTTGAAAGTGGCAGACATAGTGGCGATCATGGCTAGGAGTGCCTTCTAGATAGTGACTCTATAGGCGAAGGCCTTCTTCATGGCTCCTCATGGTGGATCTCCATGAAAAGGCTGTGTTTCCAAATCATTTATTGCTGTGATATGAAGTGGATGTATAAAACCATATCCTACTTCTCAGGGTGGGCTTGAGGTTAAATACTTTTTGCAGCGAGGAATGTCTGGGAAGGGTACTCTAGGTACCTCATTAGCATGGAGACCTCTGTCTTGAGCCTAGAGATCACAGGTCACATCTCTTTTCCTATTGCCATGGTGGAAGGGCTTGGGGTATTGCCCTTACATGACTGATGGCTACAAATCTATGGGGGACTGTGGCTAGTGACAGGACCCTGGTGCCCTGGAGCAGGAGAAGCTCCTACTGTCCCTTCAGGGTCTTTGGGGCTTCAAAGCCTTTAGCTCAACGGAGGACCAGGCTATCTCTCACGGTCCACTGCCCCACACAGGGAATCACAGACCCGAACCACCAGGCCAGTTTACACACCACCCTTACACAGAGTGGACACTCTTTCTTTCTTACTTTCAGTTTTTTGTTTATTGTGGTGTTTTGTTTTGTTGCTTTGGGGGCTTTTTGTTTTTTGTTTTCTTCTAGAAAGTATTTCTCTGTGTAGCCCTGGCTGTCCTGGAACTCACTGTGTAGGCCAGGCTGGCCTCAAACTCACAGAGATCCACCTGCCTCTGCCTCGTGAGTGCTGGGATTAAAGGCGTGCGCTCACATACATGTGCACCATAACAACACACTTTATCCACACGTCCACTGATGGGCACCGGTGCTGAGTCTGTTCCTTGGTTACAGTGCTGTGCTGCAGTACCATGGGCCTGTGGCTCCTCCACTGCGCCGCACCTTGGTTCTTGAGAGTACACCCCCAAGTAACAAAGATGGATCACACGAAAACTCCAGCTTTAGTTTTACAGAAAATCCTATACTGATTTGCATAGTGGCTAAACTAACTTGCATTCCCAGGAGCAATGTACGAGCAGTGCCTGGGCCCCGGAGCCGTGCCAGCATCGTTGGTTGGCTTGGTGGTAGCCATTCTGCTGAAGGGAGATGGGTTTTCCATGGAGTTCTGGCTTGCATTTCCTTGATGGCTAAAGATGCTGATTTCTCTTTTTTCATGTTCTCATTTGCCATCTATATCTCTTCCTCCTCCTCCTCTTCCTCCTCCTCTTCTTCCTTCTTCTCTTCCTCTTC
The DNA here is from genome assembly GCA_028551405.1 of Uromys caudimaculatus. NCBI lineage: Eukaryota > Metazoa > Chordata > Mammalia > Rodentia > Muridae > Uromys > Uromys caudimaculatus. The sequence continues at coordinate 82,311,531 of CM052710.1, forward strand.
CTCCTTCTCCTCTTTTTTCCTCATCTTCCTCCTCTTCATCCCCCTCCTCTTCCTCCTCGTCCTCTTCTTCCATCTCCTCCTCCTCTTTCTCCTCTTCTCCCTTCTTTCTCATCTTCCGTCTCTTCTTCCTCCTCCTCCTCCTCCTTTCCTCTTCCTCCTTCTTTTTCTTTCTTCTTTTTTAAAACAAGGTCTCACTGTGTAGACTAGGCTGACCTCAAATTCAAGAGACCCTCCTGTCTCTGCCTCCCAGGTGCTGAAATTAAAGGTATCTGCCAACACGCCTGGCTACATCTCTTCTTTTTTAAAGTGTTTATTCAGTTCATTTGACCATTTATTGGTTAGATTATCCATTCCTCTGTATTTAGGCTCTCTGCTTCTTTATGTATTCTAAATATTAGTCCACTGCCAGGTGGATAGCTAGCAAAGACTTTCCCCATTTTTCAGGCTGCCACCCCTCAGGAAAGGGTTTCTTTTGCTATGCTAAAGCTTTTAATTTGTGTCAGTCCTTGCTATTCTCTACCCAACTAGAGTCCAGGGTCATCATCTGTGACTGTGTCCCGAGGTGTTTCCTGCTAGTGGTTTCAAAGTTTCGGGTCTTATATTAAGGTTCTGATCCACTTTGAGTTGTTCTTTACATAAAGCAAGAGAACTGGATCCCGGCTCATTCTTCTATGTGCTGATATCCAGTTTCCCCACATCACCTGTTAGAGGATTTTTTTCTCTATAATGTGTGTTTTGGGACCTTAAAAAAAAAAAGACAATTTTAGCTGTGTAGGTTTACTTGTGGAGGCTCTGCTCTGCTCCACGGGTCTGTACATCTTTTTTTCTCTGCCCTGCTGTGTCTGTGTTGTCTTTGTTGCTATAGCTCTGTAATGTAATTGAAATCAGATATTGTGACATATACAACATTGCACTCCAACACACACACACACACACACACACACATACACCACACACACACACACACACACACACACACACACACACACACACACACACACACGTGCTGTGCGCGATCATGTTGGCCATCCTGGGTCTTTTCTGCTTCCATTTACATTTGGGTATTACTTTTTCTAGTTCTATGAACAGTGTCTTCATAATTTTGAGGGAGATACCAATGATCCTGTTGATATCTTTAATTTTTTGAAAACTATTTGAGACGGGGTTACATATGTCCATTTTAATCCAATTACATGATTACTTCAGGCATATATCCCTGCCTTGATCCCCCACCCCTCCCTCTTGCCAGCCCTCCCCCTCCCATCAGCTTCTCTTACTGCTCAGGCAATTCCTTGTTATCCATCCGTATATCATCTTATGTATCACTGAACTCTAAGACCCACAAATGAGAGAAAAGGTACAATTTTGTCTTGCTGAAACATATTAATTCACTTGCTATGATTATCTCCAGTTGTATCCATTGTCCTGCAAATGATACAAATGCACTCTTCTTTCCATCTGAGAACATATCATTGTGAGACTGGGGGATGGCTCAGTTGGCAAACTGCTTGCCATACAAGCATGATAACCTGAGTTTGGAGCTCCAGCACCACACAAACACCAGGCATGGTGGCACAGACCTGTAACCCATCCAGCTCCGGGAAGGCAGAGTAAAGGAGGTCTGGAGCTTACAGGTCAGTCTAGCCAAATAGACAGGCTCCAGATCCAGTGAGAGATCCCATCTCAGAAGTGTAAGAGAAGGGGCAACCAAGAAAGACTTACACCATGAACCTCTGCTCTCCACACACATGTGCATATGCATGTATGTGCACGTGTGTGCACACACAGAGAGAGAGAGAGAGAGAGAGAGAGAGAGAGAGAGAGAGAGAGAGAATCCTTAGTGCATACAACCTCACTCATTTTTCACCAAGGTCCCTTTCATAGCAGCCAATCTACTATAAACAATGCTCTGTGATGCGCTAACTTGGGGTCCCTTGCAGTGACATAGCATGTGGTCTATTTGTAGGTTCTTGAGTTACCCTGGTACTGATCTCCTAATGGAAGAACTGCTTTCCATTCTCAACACAATGTATGAAGGTTCTTTTTTGCCCCTGGCGGCAGTTCTTGTCCTCTTCGGAGAGGACAAAGTGGGTGAGCTCATCTAGCCTGAGATCTGCAGACAAACAAGATGGCAGAAGTCAGTGGAAGAGTGGGGACCAGCAGGGCAGCAAATGATGGAGGTGAGGGGAGATAAACTGTGGGAAGAGGAGGCTGGTGGGTAGAGGGAGCGGAGGGTGCGTTCCTCAGCACTCCTGGGCAGGAAATGGTGGTAGAGGTCTGGGTACAAGAACCTCTCAGATCACCCATGGGTTGCTGGCTGTTGAGAGCAGAAGGCACAAGAGAAACTGGGGATACGCACTTGGGGATCAAGGACGAACATGCGAAGGGTGTAAATTATGGGTAAGAGTGGGTAATAGGTGATAGGGATGGAAGTTGGTCAAGACTGTTGAGCTGTGGATGTGTAAGTTGGGGGTTAGTATGTGTGAGTGGGAAGGAAAGTAGGTAAGTAGGATTTGAGTGTGTAAAGAATGTATAGGTGGCAAAGGGCACACTCACAAGTGTGGGCTGTGTGTATGTGGGTATTCATATGATAGAACGTGTATGTGTGAGTAACCGGTGTTGTTTAAGTGAGTAGCGTGTGTGTCTGTGTGTCTGTGTGTGTGTGTGTGTGTGCGTAGAGTGTGATTACAGAGTGTGTTTTCTGTATGAGAGACTGGTTTGTAAGGAGTAATGCGTGTAAGTAGTGTGTGCTCAGAAGTCAGTATGGTGTGTACACGTGTGTAACTGGGGGATGGTGCGTGTGTGATGGACTTTTGTAGGTGAGAGAGTGAGGAGGGGGAGCGGGAGAGAGAAAAGAGAGCAGAAAGGGATGGGCAGGTCCGCTGAGCTGCTGCGCCAGGAGCATGGTGTGAACTGCTGTGGGGCAGCATGGTGTGAGCTGCTGTGTGGGCAACCTGGTGTGAGCTGCTATGTGGGCAGCATGGTGTGAACAAGGCCGGAGGACCCAAGAAAGCTGGCAAGGCTAAGAGGTGAGATGGGCTTCCCCAATGTTTCCGGGAGAGAGCTTCAGCGAGCTCCACCACGTGCTTCTCACCTCCTCTGGAACTGCAGTGTCCAGGTTCTGCAGCAGGTTCTGGGTTGCTGCGTATCATTTCATCATTCATTCTTATCGTACACAGTAGCCCAACATCGGGTACCCCGTACCTCAGTCACCATCCCTGATAATAAGCGCCATAGTTGTATAGAAAACATCTCAGCCATCTCGAGGGTTGTTGCTGCTGCTGCCATGTGGATACCTGAAGCATAGCTCTACTGTTTGCACAGGTTAAAACCTGAAAAGAACAGTAAGTTCAAAAGACACACAAAGATGGCCAGGCATGGTGGTACAGGCCTGTAATCCCAGGGCTAGGGGGCCTGAGGCAGGGTGGTCATCAGTGCTGGGCCATATCCCAGAACGCATATTCCATTCTCTCTCTCTCTCTCTCTCTCTCTCTCTCTCTCTCTCTCTCTCTCTCTCTCTCTCTCTCTCTCAGACACACACACACACACACACACACACACACACACACACACACACACACACACACGCTGCAAAAGTCTAAGAGGTGAGATCTATGCCCCAAACATTCCACTAAATATTGAAACAATTTACAACAATATAGCAATATAGCAGTAGCCACTTTTTTTTGAGCAATTCATGAGTAGACACTTTATCACACATTGCCTTGTTGCTGCTACAGTGTCACAGTTCTCTAGCAAACTAGTCTTCCCTGCCTGCTATGGTGGCTGTGTTTCTATGAATCCTTTCTCCTAGGCCTTTGCTGGGTTTTTGGCAACTGTGCACTTGGTTGGTAAGAACATGATAACTGGCGGGTGTGCATGCTCACACACAGTCAGCACTGGTGGCATTGATATTGGTGCTAATCCACTCACAAGGGCAAGGCCTCTATGACCTAACAGACCACCAAAGGCCTCAGCTCCATCAGGGTTGTCAGGGTACCAGTTCCAGCATCTGAACTTAGGAGCCACACTCAGACTTAGCTCTCACCTACATAGCCATGTAACTGGGTCCCAGAACCAGCCCTGGCTTGTTTCCTCAGCAAGTTCTCTCACAGTAGGACCCTCGCCTCTGCCACAACAGCCACCTCCATTTCCAGTCTTCTCCTGACTTGGAGAGGCCCTGGCCAGAGTACCTTAAACTGTGGTCATTGCCTGGAAGGCAGCTTAGTTCCTCCAGGTCCCTGCTCAGAGAGTGCAAATTATCCCTCCCTATGCATAGGGTCCTCTTCCCTGCTAGCGTCCTCTCCTGCTTTGTCTAGCTGTAACTGCCTTGAGTCCCAGGGACCATACACCTTCAGCCCACCAGAGGGCGCTGTGACACTGGAAAGCACCCAGCTGATTTCCTTTACAGTTGCTCCCTATCTGGCAGGTGACAATCCAAACTCCACGGTGAGTGTGGCTGCTGGAAAGGCACCTATGAGTCTGCAGTGCAAGCTGCCTGGTGAAGCTTCCCAGCACGTATGCCTTCCCCACTCTCCACACACTGTGGGCAGAACGTTTGCAATATGATAGGATCAGCCTGGAATTCTTTTTCCTCCTTTGAAACTTCACGAGTGGATTTATTCTATGTTAAAAAAAAAAAAGATTTTTTAAAAATTTATTTTATATGAGTATACTGTAGCTGTCTTCAGACACACCAGAAGAGGGCACCGGATCCCATTACAGATGGTTGTGAACCACCATGTGATTGCTGGGAATTGACCTCAGGACCTCCAGAAGAGCAGTCAGTGCTCTTAACCGCTGAGCCATCTCACCAGCCCCAGTGGACTTATTCTTGAGGAACCTTAGCAGTCTCAGACTGTCTTTTCCTTACTGTGTATGATTGTACCTTTTCACTTGAAGGAAGCTCGCCACAGCCCACTGTGAGGCTCCCAAGTCACAGCCTCATCTCTTCCCATTATTAAGTCTGAGAAGAGTCATCTACTGGGAGCATCAGCAGCATGCACAGTTGATCTGAACACCAAGACAGTTAGTTACTCAGCAACTGGTGGGCATGGCCCACTGCGGAGAACTTGGCCAAGAGATGAGTCTTATCCCAAGTGGGACAGAGTAGGCTAGTGTGAGATTCCAATGTGCTGCTCTCACGTACCGCATTCTGACTGAAGTAACTGTTGGTAAGGGATGGAACCTCCTGGAGTTGAAGGGCTCCACAACCAGGAGGAGACACTAGGCTCCTGAGGTCTCTTCCTTCAAGGATAAGCACAGTTGGTAACTAGAGACCAAGCTGTGGCTTGGCCCCTCCCATGCTACCTCTCATCCATGCCCAGAGGATAGCCTGTCCCTCAAGGGGGTGGAAGAATCCATGCTGCCCATGGGAACTGGGGCCTGGACACGGCGGGGAAGGAGCACAGTGCTTGCTCAGCAAACATCTGTGGAAAGAGCCAGGTAGCAGGAGAGTTCTGAGCCCTCCTGTGCTCTGCAGTCCTTACAGGAGGTATCCTGCCCTTCTTCACATTTAAGGCTAAGAAAGCTGAGCCACAGAAGAATCCAGCAGAGTTAGAGGCCTCCATCCATCCTCCTCTGCCTAACCACCAACCATGCAACCAGCTTCCTCCACACCAGTGATTCTCAAAGTGTGGTCACCAGGGCAGTGGCAGTGGCGGCAGCAGCAGCAGCATCTGGACTTGCTAGAGACTAGGGCCTAGATGGACCAGGCAGTTTATGCTCTGATGCACAGACAGCCATGCGAGCCACTGCTCTGTATCAGCCCCCACTGGGATTCAGGAAATACACTTGTGAGTGGACAGAGTCCAAGGAAGGTTCTTAACAAGCCAAGCTGCTGCGGGAGGTCGGGGCTGGTGGCCTTGCATGAACAGAGCCCCATGGTTAGAAACTCCGTTCCCATTTCCATGGCAGCTTGAGCCTATCAGACATGCGGAAGGGCTGAGGACTGCAGGGTGCTCAGGTTCACCCCAGAAGATCAACATACAGGTACTTAGGCCAAATCCCTCACCTCCAGGGTGGGACCTGGGAAGCTTCCAGTTGGACAGAACCTGCTACCCAGTGCAGGCTAACACTGGGAACCTCTGCATCCATAGAAGGCTTCAGACTAGACTCATAGGGGCTGGTTTGGTGACCAGGTATAAAGCTTGCCCCTCTACACCCTGAGATTCCTCTCTAAGAAGGTAGTCCTGGTTGATGAAGGAGTTGGATTCAGGGATCAGATTAGTTTAGTACATCTAAAAGGAGAAATCAAGTTAGATACCCGGCAGCAAAGGTTAGGTCATAGACTCCTCAGACCACCGTTTTCAAACCCCTGGGGCAGTAGGGAGCTGTGGAGGAAGTTAGCCCAAAGCAGGTGCCATCAAGTTTGCATTTTCCAGAATTTCAGCCCAAGGGGGCTGAGCTGAGGAGGAAGAGGGGGTCTGGGCTACACTGTGTAGGTTCAAATCCCTGCCCCACCTAACCCCACAGTTGTGGGAGCTGGGACAATTGGCTTAGCCTGTTAGTGTTTCGGTGGTCGAATCTGTAAAGGATATGAAAGTCTGATGATAAGAATTCAAGGATCAATATGAAGCCCACAGCCTGCATTGGCGCTCAGTCCCCAAAGGTCTTATTGTTCTTTCACGAGCAGAAGCAGGAAGCTACGGACTATGGCCAGTGTAAACATTCTGAGGACCAAGACAAGTAGTGTGGTCATCTCTCTGAGTAACTCTGGGAACAGTATGGCCCTCGGTCACATTAGAACAGACCCCCCCCCCAACCTCTCAGAAGTGTAGACCACCTGCTAGAAGTGAAGAGCTGGCGGGAAGGGTGACCCTGTCCTCCCTAAATCCTCAATCCAGGCCTGCCCACATGACCTAGCTTCCTGTTTGTGATACCAACCTTGGCAGGAGGAAATCAACACCCCACCCAGGGCTAGAGGGCAGGAATGTGGACTGCTGACATCAAAGCTTGTCCCAGTTCTGAGAAGATGGGATGGGAAGGGCTTCCTGCTGAGCCTCGGAGCCATCCGGCTCTGAGAGAGCTGAGGTGACCTGTGAGAGCTCATTCAGCTTTCTCTGTGGGGTGCTGCAGGGGTGAACTCATGTCCTACCACACAGCTGCAAGACCTGGGCAAACACCTTGCAAGTCTCAGTTCCCTCATGTATAGGAAGAGAACAGCAATGCTAATGGAGCGAGGCTACCCATCAGGTATGAGAGAAGCCCTCCCTCAGCTGGGAGCTTCTCCTCACTGAAGGAGCCACACAGGAGAGCCTTGTCTTCAAGAAGGGTACAAGCTCCTCCTGGAATGGAGCCTGCCTGCCTTAATTCGGATCCTGCCAGCATCTGCCTGGCTGGCAAGGCAGGGAAGGAGAGGAAGCCAGCCACAGAGGCATGAAGTATTTCCGGGGTGGTGAGGAGAAGCTGTTCCAGCATTTATGCTGTGACTCAGGCTGAAGCCTGGACTCAGGCACTTCCTGGTCCAGTGACTCAGTTTCCCCAGTTCTACAGAAGCATCACAACACAAGGTCTGCTTTTCAGCTTTGAGGTATTGAGGCAACTATTGAGTGTTGGTAGGGCCCTTCACACCCCATGCTTGGAGGGCCTACTATGTGCCTGAGGCTCTATGCACGTTTGATCTTGATTCTCAGTTGAGCCTAAAAAAGTTAGAAATACTATTGACCGCATTGTATGGCGTGATAAGCAGGCCAAGAGAGGAAAAGAGATAGCCTGAGCTCCCGGAGCCAAGAACCAGCAGAGTCCAAAGGAGAATGCAGGCCTCACAAACATCAGGAATGTGCCTTCCATTGGAAGCATGCCCTAACAGTATTAGGTCATGCCCTTGACCCCAGCAGGTGATTGTTTTAGGGACCCCTCCCCTCCTTTACCCCATAGAAGGTCTCCTGGTGCACTCTCCAACCTGACTCTCCATCTGCTTTCAAATTTGGCCACATAGGCTGGAGCAACTTGGCTCAAGCCTGGTCTCCTTTTTGTAATAGACTGCTTGGGACCCAAGGCTCGAGTCCTGCTGTCCTCTATCGCGCATGTCTGGAAAGGCACTGTCTAGGCTCTCCACCCTACGAGATTGGGTTCCCAAGCTTGGTACTGGAGGAGGACTGATGTGGGGTGGGCAGGTCCACAAATGCCCCTAGGTAGGCAGAGCCCCTGACAGCAAGCACCTGGGAGGGGAAGTCCAGGAGTAGCGCTGCCCTGGGGCCAGCCTGGCCCTCGCTGGGCTGTCTGCCCCTCTTTGTTTTCCTCTAGGATACCACTTAGACCCACTTTAGAGCCAGAGATATCTGGCTTAGAATCGGGGTTGGCTGCCCCCAGACCTGCGACCTGCAACCTGCGCCACGCCCATCTTTCCGCTGAGCCTGGGTCCCTGATATGCTACAAAATTCAGGAGCACTCCAGTTACTGATGAAGACATCACATCTTTAAAGGCCCCAATACAATATCACAAAGCATCAATAAACTGACATCCAGACCCAGAGAAGGGGGTCCATGAGTGACCCTAAGAGCCATTTCCTTGGGTTCCCAGCAGGTGGCAGCATTGGCCCCTTGTTGTCACACAGACACTCGCTCTCAAAGAAATGTTTTATAGATTTTATGGTTTGTTTTTTTGTTTGTTTGTTTGTTTTGTTTTTTGTGGGGTTTTTTGGTTTTTTTGTTTTTGCCTTGAGGCTAGCGCTCCACCCTGAGCTACACCCCCAAGCCCTTACAGAGTTTCATGCCATTGGTGGTGAGGAACTAGATTTAGAAGTTGAGGATTTCCTGCCCACTAATCCCATAGGCCGAAGCTTCCTGCACTCCCCCTAGCAAGGCTGCCAGGCCAGCCCTGTGGGAAGAAGCAGAGGGAGCCTCACCCTGGATACCCCTCCTCCTGTCACCCTGCCTTCCTCTCCACAGCCCTCTGCATCCCGGCTCTCTCACCTCCACCCCCTTCCTTCCTTTCTTCCTCTCTCATTTAACTCCTGTGTGTATTACATGTATAGCACACAGGTCCTTTTCCATCCTAAGGTCATAGAGAATAGCAGACCTGAGCCCTGCACCCAAGGCTTCCCCATGGAGGTAGCTAGTGCCCTGTGTCCCAGAAACCTCAGAGGACCAGTATGCAGCATACAAGAAGAGTTTCCTGGAGAGTGCAAGTGATAGTGGAGAGACGCTCCAATAAAGGAAGAAAGGTATTTCTGACCCTGGCAAGCATCTGTCTGTCGTGATATGACAGGGTGACCAGTGGGAAGCATGCGGAGGCAGGGGAGCAGCCAAGGACAAGGAAAGCTATACAGAGAGAGAGAGAGAGAGAGAGAGAGAGAGAGAGAGACAGAGACAGAGACAGAGACAGAGACAGAGAGAGACACACACAGAGAGAGACAGAGAGAGAGAGAGAGAGAGAGAGAGAGAGAGAGAGAGAGAGAGAAGAAGAAAGAGAGAGTTTAGCCTGTGCTGAGTGCAGGTACTCTCCTGTGCTGTAGAGGCCACCTTATGCAGATTAAGGGATGAAACGGGGTCTAAGAAGGAAGGAACATGCCTATGGTCATAGAGAATAGCAGAGCTGAGCCCTGCACCTGAGGCTTCCCCATGGAGGTAGCTAATGTCTTGTGTCCCAGAAACCTCAGAGGGCCTCTCCTTCCTTGTGCCCTGCAGGTCATCTTGCTGAAGCTTCTTAGGATCCCTTGAGGTCAGCCAGCATGTCTGATCCCCCTGGGGCTCCACTCTCCTGTAGCAATGCTCTACCCCTTCCACCGGGATGGCTCTATTGTGTGACTACCACCTAAAGTTACCACATTATGTCTGTCTCCTCCACCGGACTGCACCTGAACCCCCATGGAGGTCTCGAGCCTCATGAATCAACCTTTAAACCTGCCCCTGCACCCCACACTGATAACACGTATGCATTCCTACCCAGAGCTTCATGTATAGAGAAAGGGCTCTGTGGACTGGAGTCCTTTACTTGAGCCTGTGCCAGGATGTTGATCTGCAGGAAGAAGGTCAGAGAAAAAAATGGCAGCTGTGACCTAGGCCAAGTCCTCCAGTGTGGGGCCACCTGGGTCATGGGTAGGGTCAGTGCTGGGGACAGGGCATCAGCAGTCCTAGAGCCGTCTTGTGTGTACAGAATAAAGATGAGTGAGCCCTAGGATGTGACCTGGAACATCTCCTATGGTGTAGGGAGGGTGGAGTCCCCAGAGCTCTGAGCAAGATGGCAGAGTGTGTGAAGGTCTGACTCAGCCAGGAACTATTGGGGAACATGGGAAAATGGGCACAGACACCATCCTTGCACAAACAAGGTTTGGGCACAGCCCAGAGGACTGTCACTTGCTGGGCCATTCTTGAGCCTCGCTGTGGTCCTTGAAGCAGGTAGGACTCTACTCAGTGTAGGTGAGGAAGCTAACACTTCCAGAAGGAAAGATACTCATCTAAGAGTCCCTAGCCAGAAAACAGGGGAGCTCTGTTAGGGGACCGGATCAAGATGACCCAGTGACCTGGTCTTCACTTAGTAACAGATGCTCATAGGTGGTTCAGGAGTGAGCCAGCGATGGCAGAGACTCTGAGAGGACAGAGGCTTGGGATGCAGGGCCTATGGAGCCAACCCTACACACTCCAGAACTGGTTCTCCACACAGCCTACAGAGGCCAGGGACCTTCCCCAGATACAAGCTGACATTTCAGGCTGTTCACTGTGACCTTCCAGCAGGTTCCATCCTAGGCTGACTTGACCCTGGAATTCCTCCCTCCTCCCTCTTCCCTCCCCCCTCCTATACTCCCATCTTCCTCCTCCAGCCTCCAGCCTCCCCTCCGTACTCCGCCCTCTGTTTTCCATCCTCCTTCTCCATCCTTCTCCTCCACCCTCTGTCCCCCACCCCCCATCTCCTATCCCCCATCCCCCATCCTCCATCCTTTGCAGCCCTCTCCAGCCTTGCCTGGTCCCATATCCCCAAGTTGACAGTTTACTGAACAAACACCACACCTCCCCCTAAGATCTACACACCTTTACCCAGGCCACGCCCTCTGTTGCTCTGCTAGACTAACTCCCAGAAGGCTCCTCTGCTACTACAAGAGCTACCTCTGGCTTTGTGGCCTCTGATAATCCACAAGTGCCAGCTAACTTTGCTATGCCTTGACTAGCTCAATGGCTGCACACTTCTAGACCTCCCCATGGCTAGCACAGTCTCCCAGCCAACATTCCTGAGTCAACTTGCTAAATCAATACTTCATCTCTGCTACCCCAGACCCAATCAGGTGAGTGGCCGCTAGGACCACTTTCCCGAATTCTTACATGGCTGGGTGTTTTCTTTCCCTCTGCTTCCCTGTCACAGTGATTCTCCTCCTCTCTCCTTCCCCTCGTCCCTTGCCCAGGAATTCTAAAAGTCCTGCCTCTTTCACCCTGACCAAACATTGGCCATTGGCTCTTTATTGATCAGTCAAAAACCAGCTGGGGACAGCGACCTTCAGCGTTTTGATACACAGATTCCTGATTTGGGAGCCGAATTAAGACAAAGCACTAGAAGCAATTCCCAACGCTGGCATCTCTGCCTTTCTTTGTGGAGGCACGAGTTTTTTCCATGGTGTTATTTGACTGAATGGCTGGACAGTGGGGACGTTTGAGAAAAGGCCAGCACATGAGGCACAGGCAGCAAGTGGACATCCGCAGTGCAGAACCCAGGACACATGAATTTAGACCCACGGAATGGATGACTCCAGGAAAAGCCCACGTTCTCAACTCCAGAAGTCTGGGCTAGCAGACCATGAGCACCTGTAAGGATGGGAATGGCCCTCTCCACACCTCCCTGGCCCACACACTAACAGGGTTCACTGTCTGCTGGGTATGAACACCCCAGAGGCTCCCACACACACACGCCCACAGTGCCTATATAGCATGTGGGTCCCGTCTTGCAGGGCAGGAGACAGATCCAGCATCCCCATGAGAGGCCCCTGGATAGTTTCTCTGATTGGACAGTCTTTCCTGATAGGACCATCCTCCAAACTAATGTCTATAAGATTGATTTGGACAGTTTGGGTCACATGATCACCCCTAACCAATGCCTGTTGCCTGTTAACTGGTTGCAGTCAGCAGAGTTGTGGTGTTGATGTTAACAGCTTCCTATAGGCCCTTCCCAGCTGTGGAGGAGGGGGAGATGCTGAAAGGTCCCGGTGCCTGCAGCCCCTGTGTTTTGACTCTGGTCCTGCCTCCATTATGTTACTTGGGGCAGGACATTGGACATCTCTGAGTCTCAGTGTCACTGCATGTAAAACAAGAGCACCAAGTTTCTATCAGAGTGGCTATGAAGACCCTACAGTACCAAACATAAGCCCTCAGGGTAGCATCTCATCCCACTCTCTGGGTTCTTATGTTTCCAAGGCTAGCCCACAATCCTCTCACCTGTGGACCACCTCTGTAGGAAATGTTGAGATATAAGAGACATTCCCCCCTGTGGGAGAGGCAGGAGAGCAGGCCATCCCAGCCAAACCGGTAAAACCACTCTGAGGCAAGAAGGGCGTTTCACTCCACCTGCCTTATTCAGCAACATGCTAGGCCCAAACTCAGTCCCTGATCCGGTGCAGACCCCCTGGAATCCCTGCCCTGCTCCTTTTGTGTCTGGGCCTCAGTATTCCTCTCTGTAAAATGACCTTTCCCGGTTCTGAAGCCAAGCATTCAATTTGGGACCAGTAATTGATCTCTCTGTATCTCGACCCCTTCCTTCACAACAGAAATAATATAATGTTTCCTGTTTCATGTGTTTGTTGCAAAAATCCAAGTACGCCAAATATGTGTAAGGGAGGTGGTGGCTGGAGGGAATGGTGTCTGAGGGGTGTGGTGCCAGGCAGAGGGTCACTGCTGAAGATCAGCCGGCATCAGAGGGCTTTGCTAATCTTTGCCATTACATCCGTGGGGCACTTGATTCAGACTTAACCTTTGTTTCTATGAAGCAAATGAGTCTCAAAAGGATGTGTCACGCACATCCCCACCCGGGGGAAAACTGGAATCCCATCCCATCCATGGAAGTTCCCCAAAAATGTTGGGCTGAAGGGTTAGCTCAGTGGTTAGGAGCACTAGTTGCTTTTGCAGACAACCTGGGTTCAATTCCCATTGCCCACGTGGTAGTTTACAAGCATCCTAACTCCTGTTCCAAGGGGTCTGGCAGCGTCCGCTGAGCTCCCCAGGCACCAGGCTTGCACAGAGTCACATATATGCATGCAGGTGAAATGCTCCGTTACACATAAAATAAAATAAATCTTAGATTAATGAGTAGAGCTGGCACTCGGGACTCTACAGACATGAGCTAATGTGTTCCATAAAGAGCCCCGCTGAGCCAGGTGGCGGTGCACGCTTGTAATCCTAGCACCAGGGAAGCAGAGGCAGGCAGATCTCTGAGTTTGAGGTCAGAGCAAATTTCAAGACAGCAAGGGCTACACAGAGAAACACAGTCTCAAAAAACAAAACAAAACAAAACAAAACAAAAAACCCCGAAAACTCTGTTAAGCTGTTTTACAGATAGGGAAACTGAGACACATTAATGTTAGGTAATTTACAGGTGCATCTTAACTGTGGCAATACCTTGTCTTCTGTGTGAATGTCGTTGACTCCCGATGACTGTGCCAATGGCTTCATCTCTTAATTAAAGAGTATTACCAGGGACTGGTGAATGTGGGCCCAGTTGGTAAAGTGCCTGCATAGCATGCACAAGGCCCTGGGTTTGATCCCTAGTGTCACATAAACTGGGAGTTGTGACACACAGCTGAAATCTCAGTACTCAGGAAGTGAAGGCAGAAAGATCAGGAGTTCCGGGTCAGCCTCAGCTACATAAGGAGACTAAGGCCAGACTGGGCTAACAGGGGGAGATCAGTAAGAGTAAAGGGACCTGAAAGCCACAGTCTCAGCAGCTTGTGCCTTTGTCCCAAGAAAGAAAGGATTACTCACTGTGGGGTTTACCATTCTTTAATGAAGAGTCTAAGGTCAAGATGTCTCTGTTCTTGCACAGCTCACACCGTGGAAGCTGAAGCAGAAGCAGCCCCTAGACATACCGGCAGCACTTCCGTCCCCTGCCCCCACTTCTAGCACAAGGGACTGTCTCTGTTGAGCAGCAGTTTCCAACCTTCCAATGCTCCAACACTTTTAATACAGTTCCTCATGCTATGGTGTCCCCTGACCATAGAGCTATTTTCGTTGCTACTTTATATCTATAGTTTTGCTACTGTTCTAAATCATAATGTAAGTATTTCTGGAGAGGGAGGTTTGTCAAAGGGGTCACAGCACAGGAGTTGAGAAGTGCTGCTGTTGATGGAGGTGGGGGGGGGGATTAGGAAAGGTGTCAAACCCAATCAACAAGTCCAGGCCATGTCCCATGCTGCATCTGTCCATGCACTACTGTGCCATGAGGCATTTGGAGGAGGAGTGTCAGAGTCCACTGAGACAGGCTAAGCTTACTCTCACTGTGTAGATAAGCCTTCCATTTTAGTAAAGAAACTGCAAGCAAAGGAAGCTGAGAAAAAGAAAGATTTAGGGAGCTCGTGTTGGTTTGAGCCTGTGTTGAGGTTTTCCCGTCATGGGGGGGGGGCATGTGATGGAGCATGTAATGGAGTGTGTTATGGAGCATGTGATGGGGTGTGTGATGGAGCCTGTGATGGGGTATGTGATGGAGCCTGGGATGGAGTGTGTGATGGAGCGTGTGATGGAGTGTGTGATGGAGCGTGTGATGGAGCGTGTGATGGAGCGTGTGATGGAGCGTGTGATGGAGTGTGTGATGGAGTGTGTGATGGAGCATGTAATGGAGTGTGTGATGGAGCCTGTGATGGAGTGTGTGATGGAGCATGTGATGGAGTGTGTGATGGAGTGTGTGATGGAGCCTGTGATGGAGTGTGTGATAGAGCATTTGATGGAGTCTGTGATGGAGCCTGTGATAGAGTGTGTGATGGAGTGTGTAATGGAGCCTGTGATGGAGTGTGTGATGGAGTGTGTAATGGAGCCTGTGATGGAGTGTGTGATGGAGCATGTGATGGAGTGTGTGATGGAGCCTGTGATGGAGTGTGTGATGGAGCATGTGATGGAGTGTGTGATGGAGCATGTGATGGAATCTGTGATGGAGCCTGTGATGGAGCATGTGATGGAGCGTGTGATGGAGTGTGTGATGGAGCGTGTGATGGAGCGTGTGATGGAGCGTGTGATGGAGCGTGTGATGGAGCCTGTGATGGAGTGTGTGATGGAGCTTGTGATGGAGTGTGTGATGGAGCCTGTGATGGAGCGTGTGATGGAGCATGTGATGGAGTGTGTGATGGAGCGTGTGATGGAGTGTGTGACGGAGCATGAGATGGAGCCTGAGATGGAGTGTGTGATAGAGCACGTGATCAAGCACTTGATGGAGCACATGATGGAGCCTGTGATGGAGTATGTGATGGAGCCTGTGGAACGTGTGATGGAGCACGTGATGGTGCATGAGATGAAGCATGTGATGGAGCGTGTGAGGGAGCATATGATGGAGCCTGTGATGGAGTGTGTGATGGAGCGTGTGATGGAGCGTGTGATGGAGTGTGTGATGGAGCATGTGATGGAGCATGTGAAGGAACGGATGATGGAGCCTGTGATAGAGCCTGCGATGGAGCACGCTGTACACCTCATGGCTGGAAGAAGTGCAGAAAGAGGGAGCAAGAGCACAAGGAATCACAGTCTTCTTGGTGGCCTTAGATCTCCCGCTGAGCACTGCCTCTTACAGGTTCCACGACCTATCCGAGTACCAGGCTCAGGACCAGATCTCCACTGCATGGGCACATGTTCAGACCATAGCCAGGAGATGTGATCAAATCCGCAATGGTGGCTCACCTGGCCTGTCACTGACCAAAGCATGCAACCGACTACAGTGACCGCATGGTACTGTGACTGATGATGCTACAGCCATGTATCCTGTCAGCCTGACAATACACACACACATACACACACACACACACACACACACACACACACACACACACACACGCATACATGTACACACACATACATACACACACATGCACACACACAGCCCTCAATCTAAAAGCAACAGAACCAGAAATAAAGCCTGGGAACGCATGCCTTCAGCATCTTCAGACACGTGGGAGTTCCCTCCTGGCTCGACCTGCAACAATTGCCATCAGCCTATAACAGCCAGACCTGGGTTTCTAGCTGTCATTTCCCCAACACAACAAACAAGCTCATCTAGGGACACAGGGGTTCTGCAGCTGAAGCAGGACGGGTCTGGAAGTGCTAAAAGATGAGGGAGCATAGGCACCATCTAGGGGGCCAAGGCTCCCTGACAGCCTGAGCTCTAACCCAGAAGTGTGAATGGAAACAAGTCTTGTCCTGTAAGTATAAAGACCTGAGTTCAAATCCCCAAGCCCGTGTAAAAGCTAGGTCTGTAATCCCAATGTCCCTACAAGATAGGATGGAGACAGAAGCATTGCCGGAAGCTGTGGGCTAGGTGGCCTGGGGAAGGCAGCATCAAACAAGAAAGAAGACCCTGTCTCAAACAAGGTGGAAGTCAAGGAGCTCGACACCCGGGCTGCCCTCTGACCTTCTCGTATACCCTGTGGTGTGCACACACCTGCAGTCATGCACATGAACACACACGCAAAAATGTTAATTCATGAAGTCATCCTGACCAAGACAAAATGGAAAAGGGAGAAGGAGGAACAGAAGGAGGAGAAAGCTCTTCCTTGCAGAGAAATGCCAGAGGTGTGCAGGAAATGAAAACACACAGACCTTACCAACACAGAATCGATTCATCGGCCGTCATCAGGTCAGGGTCACCATTAAAGCACAGCCATCTGTATCTCTCTGAACCCTGAGAACACATGAAGGCATCCTCACTTCACAGTGGACAAAGCAGGCAGGTCCAGCCTGACCCAGAGCTTGGGCTGGGAGCCTCCAGGGCCTCGCCCCCCCCCCCCCAATGCAGAACCTGGCCAAGCCAGACTGAAGGCCATGCTACACACAGTGTGCCACAGAGATGTCAAGGTTGGGAGACAAGCTTGTTAAAGGAGGCGGCTGCTATAGGTTAAACAGAGAGAAGACATGTGACAGGTGAAAGCCATCTGACCCCAGCCCAGTCCCAATGTCATGTCTATGTATAAAAGACTGTCCCCCTGTGTCAGGGTGAGAGCATCACTGTGACTGTCCCCCTGTGTCTGGGTGAGAGCATCACTGTGACTGTCCCCCTGTGTCAGGGTGAGAGCATTACTGTGACTGTCCCCCTGTGTCAGGGTGAGAGCGTCACTGTGACAGGCCTGGGGACACTGAAATATGGAGGGGTGAATGGTCATCACATCTATAACTTTTCTCAAGGGTGTGAAATACCTGTACAGAGGCTTCTCTTACTGGGAAGCAGTTCAAAACCTGGCAGTTAGATCCCAAGGGCTAGGAGATGAGGACCAGAGCATGCAGGATTCCAGCACTCAGGCCAGAGATGGCAATCCCAGCAAGCTCTGAGAAGGGCAACCAAACCATAGTGGACAGTGACAAAGGAAGACACCCGGGGTCAGCTATAGGCTTCCACACACACGTACACATGGATGTATACATACCTCATACATATATGCAAGTGACCACATACGTGTGAACACACACACCTACACCACATACACACACACACACACACACACACACACACACACACACACACACACACATACACACACAGATCTGGGCATACATATGATATGTGCATGTGTGTGTATATGAAGAACAAAGAGACAGAGAGAGCTAGAAAGACACATATGGACAGAGACAGAAAGACAGAGAGATAAAGAGACACTGAGCGAGAGACACAGAAACATGGAGAGATACAGAGGAGACACAGACATGGACATAGAATACACAGAAAGACAGAGACACAGAAATGAGAAATAAACAGATAAGGGGACAGGGAGAGAGAGACAGAGAGACAGAGACAGAAGAGACACGAGCAAAGACCAAGGGAGACAGAGGCAAGCAGAAGGCTGCCTTGGGCCAGGGCTTCTCAACCTGCCGCTGTTCTCACGTTGGCCCAGACAGTCCTCTGATGTAGGAATGATTACTTGCCTTCCCTCTACCCACCGGGTGCCACCTGCACTTCTGACTAGGACACTTCAAATGCCCTGACCATGTCCTGGAGGGACCCAGCTGAATGTCAGAATTCTAGGCAACGGGCAGAAGCATGCATCTATTGATCGAGTCTTGAAACCTATGCCATTGATCCAAATACAATTTAAGGATCCGCTCCACCCCACAGGAAGTGGTGCTGAGTAATGTGGGGCTGGCAGGAGGGGGCTCCTCCCCCAGTGACTTTAACGTGCCTGTGGCTATCTAGAGGGCTGTCAGGCATGCTGAACTGCAGCCATATACATTGATGTTGGGCTAGTTGGTAACACCTGTATCTACACCTGGGTTCAATTAATGGACCACAGCATGGAGCATGTCACCAACTGGCATGCCAACGTCAAGAGTCAGCCAGGTTGGAGAAGAAAACAGAAGGCTAGCCCTGAAGGGTAATGTGGGCAAAGTAGGCTTAGGTCTGAGCAGAAAGGTAGCAAGGCAGTTCAGAACCAAGAGGCCACGGACCATCATGTAAACTGGAGAGTGAGGGAGCTCACCTGGGAAACTGGGTGCTCTTTAAGTACCAGGTCCAATTCGATGGTGTTTCAGCACAGATGAGCAAAGCAGAGAGAGTAGCCAGCAGTGCCTGGAAAAAGAAATCATTCGTACAGAAAACTGCCAATGGGAAATGTCAAAGCAGGAATGCCAGAGGTGGGCCGGGGGTAGGGGGTGGCCTGAGAGGATGAGCAAGGGACCATGGGAGGAGACAAAGCAGGGATCTGACAGGGCAAGTGTTTCTACCAGAAGCTGCACATGACTCCCCCCCTGCCCCTCGCCCCAGCCCCTTCCCCCACTGTGATTGAAACACAGAACCACTGCAGTAGGAGAAGAGAGCATTGTACTGAGAGCCAGACCAGGAAGTGGTTCCTGCAACACAGTGGCTCTGAGCAGGGCTGACTTGGGGTAAAAAAGGCTGATTTGAAAGCCAGGTGTGCTGGCCAGTCTTATGTCAGCTTGACGTAGCTACAGTGATCTGAACTGAAGGAATCTCAATTGAGAAAATATTTCCACAAGATCTGGCTGTAAGGCATTTTCTTAATTAGCGATTGATGGAAGGCCCAGGCCATTGTGGGTGGGGCCATCCCTGAGCTAGTGGTCCTGGGTTCTATAAGAAAGTGGGACAAGCCAAGTCATAGCGAGCAAGCCAGTAAGCAGCACTCCTCCATGGCTTCTGCATCAGCTCCTGCTTCCAGGTTCCTGCCCTGTTTGAATTCCTGTCCTGACTTCCTTTGGTGATAAGCAGCCATGTGGAAGTGTAAGCCAAATAAACCCTTTCCTCCCCAACTTGATTTTTGGCCACGGTATTTCATCACACCCTATTGTGTGAGAGACAGAAGCATCAAGAATACCTCTGAGGTCACCATCTGAGCTACCCTAGAATGGCCAAGATAGTGAAGTAGCCTGCCCGCAGTTACATACCACTTGTTGGTTTGAATCCAGAACTCTGACTTTGGAATCTCCTCGTTCCTACACCTGCTCCCTAGTCTAATCTGTGTCTTTGTTTGTGATGGGACCTCACTATGTAGCCCAGTCTAGCCTAGGCCTCAGAGATCCATCCTCCTGCCTCAGATACCTAAGTACTAGGCTGTTCTACTACACCCAACTTCACTAAACTTTGAAAGGAATATTTGTATGGAGTGGCCAGAAGAATCGCAGCCAATCCCCTGACCTGGTGCTGGTTTCTGGGCCAGGAGGAAACTGTGACTATGGAACATGCAGCCCTGGACTCATACAGTACTCACTACCCAGTCCACCAGCCTAGAACATCCTGGTCGAGCTCACACAGAGTCAGGGGAGATGACAGAACCCAGGCTGGTTCCATAGGACCCATGCACTCCTACTAGTCACCTTGTAAAGCCAGAGTTGACACCCCTGGCTCCACTGATAAGGACCCTAATCAGACAGGCCCCCAGCTCAAAGTCAGCCATGCTAGGGACTGGAGCATAATCCTTCCAGCTTGAGGTCTGCTCCAGCAGACCCTCGGGACAGAACAGCCAGACGAGTTCAGGAGACCTCACTCCAGCTGAGCCTTTCCCTCTCACACTCCCCACCATGGCCTGGCCACCTTGTTTTCCTTGGTGGTGTTGGCTTCACTGGGTCAGACTCTTCCCTCAGTATCTCAGGGATGGTGACAGTACCTCAGGATGTCTGACACAGATCTGCTCCCTCGCCCCCATCCAGCTTGGAACGCAGTTGCCATGGAGAGACATCAACAGGCCTGCGCAATATTTGGGCAACACAAACTGGAAGATTGCTCTTCTTCCCGGAGCCCAGGCCCAGACATGCCAGGGTGTGAGCTGGGGGTGGGGCAGGGAAATTCTGGGGCACCACATGGCAGTCCCAGACTAGAGTAGAGCCAGCCAGCTCCCCCTGCACCCTCTAACACAGAGCCTCTGCCCTCATCCACCGTAATAAATAGTCTGGATTCACTGCTGGGGAAACTGAGGCCAGTGCTCTTGCCTCTGCCACAGTCTCTGCTAAGCCCAGCAAATGGCTAGGTGTCTCAACCACAGATCTTTTCCCACTGTTCCCCAATAACCTAAAGGTTCCTCATTGACTTCACCCTAGGACCTTGGTCAGATCCCTGGTCTGGCGGTTCACTAACAGTGAGGTCCTGTCTCTTTGAGCATCAGCGATTCTGTCTTCTGTAAAGTGGGGTTGTGACCACACCTTCTTTACCAGGTCTATTGGGTACAAGCAACCATGGAGTTAGGGAGCAGCATGTGTTTAACCAGCCTCCCAGGGGATTCTGAGATATGCGTGGATCTGGGCATCATTTTACAACCTTCACCAAGCCATGCCACATCCCTGTCTTAAAGTCTTCCATAGCTCCCCATCGCCTTCTGGAGGAAGCTCGGGAGGCTTAGTGAGGCTTATCGCTGAGAGCCTATTTCTTCTTCTTTGTGTGTTCGTACATTTCAGTATAAAAATATCAGCATGCTAATTTATGGGAGTGCCTCACTATGTATGTTAGGTAATAAATGAGTTTCCCTTTAAAAATGGAGAAACTCAGACTTCTGAAGCCCTGTCCCCAAGAGTTTGCCAGGACCCAGTGTGAGCACTTTGCATAGGTATCTCCTACCATCCTCACAGCTACCCAGATGCATGGCTACCCTCCCTAGAGAATAAAAGGCACAGCAGTTCAGTGGATTGAGGTTCACACAGCCAGAGTGAGACCAGCCTTTGAGCTTCTGACTGTCAGAGCATTCTGCACACAGTCTGCCCTGGCTGCTGGCCTGGAGAAGTGCCGGGCAACAGGTCCAAGGTATGCATCACAGCTGTGTCTGATGGGTAAACAGACTGATAGCTCACAACACACAGGGCCAGAGGGGAAGGCCCCCAAAGCTGTCAGGACCCTCCATCTTCATCCCGGAAGTATTGAGAATACCCAAGATTGAACACAGAACACCAGGCCCTCTTTACAGTTCCCGAGTCAGCTGGGCTTGAGTAGGGCCCTTGGGTTGATGGTGCTGCTGGTGATGTGGGGACCATACTGTGAGAACTGACACTGAGGAAGGAACATGCAGTGGTGGGGAGCAGGGGCAGCGAGCAGGGGCACGGAGCAGGGTTGGGTACCCAGGAGCTGCACTGACTCAATCAAACGGTCCTGAGTCCATGGACAGATAGGTGTTCCTCACCCCTGCTGGGAACAGCCTACCCTCTTCTCCATCCCCACAGGAGACTCCAGCATGCCTGACAGGAAAGGGTTGTCAGAACAAGGCCAGGCTCCTATTCCTGGCAATCCCCCTGCCCCAAAGGCTGTATCAGAAGAAGTGTCTATTTTCTCCCTGGGTCCAAGCTCTCAGCAGTCTTATCCCAACACCCCCTGAGAAGCCCCATTCTGGAAAGTACCCTTCCCCTGCATCCTTCAGAAAGGGGCAACACTGCTGGTCTAGGGGAACCGTCCAGTGAAGGAAGGGGTTTCAACCTCCACTGACCACAAAAGACTCCACACGTCTGTCCCAGAGACTCCGTCCCTCAAGGGCAGACAGAAGTCTCTAAATAGCCTAACACCTAGAAGATTGTCTCTGGCAACTAAAGGACTGGAGCCCAGGATGGCCTATCTTCAGTAGCTCAGGATGGCCTATCTTCAGTAGCCCAGGATGGCCTATCTTCAGTAGCCCAGGATGGCCTATCTTCAGTAGCCCAGGATGGCCTATCTTCAGTAGCCCAGGATGGCCTATCTTCAGTAGCCCAGGATGGCCTATCTTCAGTTCCCATCTGGCCAAATCTTTCCATTTCCCTCTCTCCCTCCCCATTCTTGTTTTTCTCCTTCCACACTTCCCTTCCTCTCTCTTTCCCTCCCTCCTTCCTTCTCTTGTGGCTTACGATGTATACAGAAGGGCAGTAATTCACACTTTACATATAATTGGTTTATGTATTTTACAAACAAGTTATAAAATTATTTCAAGTGTCTGGAAGCATGCTGAGAAAAAACTAAGGAGAAATGGGACTAAAGAGGAGACTTGTGGTGAAAAGGGAGTGGGGGGCAGGCCTCTCTAAGGTACTGATCTCTGGGTAATGACCTAGAAGGGGAAGTACAGGCCCTGGGAGCATCTTGGGAAAGGGCAGAAATTAGGTGCCTCTGCACCCTGCCCAGAAGTGGGCAGGGAAGCCTGAGAGAGTAGCCAAGGGGTACTGGGGAGGCTGGAGAGCCCGGGGTCCCAGCTGGTGGGGGCAGTGGCGGGGAGGGGAGAGCAGGGAGTCAAGGCAGCTCATGGTTTGGGACTGAGGGCTGAAGGAAGCCATAGTGAGGCTCGGATAGGAAGGTGGAGGGGAGAAGCTCTGGGGTCAAGGCCAAGAGGGTAAGCGTGGATTCCAGGTGCACAGAGGTCCGGAGCCCGGAAGAAAGACTCAGCCCTGCTTGTGGGCAGATCCCAGGAAAACAGAGCAGTTCCTGGTAAGTCTGAAGCAGGGAATTCTGGGACAAGTGATGCCTGTCCCTCTAAGGAACCACCTGCTGGAGTAGCCTCTCTCTTATTAAGTTGCTTCTTATTATAGCCCTGACTCAGTTTCTTTAATGTTTTGACTCTGAAAGTTTTTGCTGTGTGCCAAGTACCAAGTTCATTCTGTACACTAGTGACAAAGATGGTCAGTTACCCGGTCACTCACACACATGTATGTGCAGACACACCCATGCACGCATGCACGCACGCATGCATGCACCACGCATGCACGTGCTCCAGTTCTGAATTCTATTGTCCTCTGGATTAGGAGGGGCCAGCACAGTGAGGAGGGGCCTGGGAAACTGGGCCAGGCAGAACACTTCATACTGGCACACAGAACGTTCTGACGGAGTCACCCTGTGTCCCCAACCCTTCCTTTTCACCTCCCTGGAGTGAAGACAATGACACCACCTGTGGGAACTGTCATAGAGGCTCCATGACAGTTTTCACAGCATTTGTTCATAATTGCCATCTTCTCCGTGTAGGAGAGGACATGCTCCACCACTACTCACTGAGGAAAACGCCTTCACAGACTGGGACGGCTGTGTCAAGTACCTGTTGATGACTGACTGACTGACTGACTGACTGACTGACTGAATCTGGCAAGTTCTTTTGCATCTCAGAGATGCTAGGGAAAGAGGGCAGGCAGGAGGCTAGGGGGTAGGTCTTATTTAGCTGCTTTGCACCCCAACCCAACCACCGTCACTGCAGAGGCACCAGGAAGCATAGATTTCCCACTGTCACTCGGCATAGCTGATCCGGTTCCTGACTTAGAACCTGTGCAGCTCCTCCATTCGTACCCAGGCCAGAAAGCAGCCAGGTTCTGGGCTCAGCCCATCCTCTAGAAGCCTTGCTGACACTGGCTTTACCACTGCTCAGGGGGCCACTCAGACAGACAGTAGGGTAAGGGAGGCTTCTTCTGGTATGTTCCAGAGCCGCTTCCTCCTGCTGAGCCCCAGACCCTTCCCACTGCATAATGCATCCATAGACAACCACATCTCCGAGGGAAAAGCATGACGTAACAGACGTCAGGGATGAGAGGATGGAGAGGCCACAGCGTGCAGCGGCTCCTGCCTCAGGAAGATCTGGGATTTATTTATTTGGAGTTAGTTGTTTTCTTGAGACAGGTTCTCACTATGTAACCCTGGCTGGCCAGGAACTCACTATGTATACGAGGGTGGTCTTGAACTCAAGAGTCCTGCTTGCCTCTGCCTCCTGAGTGCTGGAATTAAAGGTGTGTGTCCCAACACCTGACCTTACAATACCTTAGTTTTATCATTGAAAAGCAAAAGTAATTATATAATTTTGCACACGTAATCTAGGTGGGACAGACCATGACTTGTGACTAAGAATCAACCTACATGTGTGTGCAGCACCTGTATTCAAATAAGAAATCGTGAGTAAGCCGTAGTGACATAGAAAGGCTCCCAATTGTCCCTGATCCATCCAAAGACACAGCTCCTCGGATTCTCTCGGTGGACTGTCCTGAGAGCCTTGTGTGTCCCTGTGTGAGGAGTTGGAATTTGGTAGAGTACATATATGTTTCAGAACAGGTACATAAACACTGCCTTTAAAGATAAAGATGCCCCTACAACTGCGAACAGAGAGTATTCTGGGAGTAGCTGAGGGGTGTGCCCCATGTGTGTGTTAACACAGAGCCGCATTCCCATACAGGGCCCTAAGGATGTCTCTGGTGCCCATGATACCCTGCCCTGAGTTGCCAACGGCACTGTGGTCTGCCTGCCAGGTCAAGGTAGATAGAACAACTTTGTTCAATTCTGCAATTAAGGCTCCCAGCTCTACTTGGACAGAACTCAGGAGGACTGTGAGACTATGGGAAACAGATCAATGAGAAAAGGCAATGGACATGGGGCCTTTTATTCCAGAAGTGAGTTAAGTCCTCAGTATATAAAAGAGAGGAGTAGGAAACCCCAAGAACGGGCCTTGAATGTCCAAGGTTCCCCTGAAGAGACAGTCTTTTCCCGCTGTCATCTTTGTCCTGGGGATGAGAGACATCACATGTGAGGTATCTCAAGAAGGAAATGCCCAAGGTAAGGGGTAAGGATGTCATTGCTTCCTTCTGGGTTGTAACTAAGGGTTGCGTGTCTGTCTTTCCCTCTAGACTGAGCTCCTGATGTGTGGGGTGAGTGGTGCTTCTCCACCTGTGTCTAGGACACCCAAACAGCACCTAAGTGCCTGAGGCAGCCTACAGCACCTATTGGATGAATGGAGGACTGAGGGAGAGAGATTTGCTTTCATGACATTTCCATCCCTGGACCTTTCACTGAGGACACAAGAATGAAAGTCTGGGCCTCTGTTCACTGAGCTTCTAGCATGTTCCAGGCCTAGCTGTTGCTATCACCAAGGTCACGTGTTCTGGCATAACCATGCTTGCATTTTAATCCACTCTGCACAGTGCATATTTTGACTTATGGGGTTTATTTTTCTTTCTAAAATAAACTTAAAAGTTGACTCGACTCCTAGGTGTGCAGCCAAGGGAAATGAGAACACGAAACCACATGAAGACTTGAACATGAACGGTCATGGCAGTGTGACTCATCAGAGCCCAAGTGGAAAGAGCCCAGAGGCGGCATCAGTCAGAGAGGAATAGTGTGTGCATGGCCATGTAATAGATTATTACTATTCTAACAATAAATAATCATTAAGAACTGACACATACTACACCATGTGTGAACCTTGGACACAAGAGGGAGATATGAGGAAACCCACCCCCAAAGACCACATGTTATGGAAGTTTATTCCTATGAAATATCCAGAATAGGCCAGCCACAGATGGGGAGGGTAGATTCCCACTGCCTAAGGCCAGGAGTGGGATGTGGGCAGGGGCGGCGGGGGACGAGCGTAGTGATCACCAACAGCCGGGCAAGTACAGCTGTGAACACATGGGAAACCACTAAATTTTGCCTTTTACATGGGCAAATTATGTGGCATGTGAATTTTTCAATGAATCTGTTATAAAACCCAAAAGAAAGAAATTAGAGAATTCCCCTTTCCAAGGAGACGCCCGCAGAGAAGCCGGTTTCACAATCCAGTGGTGACTCTGGTTTGCCAATGGCATTTCTATTTTTCAACAGTCTTGAGCCTATTCTGCGAGGTAACTTTTCTCAAAACTCATGCTGTATCCCAGAAGCCCCACATTGCTGGCTGCTGTCTATCTCCAGTCTGGGTGACCCTGTCTGCTGTCCTTGGCCCCCTTGTCCATGCCCACCACTGCCCCTCCCTCAGCCCCTCTCTGCTCAGGAAAGCCAGCTCCAAATTCCTGGGCTGCCTCAGGAACCTGGTGACGTGGGCCTGTTGTGGAGTGTTTGGGCACAGAGGTCTTCGCTGCCAGCGTTGCCAGGCACAGAGGGTGACTAAGCCAGCCAGTTGTGTTCAGGTTTCAGTGCCGGTTCAGGTTTCAGTGCCGATTCCGGAGCAGGGGGAGCCGAGGGCTGTTCAGCTGCTTGGGGACGGGCTTGATTCTGTCCAGTTATGCATGCTGTACTTGGGCTATCCTTACACACCAGCAGACATCTTCAGCCACTGATGTGAGCTAGACATCCGATGACATAGAAATGCCCAAAAGAGTTCTTGGGAAAATAGAAAATAAAACAACTCAAAAAGTGTAAGACCTCCAGCAAACATCAAAGTGACTGTCACAGCTCACTGGCTGTACCAGTGAGTCCTACATGCACAGGCCCAGCCAACTGTAGATCAAAAATAGAGAATTTTTTAAATTGTGTCTGAGTCAAGCAGGTAGCACATACCTGCAACACCAGCACTGAGGAGGTAGAGGCAAGAAGATGACAAGTTTGAGGCTAGCCTGGGCTACAAGAGTGAGAAAAGCTGCCTCCAAAAATAATTATGTCTATACTGAACACATGTGTTTATCTTACCATCGTTCCATAAACAATACAGTGTGGTAGCTGTCACACACATGTGCAGTTCGTTAGGGGTGGTGTGTCTTCCAGAGCTGGTTTAAAGAATATGGGGGGGGGGGGTGCTCAAGCTCTATGCAGACACTGTGCTGTATGGGACGACTCGATCTCTGTACAGTCCGGGGATGGTTCTCCTGCCTCCATCCCCAGGACATCTGAACTCAGAACTTGTAGCCTAGCTAGTGAGAGGGTGGTCTCAAGGACCGGCTTGGAAAATACTTATCCATGTGTCAGTGAGAGTGACCAGCTAGAGGCAAGGAAGACCACCAGAGCAGAGCAGGCTGGGATTCAGCCTTCAGGGAAGGCTGGGACTTCACGGCCTTCTGCGTACAGAAGCCTCAGGGAGTCACAGGTGGGCAGCAGGATCCGGTCTGGCTTCTCTTTCTCAAAGTCCCTGGCTGCTGGATGGGGAATAGACAAGTAGAGGGGATCAAGAGAGTCATCCATCCTCTTTCTGCGAGAGACCACTGGCTGGCAAGTCCCTCTCAGAGCAAAAGGACATTGAATGCTGTGACTGTTCCCACTTGAAATTAGTGTTGAAATCAAACACCATTTCAGCCGATTTTACCATTGTAATTCATTCAAAGCTTAAGGAAACAAACCCAGGGATTGGAGAGATGGCTCTGCCAGCGACTTGCTCTTGCCGAGTACCAGCACCCACATGGCACCTCACAACCATCTGGTAGACTAGGTACACTCTTCTGGCCTGTGTTGGCACCAGGCATACATGTGGTGCACATACATGCATGCAGACAAAACACTCAAACACATAAAATCAAATAAACAAATCTCCCTCCTCTCATAAAAGTGTGAACAGAAAGAAGTGATCCCAGCCAAGTCAGGATTTAATTAACAGTTCCTTTTGTTTTTTGTTGTTGTGGTTGTGGCTGTTGCTGCTGTTGCTGCTGCTGCTGCTGCTGTTCACATTAGTATAAAACATAACTAATGTAAAATGTTGGTGGAGCACGCCTTTAGTCTGGAGGCAGAAGCAGATAACTCTCTGAGTTTAAGGCCAGCCTGGTCTATATAGTGAGTTTCAGGAGAGCCAGGCTTGCATAGTAAGACCTTATTTCTAAATACCAATGAAGAGGAGAAGGAGGAAGAGGAGGAGGAGGAGGAGGAGGAGGAGGAGGAGGAGGAGGAGGAGGAGAAGGGTGATGGTGATAAAAGTTTTGAAATGAGTAAATATGGACCTAAGACGACAGAGAAACAGTGAAATATAAATTATTAAAAATTTACAACACATGGGTTTGTTGTGGTTGGTTGGTTGGTTGGTTTGCCTTTTGTTTTTTTAGTAAACACTCAATTCTTAAAATTTAATCCCCAAACCAGTTCAAGCGCTGTCGTGTGGGTCTGGAAAGAATCAGTCTGGATCACTGGCCAAGCTGTGAGCTTTCACTTCTTATCCTAGTTTGGTCTCTGTTGCTGTGACAAACTCGATGACTGATCACGACTTTGAGAAACAGCTCACAGGCCATCAAGACAGGAACCTGGAGGCAAGAGCTGAAGCAGGAGCCAGAGAGGGGTGCTGCTCACTGGCTTGCTCCGAAGGCTTGCTCAACCTGCTTTCTTATACAACCAGGGCCAGGCACCACCCACAGTGGGCTGGGTCCTGCCCCATCGATCTTTAATCAAGAAAATGCCTCCACAGACTTGCCTACAAGGCAATCTGACAGAGCCATGTTTTCTCTCATGGTTTCCTCTTCCCAGATGACCCTGGCTTGTGTCCAGTGGACAACAACTAATCAGCGTACCCCTGGAAGCTTTTGTTGCCAACACTGATCACAAGTTCTTTCTCTAAGAGCTTTCTCTAAGCATTGTCTTCACTTTAAGCACAGAAGGTGCTTAAGCCAATGGGGCAGTGAGGCTAGCCCTGATCTCCTCGTTCTCCTGAGCAGGCTATAGGAGCTGTACAGAAAGAACACCGACTTCTACAGTTAGTTGAGTGAGCCTGCAGCTTTTCTGCCTGCAAACGGGGCCTGTGGTTCTCCTGTCTGTAACTCGTACCTGCTCAGAGGTAAAGGGACTAAGAACAATGGCCAGGTACAGGCTAGCAAGAGGGACCGAGTGTCCATCTCCATGGCCCTGCTCCACTCAGCCAGCCAGTGGAAAGGAGCCACCCAGCTGTCACAGGAGCAAACCAGGCCAGCGTGGCCTCGCCCAGCCCCTTCACGCCCCATGCACACCCAGCGAGCTCTTCTAGGCGGACTGGCTGAGCCTGACCTGCTCACAGTGGAGGAGGTGTAACGCTCAAGGATCCATCTTTGTCCTTGGTAAGAACCTTTCTGTCATATCACAACCCCAAGATCACTTGGCCAGCCAGGATGTCCCCACAGGCAGGCCTCAGAGCCTCATCCTCCCTGCTGTACACAGAGTATATACTGTGGGTTTAAGAGTTTCCAGTGGCCGGGCAGTGGTGGCGTATGCCTTTAATCCCAGCACTTGGGAGGCAGAGGCAGGTGGATTTCTGAGTTCGAGGCCAGCCTGGTTTACAGAGTGAGTTCCAGGACAGCCAGGGCTACACAGAGAAACCCTGTCTTGAAAAACCAAAAAATAAATAATAAATAAAAAATAAAATAAGAGTTTCCAGTGTCCCCACCTTGGTAGTTACCAACCACCCCTCATATCCCCCAACCCTTATCCTATACCCATCCTAGGGAGCCCCTGGTCTCTGGAGACCTTGCCTGTGTCACCCCTTTGCCTTTAACAGGCTCCTCTCTCCTCTGGGAAGCCCCTTCCTTAATACTCTTCCTCCCACCCCAGTCTAGTAAACTCTTACTGAGTCTGTCAAGCTCTGCCCAACTGCCTCCTCCTCTAAGAAGTCCTCCCTGATTCTCATGTCACAGTAACCACGCATGCTGCAGCACAAATGACTCCCTCTAGAGGAGGGCACAGAACCGTCCAGACCATCCACGCACCTACTGGGCGGTGGAGCTTAAAGGACACAGGCTCTGTGCTCAGACTCACTCAGCTCAAATTTTAATTTTGCAACTGCGAGCTATGCACCCTGAGGGAAGAAACTTAACCTCTCTGATCCCCTGTACTAAGATGAGAACAGGTCTCCACCCCCTAACACTGAGGCAATAGGAAATGCCTAGCATAGCACGGGCTTAAACAATCCTTCATTCACTTCCCTGGACATCAGGAATTCCCAATGCTCTCCTCTAACATCCAGTTGTGTTCACATCCGCACTTGTACTAAAAGCCTAAGCCCGGATCTTTCCTGACTGACTGCGAACCCTGCTTGTCCTTGCTCCCAGGACCAGCTCCAACCAATTTACTATGACACTGTGCCTGTAGAAACTCCCTCCTAGGTGCCCACATACATGTGTGAGAATCTGCTCTGAAGCGTGGCAGGTGGAGCCAAGCCCATCAAAAGCAGCAGGGCCGCACTGCTGAGCCCCAGCAAGGGCAGGAGCCAGCCGTCCACAGCTGCCCTGGATCAGGGACACACTCCGTCCGTGTCCTGGCAGCAGGTGCATGTTGTTTATGCCGTTTCCCAGGCAGCAGAATCTAGCAGCCCTGGCCGAGAGTTCTAATTTTAAACAGCGGGTTCTGGGCAGGCTGAAATAAAGGTCAGATCCTGAAGGGCCACCCAAAAGATGAACACACTAAAAAAAGATGACCCTCGGTGTAAAAGAAGACACCCTACCTCTGTTCCACGGTCTACATTGCCTGACATGGCAAGGACACACCTGTCAGGACCACTGGGGAGGCAATGACCATGGCCGGTCCCCTCCTCCCGTAAGCCAGGGGTCTCCAAACTGCTGGACTCCAAGAATTCCACCTGGAAACCCCAGTTCAAAGTAGATGGGCAAAGCCCAGACAGGAGATTCCTGGGGCTTTCTTCAGGCCTCCTGAAGATTTTCTGTTGAGTCGTCACCGAGTCTCTTGCAGTGATTCTGTGACACACTTTAGCTCCTTCCTATGGGCCCACATCTGATGCCTGCTGACAGCAGCACGTCTTTGTGGTACTGTTCACCAAGGCCCTTTGCCTGATGGTGGCTGCTGCCTAGAGTTGAGAAATGGAAGGGGCTGATGGATTCAGGTGTTTCTGGCAAGCTACCTGATGGGAAGTATCTTGTTCTCCCAGCCAAGGCTCAGGTGACATGCCACTGTATCTTTGTATTGTGAGAGCAGCCATGGGTGACCAGTGCTTCCTCAGGTCCTGGGTTAGTAGAAGAGTGAGCCTTGTGCTTATAACCTTTTACATTTCTAAGCAGGACTGAGTCCAACAGAACTCCTTGCTCACCATCTAGTTACATACAGTTTACTTACAAAGAGGCACAATGACCTAGGATCCCCTTTTTTTGGTGGGTCACTGTCTCTGGGCAGGAACCAGGGCATAGGGCCAGATCGCCATTTGTCCTGGACCCCTCCCTCACCCCTCCCTGGTCCCTCCTCGAAAATCCAGCCCTCTCCTTCAGCCAGTGACTCTATTGTTCAGCTGCTTCCGACCTAGACCTAGGCCGGTGAGAACTGGAGGCGCCAGCCTTTCCTGCCCCAGGCAGGGCCCTCCTGAGAAGTCACATTCCAGCAGCTGGGTCCAACATCAAGGCAGCTGGACCGCCACTGCCCAAGGCAGTAGGGGACACTGGGTGGGGACCGCCCACCCCACTTACTCTCTGCAGGAGACTGAAAGCCACCTTCCAGGGTAACCTCAGGACCACTCCAGGAAAAGGATCTCACAGCCAGGTGCTCCCCATCCCCAGATACTGGCAAGATACCTTTTATCAACAAGCAGTCAGATGGGTACTTGGCCTTGGTACTAAGTGACTGAATCTAGACTTTCCTAGGACAGGCAAGCTCCAAGCCTCCCCACAGTGGAGCTTCTCTCTCTGCCTCAGTTTCCTTGTAAGATGGCGGCTATAACAACACATATTACACCAGTTGTGAGCATTGGAGAAAACACTTATCAGTCAATCTTTGTTCTAAAGTGACTTCTAAGACCCAACAGAACTAAAAGAGAGCCAGGGTAACAAGCCATCCCTACAGGGTTTCCTGAATATGGATCTTTGATGCTAAGCCCAGGACAGTCCTGGTATACCAATGAGATAGTGTACATCACCAGGCTGAAGCGGTGAAGCCCAGGCAGGAGGAGGCCCCAGTTTTATGCACAGAGCTATTGTTTCTCCCAGAAGCCCTTGGGCCCTTGGTCTTGGTCTCTGCACAGTGTCCTTGCTTAGCCACAGGGAGACCAGACGTTCTTAACACAAAAATTTTCCACATCCTTCAGGGCAATCTTTTGATGCCAGAAATAGTCGTCAGGATTTGGGAGTTAGCCCAGGCCACTAAAAATAGTTCCATTGCCCCCTGGAAGGTCTGCTCCATGTGGGCCCCAGATGCCCTGCACCTAATGAGGTGCCTGTCCCCAGCTAGCACCTTAAATGAACAAGAGCTCTTCTGGGCTAGCTGGCTGGATACACAAAAGAGGTCGGCAGCACTTAGCTTCTTCAGACCAGACATGCCCTTCTCTCCACTCAGAGAGCAGAGCAGTCACACAAGTTCACGCCTGAACAGTCACAGAACAGGCTTACACTCCATGCCTAGCTGTACTGCCACAGACCACACACACACACACACACACACACACACACACACCAGCCACAGATGCTCACCTTTGCCATTCATCTCTGAGCTGGACTCTCACTCAACGGTCTAATCCCCAAGGCTGGGTCCCCACTTTTGTCCCTCCCCAGTCTCCACCTGGCCTTTAAGAAGATAGTCTTATTAATTAAATATGTGTACATGTGTCCCTGTGAGTTTATATAGACCATGTGCATGTAGGTACCCTCAGATGCCAGAAGGCGGCGTTATAACCTCTGGAGCCAGAGTACAGGCAGTTGTGAGCTACCTAATGTGGTTACTGGGCATCCATGCTAGGTCCTCAGCAAGAACAATAATACTCTTAACTGCTTTTTTTTTTTTTTTTTTTTTTTTTTTTTTTTCTGGCACCAAGGATTGAACCTAGAACGTTAAATGTGCTAAGCAAGAACTGTGCCCCTATCTATGGCCCCTACCGACTCCTTTTTTTACATTTTGGTTTGAAATAATCTCACTAATTTATGCAGGCTACCCAGAGCGGGGACTCTGAGACTCCAGGTCCCCTACACCTTGTGCTGGCTCTGGTCAGCATAGGTTCTGCCAGGTGAGGGACAACAGCAGAGAAGATGCACCTCAGGCTCCTGTGGGCACCCTCTGGAGCTGGAGCCAGAACCAGTACACTCCCCGGGGCTGCCTGGTCTCTGAGAAGGAAAAGGCAGAGGGGTGAACTCTGGAGAGAAGTCCCCTAGGAGCCAGGAGAGTGTGTGTTTAACTGTACTTTCGTCCCGATTCATAGAAGTGAGCACTGACATGAGCTCCAGCTGTTGGCTGTCAGTCCCCAGCAGATTCGACACTCTGCCAAGCAGTGATGGTGGCAGGCTCCTTGGACCTTGGGACATATGGGAGCCCTGTGCAGTGTTACTCTGGATCTAAAGGCACTCTGGAAATTAAGTCCATGAAATTATGCTTAAAGATCTCCTAATACAAGTAGGTAAGTCTAAAACATTGCATTGACTCAAACACCCAACCATGGTGGACAGAATGTTGCATTATCGAGATAATAGAAAACTCTAGAAGACACTGGCTAAGGTGGGAGGAGAGGGTGCGAATGGATTTTTTTTTTTATGTATAAATATGGTCTGTGTTTTAAACATATTGGCAGGAATAAAACATTCTGTATGTCTCAAACCTCAAAAATATGTCAAACTAAGGGCTGGAAAGACGCTCAGAGGCTAAGAGTGCTTTCTGCTCTTGCAAGGGGATCCGAGTTCTGCTCCCACATCCACAACGGGAGGCTCAGGACCACTTGTAACTCCAGCTCCACAGAGATGTGACACCTGTGGGCACCTGCACTTGCTTATAAACACCCTCACACAAACACTCAGTCGCGAGCCATTTTTAATAAAGTAATAAAGCCAGGTATGGTGGTATACACCTTTGATCCCAGCACTTAGGAGGCAGAGGCAGGTGAGCCTCTGAGTGCGAGACCAGCCTGTTCAACAGTGCGAATTCCAGGACAGCCAGGGCTACATAGAGAAACCCTGTCTCAAAAAAACAAAAACAAACAAAAAATAAAACCAAAATAATAAATAAATGATATCTTAAAAATATATAAACCTATAAATTTGTCAACACTCATTAAACTGCAAAGCTGACACTAGAAGTGTTTGCTGAGATCAATTTTATTTTACTAGGTTACCAAGAGGGTCACCAGGACTAATGGCAGGACTCAGCTTCATAGGCTCCTTGTCAGAAGTATGACGCTCTAACATGCTTTCCCTACTTGCAAACTGATATCGGAGCCTGCCTTGGTTTCCTGCGCTGGCAGAAGACACAGCACCCTTAAGGCAGAGGCAAAGGACCTGACCACTCACAGCACAGTGCATAGTACAAGCTCCAGTTCTAGACAGGTTCTCTAGAACCTATTTTCCCTGGGGCTAGTGCAGAAAGCCAGGTGGCTACTGCTTAGTTTGAGCTGGAGCTGAGGTACAAAATAGAGCCCTTACCTGCGGCTGCATCTGTCCAGGACATTCTGGCAGTGAATGCCACCAGCTAGTTACTTTGTAGTCATCATGGCCACAGACGCCATACTTGGAGGAAGGCTGTGCTAAGTGATCTAGTCTCAGAATAAGGCTGCCGTTGTCTCAGGACAGGCTTTGTGCAGATGGAGGCTGGTGTTGCCTCTGAGCAGACAATCATCTCATCCAAAAGTTAACCATAACAAGCCCCAGCTGTGGCCTTAGCATGCCACGGTCCTGCGGCAGTGTTCCACACTCCAGCAAGCAGCCTGAGCCATCACTTTCTCACCACACAGCTTGTTCCAAGAAGAAAACAACTCACATTTCAAAACTTAGTCCGCAACAAAGTAATGGTGTATCTGGGAGCCATCCAGTCAGCACCCCACACAGGTGTCCACCTGGTGAGACCTAACAAACCTGCCTGCCTTCCCAGCTGCCCAATCCCTTATCTGGGTGGCACTTCCCTTCTGTGTGCTAATTCTTGGTAAGCTCTTTATTATTATTATTATTATTATTATTATTATTATTATTATTATTATTATTAATTCACTTTATATTCCAATCACAGCCTCTCCTCCTAGTCCCCCCTCCCAAGGCCCCCTCTCCCATTTCCCCCTCCCCTTCTCCTCTGAGGAGGAGGTGGTCACCCCTGGGTATCACCTCACCCTGGCACATCAAGTCATTAGGTGCATCCTCTCCCACTAAGGCCAGACAAGGCAGCACAATTAGGAGAGCCAGATCCATAGGCAGGCAACAGAGTCAGGGACAGCCTCCACTCCAGTTGTTTGGGACCCACATGAAGACCAAGCTGCTCATCTGCTAAATATGTACAGGGGCCAGTGCACATCTACTACCTATGTGCAGAGGCCAGTTTAGCCCCACCCCCTGCTCAGCAGTCTTCCACGTGCTTTCTTACATGATACAGGTTGACTGCTGTGGTGTCCCCACACTTGAGTTAAGAACATCCTAAACTGAGCTCAGTGATGCTGTCAATTCACACAGGCCAGGGACACTGTCATGGGCTTCTTGTAAGTCCATGTAAGGGTGGACACTTACAGGTGCACAAGACAGACCCAGTTCAGAGCTTAGAGAGGCAGTTCTGTGGTTAGGGGCACTTGCTGGCCTCTCATGCGGCTTGGAGTCTGGATGCCAGAACCTGCAGCAAGAGGCTCACGAGGGACTTAACACTTTCCTCTGACCTCCACAGGCACCTGAGTGCTCTCACATAGATACACATACACACAAATAGAATAATTTCTTCAATCTCGGTCATATAGTGTTCATACACTCCACAGCTTCATATAAGGGGGGTGGTGCATAAAACGTAACATCTGTATATAAAAATGGGACCACTCTACGTGAACATAGCCCTGCACTTAAGGGTGAATGTAGTATGAATATTTTTATAATCCCGTTGCGGGTTCCTTCCTGCCTTTGACCGGTTATATACCCCAATGAAAGACACACACACACACACACACACACACACACACACACACACACACACACACATACACACACACCCTTCATATTTAAATATGTCTTAAGCAGCACAATAGCTGGGCAACTGTCTACCCTCCAAGCTGGTAGAATCTACTTTCTATCCCTAACCCGGTTACTATGTTTCGTCTAGGCTGCTACTAGCTCCAATTGGCCAGCCCACATGGCCACATTTTATGATTCAACTAACCCATGAAGGCACTTTTCTCCTCTCCTGCACACTCCTCTGAGACATGGTGGCCCTTGTCTCTCTCCTACACAGGCTTCTAAGGCATAGCAGCTTTCTCATCCCTGCTCCTACCCAAGCCCGGGGGGAGGGGGTGTGGGGGGGCTAAACCCCATCTATGTCTCTTCTCCCCAGCTATTGGCTGCTGGCATCTTTATTTACCGATCAGAATTGATTGGGGGCAGGATCCCTCAATGTCTTTTGTGCAGACTCTCTGTGCTAACAGTTTTTTTTTTTGGGGGGGGGGGGCTCAAATTAACATTAGAATACAAGCAGCATTAGGCCAAACAGTACAGCCGAACTACCCCACTGAGTCATAGAAGCTCTTAATTTAGGAGGCAAATCTATCCTAATTTGTATTAGAATAGAATCTTGCTATGTAGCCCAGGCTGTCCTTCAACTCCTGACACTCCTGCCTTGGCCTCCCAAGTCCTGGGACTCCAGGGAAAGGCATTATCTTTATCACTGGTTAGGAAACAAATCTGGCCCAGGCTCTGCAAACATCTTTGAAGAGATGGTTCTAGGATGTGTCGTGATGCACAAGAAACTGTGGAGACTCATTCCTTCCCGTAGTACACAGTGACCCACCCAGCATCCTTCTGTCTTACCGTCCTGTTGTCATTCTCAGTGTACTTTATGGGTCACAATTGCTGCCCCAGCTCCTGGCATTATCTGTTGGATGGAAGCAAAGCACTGCCCTCTTTATGGAGACTCCTTGCAAGTGCCACACATCTTTAGCTTGATGTATTGAAAGTATGTTTGTCGGGCCCACAGCATCGAGAATATCTTCCACCTTGTTAGACTCTGGCCAGAGACACTGGAAACAGGGCTCTTGGATACTATACTAGACAAGCAATGTCCCTAGTGGGCCACCAGGTTCTGTCTTGCTAAGACTATCTGCAGGAAGGCCATGCAGAAAAAGTGAGCAGAACCAGTCCCTGGAGCAGCCAGAAACTGCCAGGTCACAGCCCAGGCATGTGAGCGGGGTCCCTAGCAGCTCTCTCTGGGCTGGGAGACAAGGCCATTTTACCTACATTAGATATTTTTCAACCTCTGAAGGCCCATGATGAAGGTCCATGATGAATCCATCTACTCAGTATTTAAGGATTAAGAATCTGAAGCCCAGAAAAGTTAGTGATTTGCTGAGTGTCACACAACAAGAAAATGGTACAGTCAGAACTAGAACATAAGCCTCCTGTCTTAGCTCCTCCGAAAGTGGTAATTGCTGAGGATGAGGGTGTGTGTTATGTAGCAATTTCTTCAGAATTTACATTACACTTTAAAATCTTCATGTGTGTGCATGTGTTGAATAAGAGATTGAACCCAATTCCACAGAACTCAAATGGTTCTTCCTGAATGGAAGAGGCAGTCTTCTACTAAGGTTCAGGAAGTACATATTACAAGGCTTAGGAAACTCCTGAAATTCATAAGCGTCTCAAGGCTCCTTTCCCAAGGTTATATAAGCAATAGCAATTGCTGAGGAGAGGGAGACTTTCTAGCTGCGTGTCAATCTCATGGATGCTTTTCAATGATGCAGCTGCCACAGACTCACTCATGTCCTGTAAATAACCCCCATCAGGCTAACAGTTTCACCTAGTTAGCTGTGTGTGAAATCATTTCTTTGGTCTGTCCAAGGTGAGCAGATATTTGTTTAGGTTTTCCCAGTAAGAGTTGAGCAGTGATAGGCTAAAGGAGGCTGGCCAGCAAAGCCTGTGGCCATCTGAGTTACTGACAAAATAGTATAAACAACATCTCTAGCAGTACTGAGAGGGAGTAGAGGCCACAGTCCTAACCAGCTCAGCTTTCTTCTGTCTTCTCAGGACACTAGCTGCCCACTCTGGGATGTGTCCAGTGTTGGATGCACACTGCTCTGCTCCACCCCTTGTGAGAGAGCTGAGCAGTGCATGAGCCTCTTGGGATGCAGTTCTGGAGAAGGGGACAGGGACAACTCCCTTAGTCCTGACATAAAACCCAGGCTTCAGGCTCTCTACACATTCTGGGACCACGAAGCCCTTCCTATGCCATGTTCCCAGGCTTCTAAAATGAAGGATTGACTCTTCCTCCACGGAGCCTTCATGCCTGCTCTCCTCAGGCAGCTCTGTTCCTAGGCCCTATCCCTAGTCCACACTCCTGGAGCACTGTGGTCTCAACTACCAATGGCAGAGAGAACCAGAAGTTAGAGTTGCCCCTATGTATCTCCATCTTTGTATGGCTAGTGTCCAGCAGAAGGCATGGCACTTTTCCCTCAGGAAGGGTTGGTCTTTGGATTGAACTGTGGGTAATAGGAGTGGAGTCCTTGTCTTGGTCAAGTACCTGCCCTGGTGTCGTCAGCAACATTCACAGCAGATCACCATTACCTACCTGCTCCCACACCACAAGCATGGTGCTTACCCACTCTGGGCAGAGGTGCCTCCAGACTCTACCAAATATTTCCTCAGCCCTCCAGCCCCAGTGACATGCCAGCATTTGGGTGGGAGCTAGACAAATGTCTGTTCTCACCCCCTTCCCTCAGCATCCCACGCAGATCAACCCCCTTCTTTATTGAGGAACTGACAAAGACCCTTGAATGTCGGGAAGGTTGGCCAAGAGCTGCATAGAAGACCAGAGGAGAACCCCCAGTGGCCACTAAACAAAGGACATTTCCAAGAGGACGTGGGCTGTTAAGTCTTCCTACCAGATGAGAAGCTGTGAGTCAGAGCCAGGAGCGTCCCCACTGACTTCCCCGTGAATCAGTTACTACCCTCCACCTCAGTAAAGGCCCAGTCGGGGGAATTCTCTCCTGAACAAGAGGGAGGAAATATGGAGAAGTGGTGGGACGCAGGGTCTGAGTGAAGTCCCTAAGGCCAATCTCTCACTGCAACCCTCCCCTGATGGAGCGCTGATCCCAGTGGGAGAGCCCCAGCATGACCAGGTCCTGGATGGGAGCCGCCTGCTTCCTGCTCACCAGTGCTTTCAGATGCTCTATTTTGTTTGCATGCCACTGAGTACTGTGGGAAGGTCTCCAAGGGAAATTGCCTCATGTGGAAGGGAAAGAGGTGGCTGAGCAGAAAACAGTCACTTCCCCTATGCTGGTGCCCAGGACTCACCCGAAGGGGAGGGGACATATTTAAGTTCCTCCCTTCACC
The DNA here is from genome assembly GCA_028551405.1 of Uromys caudimaculatus. Lineage (NCBI taxonomy): Eukaryota > Metazoa > Chordata > Mammalia > Rodentia > Muridae > Uromys > Uromys caudimaculatus. The sequence goes on from CM052710.1 coordinate 82,350,912, forward strand.
ATGTGTGAGGAGCACCCTTGGCATGCCGGGCTGTAGTGTAAGACCAGGTGTCCGGCAGTAAGAAAGACAGATGAGGCCACTGTCCTCACAGACCCTGAACCACTAAACAAATGTCAGGTGATGGGTACTGTGGAAGCAGCCTGGCTTAAATGGTGACAGTCAAAGAGCAGCCAGTCTTTCCATAGCTGTTGAAGGGAGAGTTGAAGGAACAGGGGTCTGGCAGGAAGTCCAGGTAGGAGTCCCTGAGGGAGTAACCACAGGAAAAGTCAAGCCCACGAATATGGGTCAGATAAAAGTTCAGGTGTGTTCTGAGGGGACAATGGCCTGACATGCTGGAAGTTTCTCTCTAGACTTGTATGCTTCTAATTTATTTTGTTTGATACATGAAATATTGAAATTATGTGTATTAATGGGTACCATGTGGTATGTTGGTGCATGTATGCATTGTGTAATGTTTAAATCAGATTAAATAACCGCCTCAGTCAGTGACCATTTCTTATAGAAATTTCTTATAGCCCTCTTGTATTATCCTGAAACACACAATGTGGAGGGCCCTGGCTGTGCAGTGGCAGCTCACCCCCTCTTGCTCTGAGCCGCCTGTAACTCACCTACCCCATCCATCCCTTCTGGGTTTTGAGACTCGCTTCCTTTCAGCCTCATTGATGAAAACGAAAACTAGATGAACTCTGGTACTGGGAGCTTCTTTTCTTAAGATATTATCTCCTAACTTTGAGCTGTGAAAAAATGAAATAAAGGCTAAGAAGTCAAGCATAACTCTGTAAAGACTCATGTGTCAAACAAGACAAGAATAAAAGTCTAGCGTCCCTCAAGGAGGTACCTGCTAAGCCCCTCCGAGCTCTCAGCTGATCTCCAAAGGGTTTTAACTCCCTGGATTCCAACCAAACCAATCATCACAGGCTCTAAAAGCCATCTCAAAGTTACCAAGGTCATCTCATGCTCTGACTAGATTAAGGTTACCCAACTGCCTAACCCCTAGAGACAAAGTCCACTGTCTTTTGAGGCTCACCCTAAGCCTCAAATGATGGCCAGTATTTTTCACAAACCATGTCCTACACTGAGCCAAAAATAAACAGACATACAAGAAACATGGTCAAAATCAAGAACTGGAATGGAGAGGTGGCTCAGTGGGCCGAGAAGCAGGAAAGGCATTGGGGTGTGGGGCAGGGAAGGGGGCTTGCTGAGTTCAACTGCTAGAAGCCATGTAAAAGTGAAAGAAGAGATTAGCTTTACAAAGTTGTCTTTTGACCTCCACAAATGCATGGCCTGTGCACCCACCTTTCCTCACTACACCCCTTCCCCTGACATACATTCATACCAATAATAAATGCTTCTTACGAATCACGTGAATGTACTGGTGTACACTTTTAATCCCAGCACTTGGTTAGCAGAGGCAGGTGGACCCTGTCTAAAATAAACAAACAAATAAATAAATAAAGCAAGCAAGCTGGCCTGAGACAGAAGAACACAAGCCCAAGGTCAGCCTGGGCAATTTAGTGAGACTCAAAATAATGAATTTTAAAATGTAAAAAAAAGAAGACTGAGAATCTAGCTCAGTGATAGAACAACTGCCTAGCATGCACAAAGCCCTGGGCTAATTTCCAGAGAGAGAAACACAGCAAGATTCAGAGCTACTGGGCACCCAGTAAAATAAAACAATGATGTTAGTATCGAAAGAATATAGAAAAGCAATAACGAGAATTTCCCAGAGAATTAAGCAGCATTAAGTTACAGATCTCAAAGCACAACACATCACAAGTGGTATGCATAGAAAGAAAGCTGCGGAGGCACATTAGAGTAAAGTCTCTTACAAAGATAAATTCCTAAATCAAAGAGAAAAAGTAAGAAAAGTAGAGTCATCAGCATACTTCCCAACGGTGACGACGGAGAGCCTGAAGACAGTGGGCTGTATCTTCAAGGGGGGGGGGACTAGAATTCTTTGCTCAATGAAATATCGTTGTGTGGTGGGCTGGTGCGCTTGTATTCAAAGGCTAAATACTGTACCCTAAGACCTGCTTGTTCAAAGACAGGCAGATTCTCACATAGACCAACTTCTGTCGTATAAACCTCGAGCTCCAAGTTATCAGTGATTGGTTAATAAAGATGCCTACAGCTTGTAGTTGGGCAGAAGAGAGGTAGGTAGCACTTTGGTTCCCAGGCTTGGGGTCTGAGTAGGGACCACTAGGAAGGGAAGGAGAGAGGAGGAAGAAGGAAGAAGTCGCTGTGGGGTAGGTGGATCATGGCCGCATGGCCATGAGGGCTGGCCTGTGGGAATGGGAGCAGCCCAGGCAGAATATTGCAAATGATATCTCCGGGCTCCTGACAGGGAAGTAGACAAAGTATCTTAGAGGGTTCATATCTGCCCAGCCCTAGTGCTTTAAGGCTTATTATAATTA
>CM052710.1:82353825-82443089 GCA_028551405.1 Uromys caudimaculatus
CACTCCCGTCTTCCCACCTTGGCCTTCCCCTACCTCAGGCCCAAGGGCCTCTCCTCCCCCTGATGGCCAACAAGGCCCTCCTCTGCCACATATGTGGTCCAAACCGTGGGTCTCTCCATGTGAATTCTTTGGTTGGTGGTCCAGCCTCCAGGAGCACTGGGGGGTCAGGTCAGGGCAGTTGACACTGTTGCTCCCTCCATGGGGCTGCAGACTCCCTCAGCTCCTTCAGTCCCTTCTCCAACTCCTCCATCTAGGACCCCACACTCAGTCCAACGGTTACTGTGAAGTGAAACTTGCCTACCACCCAATTTAAGGAAGCATTTCCTCACCTGAGGGTCCCTCCTCAGATGATGGTAGCTTATGTCAAGTTGAAGTGAAAACCAGCCAGCCTGGATCCCAGTACTCGAAATGTGGGAGAGATCTGATTCCTCATAGTTGTCTTCTGACCCCCACACATGCGTGGTGACATGCCTGCACACACAGACATACACGCAAAATTTTTAAAAATGCAATTTAAGAAGAAAATGGAAGAATTGAGGCCTCTCTCCCCCAAAACACACACACACACACACACACACACACACACACACACACACACACACACCTCATACCATTACAAAAATTAACTCAAAGAGATCATTCACTTAAATGTAATGGCTAAAACAATAATGCACCCAGGTTCTAGTAAAACGGGGCTGGGGAGACAGCTCTTGTGCAAGCACACCTGTGTGTGAACATACACATCAAGTTTTAGAAGGATGCACAGGGAGGGGGGGTCTCTAAAATTCAAAACCATGGCTAGGCAGGAGTCTCAGAAACAACTCCAAAAACATGATTTATAAAAGAAAAAAAAAAAAGATTCAAAACCATTGTACCTTAAAATTGCCGTTCTAGCCGGGCAGTGGTGGCGCACGCCTTTAATCCCAGCACTCGGGAGGCAGAGGCAGGTGGATTTCTGAGTTCGAGGCCAGCCTGGTCTACAGAGTGAGTTCCAGGACAGCCAGGGCTACACAGAGAAACCCTGTCTCGAAAAACAAACAAACAAACAAATCACCGTGCTATAGGTCTACCTTGATTGTGGCCATCTGTTCATAAGTCCTGCACGTGCCAAATTATCACATCATACACATGATATTTATATGATTTTATGTCACTTACGACTCATGGAAGTAGGATGAGGGTGCAGCCACCATTAAGCCGCCACACACATAGTGTGTGCATGCCCCTCCCACATAATTAAAACCAATAAAGATAAATTTAGAAATAGTTTTGGTTTTTGTTTTAAAGAAAATAAAAATAGCTAGAGGCGGGAGTGCATGCTTTGTAATCCTAGCATCTAGGGAAGAGCTTCAGACTGATCTGGCAATATCGTAAGACTATGTCAGTCAATCAATTAATCAATAGAAATGAAAGAGAGGTAGAGACAGAGGGGAAAAGATAAGCAAGACGAGGAAGGGCTGGAGACGTGGCCAGAGTGTCAACGCACTTGCCACGCGGCCTAAGGACCTGAGTTGGATCTGCAATCAGGAGAGAAGAGACTCCACAAAATGGTCCTTTGACCACCACACACACAGCACGGCATGAGTAACCTCCCATCATACACACCAAACCAAAAAGAAATAAAATAAGTTTTTAAAATGAAAAGGTAACTCAGTCACAAAAGAAGGAACATGGTATGTACTCACTGATAAGTAGATATTAGCCCAAAAGTTCAGAATGCCCAAGTTTCACTTTACAGTCACCGCTGGACTGAGAGTGAGGTCCCAGATGGAGGAGTTGGAGAAGGGACTGAAGGAGCTGAGGGAGTCTGCAGCCCTATGGAGGGAGCAACAGTATCAACTGGCCTGACTCCCCCGGTCCTCCTGGAGGCTGGACCACCAACCAAAGAATACACATGGAGGGACCCATGGTTCGGACCACATATGTGACAGAGGAGGGCCTTGTTGGCCATCAGGGGGAGGAGAGGCCCCAGTAAAGGGGAATGTCAAGGTGGGAATATGGGAGTGGGCAGGCGGGTGGGAGGTGGAATTCCCCCATAGAGGCAGGGAGGGGGAGGGGAGAGGAGGTTTTCAATGAGGAGACCTAGAAAGGGGGAAACATTGGAAATGTAAATAAAGTATATAAAAAAAAAAAAAAGTTTGCAAAAACAACTTTGGGAAAGGACCAGAAACTTAAAAAGCACAATCAAAAACCGAACAAATGATACGTGTGGATGTGTCTCGGAGAAGGTATGCCCCTATCTGGCAAGCACAGGGGTAGGACTCAGCTCATCACCGTCAGGAACGTGCCTGCAGAAACCAGGGAAGATCCCCTCCACATACTAAAAACAACAGCAATCACAAAGGCAGACAAGAACATGTGACAGCTGGAATCCGGAGAAGCAGGAGCTTCTGGCACGCCAGGGGAGAGTGTAAAATGGTCCAGCCTCTTTGGAAAACATTTTGGAGGTTTCCCAGAAAGTTAAGTGTATGTATAAAATAAATGTGTAAATTTAAGGTGATCAAATGATCCAGCAATTCTCCTAGGTATCCCACCTAAGAGAAGTAAAAATGTATCCACAGAAAGACCTGTAAGTCAACACTGACCACGGCATTGTTCTTAATAACCCCAAATTGAAAGTGTCCTCATTTCTCAATAATGTCATGATAGGAACGCAGCTAGACTAGGAGTCTGTGAGATAGTGTGTTATGTCGTCCACACGAATCGCTTACATGTCCAGAAAAGGCAACTTTAGAGAGACAGTTGTTACCTAGGGGTGGGATGGGAATTCTGCGTTGTACACTTGCACAGCGTGAAATTTACAGTGTTTAAAATCTGTGAGGGGCTGCACGTGTCCGTGCACACCTTTAATCCCAAGCGGAGTCACGTGGGTCTTTGTACTTGGGGGTCTGTTCTATACAGCCAAGTCCAGGCCAGCCAGGAATACATAGTGAAACCCAAAACAAATAAATTAAAATGTACCACAATGTACCTTTTTATCTTTTTAAAGTGTGTGTGTGAGAGGGGGGGGGAGGGAGGGAGAGAGAGAGAGAGAGAGAGATGCCAGGGCTCTAACGTCAGAACCTGTGTGCTGGACAAGCTCTAAGTGATACAGCCTTAGCCACAAAGCCATTTTTTCCGATAGGATTCAGCTTAAGGTTGCTCTTCATGATATAATCATATTTTCATATCCCGCCAACTGTTAGCTAGCTACTATTTAAGGACATTTACCTATCAGTGGAGCTTTAAAAGAAATTCAACTTAGAGGTTTGTTGATTTGTTGTTTGTTGCATCTCAATACTGATGTTAACAAAAAAATAGTAAAAAAAAAAATAATAACTGGTGAAAATTTTACAGCCAAATGCTTTATATCACTATGTCCCCAGCTGGCTTCAAGAAACCATTGACTTAGCTCACTCATGAGCATCTCTCTGTTTAGCTGGGTCATGGCTTAGCGCAGGCGTGGGCATCTCTGAATCTGGGCCTCTTGTCTCTCCCACTATTGTGTTGAGCCCTGTCTTCTATGGTTGTCTGAATGGAGCAGAGTGAGCAGCTAAGTGCTTAAGCAGTCACTAATGTGGTGGACAGGTGACACAAGTCTTTGAGGACATTAGGTAAAGCCAAGGGGCTCAGCTGAGGGTCAGGGATAAAAGTCCGAAGGAGATTCCATGTGGAAGGAAATCGAGAGTTTAAAGAACTGCAGAACCATTAATGACTCTTTCCCCACATTCCGAGACTTTAGTTAAAGTTGGAGTGGACGCTGACTGGGAGGCTGGCAGCCTTGGGGTGGGAGTCCAAAGTTCTGTTTATACCTGAGCTACACCTCCAGGCCTCCCTCATTTGTGATAGGCTGGGCAAGTCGCCACCTTTCTACTCTTGGTAGCTCATCAAGTGTCATAACAGCAAGTCTGCCATGAGGGACTGGCGTGTGCACAGGGCTCTTCCCTTTCTGGGAGACTTTATTTTCAGAATTCCAGAACAAAGTCCAGCTGCATGGGACTTCACAAGGGCCGGCAAGTCATTGAATAAATGTGGTTGGCAGGCCAGAGGTCAGAGCCAGGAGCACAGACAAGCCACTCCTGGGATTCATTTGAGATTTACATTCAAGGAAGGAGGAGGAGGAGGAAAAGAGTTTAACAGAGTATACTGATGAATAAACTGTGATTATCCTACACGTTTGAGTGCAGGCAAGAAAAGACACGTGAGAGCGGAGGCTAACTATCCACTCTTTCTGACCTAGGAGAGACAGAAGAAGAAAGAAACGACTGGAAACCTTGTTTGGAAAGTCTGATATGTCTGAATAATAAAATCGTGTTACTCAAGAGAGTTGGGGTGGAAAGAGAAAGGGAGTCAATATGGCCGGGGCAGGCCACAGGGTATGGGCCTCAAGGCCATCAGCAGGCTTGGGACTTCTCCTGGGAGTGAGGTCAGAGCCGGAGGCAGACAGCAGAACAGTGGCCTCAGCCCAACCCCAGCACAATGGGACTCGATGAGGTGAACAGTTCACAGAGCAGGGTGGTGACATCACAGAGCAGGGCGGTAACACATGGGAAGCACTGAGCCAACTAATTACAGTCATGGTTAGTGCTTGATCCCCATAAAACCCATGGCCTCCAAGGGGCAAGGTCGAAGCTGCTTGTTTAGCAGCCTAAGAGGAGCCAGGCTAAGATCCTGACCATCACAGGAGATGAAGGAAAGAGCAGCCAAAGTAGGGGTGATCGCTCATCCACCACCTCGGCTTCCTTGGCCTCTGAACTTGTTCCTTGCCTGGAGTAGGGAAGTGATTACAGCACCACTTTCCTGAGTCACTGAAGTGTCCTAAGAAAGCAGACCCTGAAGTGGGCACTCTGCAGTCTCCTGAGCCTAAGGTTCAATACCAAGCACCTGTTTATTGTTTATTGACACTTATCTCAGGTCACACCAGCACAGACAATCAGATATAAAGAGGCAAAGCTTATTTCCCCAGAAGCAGACACAAACACAAACACACAGGGAGATGCAGATACACTGACATGCAGAAACACAACACACACTCAGACACAGCCAGGAGTACACACAAACACTCAGAAACAGACACATACACACATACATACATACACATAAATGCACACAGACACACCCCCTATACACACAAACACACCCACAGACATATGCACAAATACAGACACGTAGACACACACACCCAGATACACAACCGAGCACACAGTATTTTCATGAGCCGCCCAATTGTCAAAACACGACATTCCAGACAGGGGCGAGTGTTTATAGAATGCTTTCTGTAGAATTGGAGGAGGTGTGGCCTGGGCTGACTTGCTGCAGGCTATCACAGGGCAGACCCTTCTGGGTTCCCTTCCAGTTCCCACTGATAGCTTCTGTGACTAACAGAGGGACCACAGCAATTTACTCTAGGAGAAAGAGAAGCTATGGCACTATGAAGAAAGCACAGAGATATGCCCCTTGCTTTCACCCAGGTTCCCAGACTGAAAGCAGTACTGAGAAACTGGATCAGGATTGCTAGCCACGTTAGCTTCTCTTCAATGCTCCACATCTGGCATCTTCAGGGGCCCAGAGACCTGGACTTAGGAGCTTTGAACTTCCCAGGGATCTCGAGGTGCATACAGGCCTGGAGACTCTTGATCACTAAGTTTCTATTCTCAGTGCCTAGCCCTGAGGAAAAAAGTGGGGGTTTGTCTGGGACTAGCACATATTCTTCAATATGGGCTCACACGCACAGGTTGGCTCCCTTCCTCCACTTTTTCTTTTTTTTTTTTTAATCTCCCCCACAATCTGTTCGTTGGGATAGTCCCATTGATCTTAAATTGGGATGGCTCTGTTGATCTTAAATATATGCCATTAGTACTGCTTCCGTATGAAGGAACACCCTTCTATGTGTTTTTCCTCTTGTAGGCTGACAGACAACACTAGGGCAGCCAGCACACAAGACTACCATGTGTGCATGGCTAAAGACCACGGGGTTTTTATAGCATCCCCAGACATTATCCCGTAAAGTAGGGATTGGAGCTCTGTACCAGGCGCTTCCTCGTACACTTGTTTCATCTATACTCTTATGGAGAGAGATGGAGATCTTTTGCAAGAGGCATGTTCTTGCAGGGAGGTGGTCATCAGCAGACAGGCTTCCTTCCTTTGTTTTGTAAAAGCGAGTGGACATTCACTGATCTATAATCACAGATAAGCTCCGTCCTGCAGAGCACAGCTTCTTAAAGCAGCGAGTCCCGAGTCCCGTAGCTGGAAGCAGTGTTTGCCCAAACTGTGGCAACAGGAAAAGGTTTCTGAACATGCAGTAAGCCTGACGTATCTCTGACTGTGCTCACCAGTTACGTCACATGATTTCTCTGCTGTTGTGGTTCTGAATACACACCTATACACTTTGCTCAGCATGTGCCAACTATCCTTGCAAAGCCGTGAACACAGACTAAAACACCTTGCCCCGAGCATCAAGACTCTTGAGCGCCAGGAGTCACAGTGGTGTTTTGTATCTGTAAAGCTCCGGCTCTTACAGAAGCAGTGGTCTAATTAGGAAAGACAAATAACTTTAATGTTTTCCCACTATTATCCATCATCACATAAGCACCAAATTAGAATACTTTTGAATTTAGAAAACTGCTGTTTGAGTTGCTGACTTGAATCATAAAAAAAATAAATAAAAAGAGTTGAATTTTATCTTGGGATCAAGACAGAATTTCCAACAATTCCTGAAATGGCCCTAAATATTCTTTTGACATTTTATATGAAGTATTTATGCTAAGCAGTATTCTAAGCACTGATGATTATTAAAAATTAATTAACTTTTTATTATTTATAATATCGATAGCACTGAGAAATGTTAAAGACACTCTATGTCCTGTAGTATCAAATATTTAGCCATGATTTAATTATTTCTTAAGCAAAGCTGGGTAAATTGACATACACCTTTTATTTATCAATATTTATTTATTTATTTATGTATGTATGTATGTATGTATGTATGTATTTAATATATGTGGTGCCTTGAATGAGAATAGCTCCAGGCTGGAGAGATGACTCAGGGGTTAAGAGCACTAACTGCTCTTCCAGAGGTTCTGAGTTCAATTCCCAGCAACCACATGGTGGCTCATAACCATCTGTAATGGGATCTGATGCACTTTTCTGGTGTGTCTGAAGACAGCTATAGTATACTCATATATATAAAATAAATAAATCTTTAAAAAGAGAAATTGAGAATAGTCCTGTGTGTGTGTGTGTGTGTGTGTGTGTGTGTGTGTGTGTGTGTATGTACGTATGTATGTATGTAAAATGAACGCTTGGTCCTCAGTTGATGGAACTATTTGGGAAGGATTAGGAGGTGTGGTCTTTTTGGAGGAGGTGTGTCACTGGGGGCAGGGTTTGAAGTTTTAAAAACCCGTTCCATTCCCAGTTAGCTCTCTCTCTGCTCCTTACTTGGATCAGATTGTGAGTCAGCATCTGGGTTCTGAGAATCAAACCCAGGTCCTCTTCGAGAAAAACAAGTGCTCTCTGAGCTCTCAACTACCGCTCTAGTGACATGCTTGCCTGTCTGCTGCCATGGTGATCATGGGCTCACCCTCTGAACTACAAGGAAGTTCAATGAAATATTTTATAAGATGGCTTGGTCATGGTGTTTCTTCATAGTAGTAGAACGGTAACTAAGACAGTCAGTATGTATGGGTGTTTTGCTTGCATGTATTTATGTGTATCTCATGTGTACCCAATGCCCATGGAGGCCAGAAGAGGTTGTCAGATCCTCTGGAGCTAGATTTGTGGACGATTGTGGGCCACCATGTGGATGCTAAACCCATGTCCTCTGGGAGAATAACAAGTGCTCTTAACTACTGAACCATCTTTCCGGCCCCTAGGTTTAATTCTTTGTATATAAATAAATAAACACATTCACCTCATTAAAATACAGATTTACTTTTATCTTTAATAAATAGAAAAATTATATGTATACAAAAGAATGGTTTTGAAAAAAATTTTATGATTTATTATCAGCAAATTTTGATTTGATTATCTGTTTTAAATACCTATGTAAAAACTATAAAAGTTTCTCAGGCAAAGAGCCTGCGAATGGAGAAAGTTTAATAAGCCTTTTGATAGAGAGCAAAGGTTGGAAACCGGCACTGTGGGTGGAGGTTGGGGAGCGGGGTGGGAATGGGGGTGGGGTTTGGGGACTGGGTGGGAATGGGGGTGGGGTTTGGGGAGTGGGGTGGGAATGGGGGTGGGGTTTGGGGGACTGGGTGGGAATGGGGGTGGGGTTTGGGGGACTGGGTGGGAAGGGGGGTGGGGTTTGGGGAGTGGGGTGGGAAGGGGGGTGGGAGAGGTAGGGGTTGGGTTCATACTTTCCTTCATTGCCTCAGCAGTGGCCCTGTTGAACCCAGGATGCACTGTTCTTAAAATTAATAATAACTACCACAGTTCACCATCTATTCTAGAACCATGGTAGCATCCTCCTTCTTTCTTTACCTATCCCAGGGACAGGAAATGCCCAGAATAGTCTAAGGAAGGAAAGACAGAAATGAAGGCCAAGGAGGGAACTGAAGTACTAAGCCTTTCAAACTGCATTTGCAAGTCCTAGCATCTCTTCTGGGCCCAGCTAGCCAGAACCCCATGTGTACTGGGGTAACTGAGAATTGGGATGTCCCCAAAGCCAGCCTCTGGGGACAGAATGAGGAGGTTCCAGTTTCCTGAGACACCTCACCTTGTGACTCCTTGGCGTCATGGTTGTCGGGAAGGCATACAGCTGATGACCTCAACCTGACGATACAACCATCAGGCCCATCTCTGGCATTTCAGAGAGCACAGAGCTCACCAAGAAGGTTCGTAAAGTGCGGAGGCCAGGGGTGCTCTGTGAAGATCCTGTCCCTAGCTTCCAGGGACAATGAAGAAATTTAGGAGTCCCAATGGCTGGGCCTAAACCACATAGGCCCGGAATCTGAGTACTTCATAGGTCCCAGGGGCTCCACCCACTGGCCCTTGGCCTCTGTCTCTGGGGTCTCCCTGATAGACAGAGCAGGAGGGCAGGTGATCCCTATGATCTAGGTGAGGCACGTGGACCACAAGCCACCTGGAGCAGCATCCCAACACCTGCTCCCTGACTAGAAAGAAGCAGGGAGTTCAGAGAAGCCAGGACCTCACTGCCCCTGGGGAATTATTTCCCTGTGTACACTAAGCTAAGTGCCCTTAGGTTGAATGACCTGGGTTCCCACAGGGGAACTGTGCTAAGGCTGAAACACAGGCTCCATCAAGTACACATAATGGGTACAGACTCCAGAACTTTCTCCAAGTCCTGGTCACTGCCTCTGGACCTCAGCCTCCTCCACCTCCCTGGGAAGGTCAAGAGATAGGGACCAGAGAATTATCTAGAAGGAAAACCCTGTTACAACAGAACCTCAGAGATATCACACCTTGACTGCCCCAAGCTGGGCTAGAGAGCAAATGCAAGGGCCAGCATCTGAGCCGAAAACCAAGCTGACCTCTGACCTCTGGCCCTGAAGTCAAGGCACATACAGCCCTGGCTACCTCCGTTTTTGCTTAGAAGTCTTCTCAGCCCAGCACTTCCAAGGGCCCAGCAGCCTCCTTAACCCCTTGTCTCCCACCCCAGAGGGGAAAGGATCCCAGGAACACAGGACCCTGGTTCAAGGGGACGAGATGACACGTTCTGTGTCAACCCCAACCCTTACTCTTGGAACTTCCATTTCCTATGCTGTCATGTGGAGTTTATAACAGTTTGAAAAGCTATAATCCCACCTCCAGCAGATCCCTCTGTGGCCCAGGGGTTGAACTGCCTATTGAGAAAGCTAAACGCCAAGCATATGGCAAAGACCCGCTGAGCCTTGTAGGGCTGTACACCCAAGGACTATGAGATCACAGAAGTAAAGACGTGTGTATCTTGAAGAAGATGACATGAGCAAGAGGAATTCAGGTGGTAAGGTCGTGTGGAGGGTCACAGGTTCTGGGCCACACTCTTTTTTTGTTTTGTTTTGTTTTGTTTTGTTTTGTTTTGTTTTGTTTTGTTTTGTTTTGTTTTGTTTTTCGAGACAGGGTTTCTCTGTGTAGCTCTGGCTGTCCTGAAACTCACTCTGTAGACCAGGCTGGCCTTGAACTCAGAAATCCACCTGCTTCTGCCTCCCAAGTGCTGGGATTAAAGGCGTGTGCCACCACCGCCCGTCTGGGCCACACTCTTTAGATTCAAGTTACAGCCTCCCTGGGGACTGTGGGGACTTGAGAAAGTCCCTCAGTTTCTCAAAGCCTCTACTGGCAGGCGTCACAAAGCGCCCACCCCAGGGCTACTGTGTAAGCTAGGGAGACACATAAGCCAGTCACAGTGCCTGGTATATGGTCAGTGCTCACCAAACAGGAGTCATCTCTATTGTCTAGTATGGTTGTCACTGAGCTCCGCATTTATCCACACAACTGGTGCAGTCCAGACACCTGGATGTTCCCACAACAGAGTTGTCACCTTGACTCATGGGGCAGAGCTTACAGGAAGGAACAGGCATTCTCCTGCTGTTACTATGAATCTCTCCACGTCTTTCCAGGAGACCCGTGCCAGTTTCTATCCAAATGTCCCTGCCCTGGATAGTCACAACTGCTGTGTCTTCTTGAGGGCCAATGAGGCTGGCACATTTCCCAGGCCACAGAGTGAAGAACCTGGGTGGGAAGATGGGAGACCCTCTCTCCCAGTCAGCTTGTTGGTAACCTCCATTTGGCTGGGCCTTTCCACTCCTCTCAGAAATGTAAGGAAGTGAACTAAAATAAGAATCTGCCACTCTCCCTTTGATGTGAAGACTGTGGTCCTATTTTTACATCAATAGAATCACCACCCTCAGGAGAGAGTCTATTGAACACCTGCTACTCACCAGAGATAGACATCTGTGTCACTGAATGCCACCGCCTCCCAGCCATTACCAGACTGTTCCATTGATCCTTGGTGGCCACCTGGTGCGATGACCTCACTCTCCTGATCAGTGGCTGATGTGACCCAGGGCACAATCCCTGACGCTAAGTAAGGATCCACGTTACTAAGCCTGGTGAGATAAGAATTACCTTCTCCCTTTTATTGATAAAGAAACCTGTAGCCAGGAGAGGGGTGAGTCAACCCGCACCAGGCACCCTGTTGGAGACGATGGCCCCCAAGGACGCCCTACATCCATTCCCTACCTTTATTTATCCTTATATACCGGGGGAGGCTTGAAGGAAGCCTACTTTAGCCTCAGACTCTGATTCAAGGCTCAACATCCCCTAAATGAGTTCAGTCTCTCAGAGTCACCAAGGCCTCTTGCACGTGCAAACCAATCCCAGAGGCTCCCCTCTTTCGTGGGGACTCAGGATGGTGGGAGTTTATCTTACTAAGGCAGTGAGGTGGGGCCCTCCCCTCATTACCCTCTCTGCTGCCCATGGTGAATTTGCCAAACCCCGGGGATGACTCTCATTTTGCGGTGGGGGAAATTGAGGTCATATGGTTTATCCACACTTTTTAAAATTCCTGTGCAATGTGGAATCGGAGAATGTTTTTCCACTTTTGGCTAAGGAATTTGGATGCGGAATTCAGGCCACGCCTGGCCAGGCTGAGGAGGAGGCCATGGGGAGGGGTGCCGCAGGGCCTCCAGGACCCTTCATTGTAGAGTCTGCCCTCTCGTGCTGGCAACCCTACTGGTGGCTATTGCTTTGCCACCCCTCTTAAACTCACTGGCTTCCCCAGGAACAGAGTAAAGAAGCTGAAGTTTGCTTCAGGGGGCCCACACAACTCCAAAATCAGAGCCCCAGAAAGAAGGCCAGCGTGACTCATTCCCAGCCCAAGGGATAAGAGCAGAGGCTGCCTTGGGAAGGCCTGGGCTTTTGTTCCTTCATGAACCGAAATGAATCATCTATGCTACTAAGTCACACTGGCCAGCCCCAAACTTTCCTGGGTAGAACCAACTTGTGTGCAAAAGTGAAATGGGTCATCAGCAGGTGGGAAGATAGCAAGACAGAAGCTGGAGCTGGTGGAAGGAGCTCTAGCGAGATGGCCAGCCAGAAGAGACCACTCACCCGGTTCATAAGCATGACCTACATTCTCTAGGTACCCAGCACTGAGCACACTGTCCCTGCTCCTGACAGAGCAGATGAAGAAATTATCAGCTTACCAGGGCTCCCAAGCAAGACCCATGCCACCTTTGCTTTGTCCTTAGAGACCTGGTCTTCAGCAGCAGGCTTGGAGGCCCACTTCACATGTCAGCACTGGGGCCGGGTTGACACAAAGCAGCTGGGTCATTTAAGGGGGCGGGGTAAAGCAGCTATGAGAACCATCAGAAGGCGGGAGGGGTGCCGTCTTGGACTCAGCATTCCTGAGGCCAGATGTGCAAGCCTGCTGTGATCAGCATGGCCCCAGTTGGGCAGCATTCACTGGCTCAGACACTGCTGTCCCTCTCCCCTCTCCCTCCAACCTCAGCGTCAAAAAGACTCAGGGGACTGGCAGCTGCTCCCCAGCATCTGGCGGAACATTCTGCCCTAAAGCTGGGCTTTCCTCCCTCCCCAGGGATAGCTGGTGACTCATGTTTCCATTTTCAATGCAGAGTCAGGCACTGGATCTTTCCATGACCCCAAGGACTGGCAGTGTGGTTCCTGGACACGAATTGTGATGTCAGACATATCTGAGTTCAAATCCCCTCCTTGACGCTTATTAACTATCTGTGATATTTTAAGCAACTTGTTTACCTTCTCTGGTTCCCATATTGTAAATGAAGATCACAACTGTCCATTATGGTATCATTTTGTTCTAGACAAGGTCTCCCCCATGTAGTCTGAGTAGACTTCCAACTCTCTCTCTCTCTCTCTCTCTGCGTGTGTGTGTGTGTGTGTGTGTGTGTGTGTGTGTGTGTGTGGTGTATGCATGTATACAGGCATATGGGGGAGGGGCATGTACGATGAGCACACATGTGGGGGCCAGAGGAAGACAACCAATGTCTCTGTTGCTCTCTGACTTAGCTCCTTGAGACACTGTCTGTCATCAACACTGTCACCATACTTTGACTTGGCTAGTTGGCTTGTCAACAAGCACCATCAATCCTCTGTCACCATGAGTCCCTTCTCCCAGCACTAGGGCTATACATGCATCGTACAAATGCCCACAAAAGCCCACCAACCCTGGGACTTTGATGCAGGTCCTGGGATCTAACTCAGGTGCGTGCTTGTGTGCCCATGCATCTGTCCACCTCTCCAGCAGTTTCCAACTCGATCCTCCTGCCTCAGCCTCCTGGGCGCTGGGTTCACAGTCATGTGTGCTGTGCCAACCTCTCTTCTACTCACAACTCTGAGAGTGAGCTGTTTCCTTCAACCATTCTCTCTTTTGATTACTTCTCATAATCCAAGCAAAGAGGAAGCTGAGCGTTGCATGGACAGCAGGAATGTCCCTCAGCGTGTCATAGCATCAGCTCGGTGGCATTTTGACCCGTGTGAACTTCTGAGCGGGTTTAAAGAGTCGGGGCTGAGCTGTGGTGCTCCATCAGTTAAGGGTATCAAGTGCATTTTGACTTCAATATTTAATATTTAAATAATATTTTCCGTTACATTGTAAGTAGAGGAACACCTGTGTACCATTTACTGCTGGTACAGTGCTATTGTCAAGTGTGAGTACAACTTGTTCTAAACGTCGGAAACTGAGGCCCAGGCAGGTAAAGCAACTTCCCTGAAGTCACACAGCCAGGAAGTGGCAGAGCTGGAATTCATACCTGGGCTGTCTGGCCTCACAGGCCAACACTGTTCTGATGCTTAGGATAATGAGAAAGATGGAGGGGTAAAGTTGGTCCTGATGCTGGCCTGGAGTTGATGCTGTTATTACTGCTATCACCTCAACTGTTTCTTGCTATCGGGCTATGTCTCTGTTTTGCCCATGAGGAGGAGCCAGAGAGGACACTTGTCCTTCAGGCCAAAGCCAACAGTTGAGAGCTCTGAGCAAGAGAGTCAAGTGGTCTACCCCAAATGCATTGCTCTCTACCTGCTAGGTGAAAGATATTTTCTGAGGCGTTGGAGTACTGACTTTCTATCTCTGGGCCTCAATTAAATGTCTACCATGCTCAGCCCTAGGGTAGGAACAGGCAAGGAGGTGCTGGGTAAGGTCAGGGCCTGGGAAACATTACCACCCTGACAGACTGCTCTTATCAAAAACAAAGAGCATACTCTGGGCCCTAGCCCCACAAGCCAATAACTGCTACGGCAGAGGCACATGTGAGACCAAGCCAGGCTGGAAGGTTCCAGAGGCACCATGCAGAGTTAGCAGCTATCACAAACAGAATGCAGACAAAGCAATATTGACAGGCACAAGATACTAAAACTGGCTGGGGTGGCTCACACCAGGAATCTGAGCCACTGGGAGGCTGAAGCAGAAGCATACTGAAAGCATAAGCCCAGCCTGGGCTACAGAGTGACACGGTCAACAAAAAAACAAAACAAAACATACAAAAAAGAAGAAGTCAGAGCTAAGGCACTAAAGAGCTGTGACCACAGCAGTGTCCCCACATGCAAACCACAGCTGGCTTCCTGTCACTCTGCTCAGACCTTTTCACCTCACCTAGCTCTGCAGTCCCCTCCTGCTCCAATGTTTGTCTTTGTGGATGAGCCAGCCTCATCCATGTCCAGACTCTGGCTCTGGGGCCACTGTGCTCTCCCCAGCCTCTGTTTTCCCAGAGACTAGACTAACCTTCCTGCCCTCAGGGAGCTCAGGAGCCTGCCTCCCAGAAGGAGAGAGAGAGAGAGAGAGAGAGAGAGAGAGAGAGAGAGAGAGAGAGAGAGAGAGAGAGCGCAGTGCTCATGCCTGCCAAGCTGTCCCCATAGATACATACTAAATGTGTACCGAGCCCTTTGTCTGAAGGTTCTGCCACTTGAGCCCAGAAAAATGTCACGAGGGTGTCTTGCGTGGCAACACTCTTCTGGAGGGGTGAATAATTTCTGAGTTGATTCTGAGAATTCCCCTTGCTGACTTCCCAGTAGCACACATGCCCATTGGGTCCTCCAGGCCGCCCTGGCCGCGCCAGGGACCACTACACACAGTGTGCAATGGAGGCAATTGCTCCCGAGCACTTCAGAGAACAGGAAACAAAGCCGAGAAACTTCCAGCAGCTGTCGGGAAAGGAGAGAAGGGCCCCTAGCCAGGAGTCAGTGTCCGTAGGATTGAAGCTACTTCCAGATACAGTGCAGGAGTCTCTGGCATGGGAATTACAGTCTATGGGGCTCAACTGAAGCCACAACCCACCTAGCAGCCATAGGGTCTGCAAATAACCACCTTCCAGGTTCTGGCTTTGGAGCTTGGGGGCAGACTCAGCTTCTAATCCTTAACTCTTCTTTTTGTGATGTCGGCTAGGCTCAGTTTGACAGTCTGTAAAGTGGACATCATACTGTCTACCTAGAGTTCTGGTGTGAACAAAATGAAATGACTCAGAGGCCGCATGGAATCTGTATCATTTGGTCTATGATGACAACCGAATAAAGGTTAAGGGAATGGGGTGGGTCCCAGGATGCTGTGGATGCATGTATGACCCAGAGGGAAGCTGGTGATGGGGCTCAGCCTTGAAGGAGATCCAGTTGCTATACAAGGAAATGCAAAAAGTGAATCAGTTCAAAAGTAAAAAAGTGAATGATTCAGAAGGCATTCCAGAATAACAAATAAAGACTCGAAGCCAAATGACTAGGTTCCTCAAAAAGAGGACGCAGCTCTGCGAAGCTCGAGCATTAGTCAGGCGGGGGAGGCAGTTACTGGGAAATTTCGCCCTGTTCAGCATTATTGAGAAGTTGTGGGTTCCTGCAGGCTTACTGGTGTTGCACAGCCCTGCAGGGTTAAGATTACCCAGACCTTGGGCCAGAGAGTTGAGAAGGAAGTATTTAGGACAGGATCTATATTAGAAGAAACAAACAGAAAAAAAAAAATGCTCCTTAAAAGGCAGAACGGCCTCAAGGGAAAGTAGATATGTTGGCGCATCTGGGGCAGCTGCACAGGCCAGTCAACATCTGCCCCAGGGAGGCAGGACTCGGCACATCTGGGAAGCCATGATGGGTTACTCCCAAGGTCTGGATCTGATGCAGTCTTTCTGTACATTTTGGAAAAAGCCCTCCCATTTCTTTCCACACTGTGGGGACATTCCTCCTGTCTAAATGGTAGAACCAGGGAGAGGGGGCTGGATCCCAACTCTGTTACTTGCTTGCTGTGTGATCTTGGGCAAGTCACTTAGTTCTCTGTGCTTTGTCAGTCATCAACAAACGGTCACCATGGTACCTACTTTGTCATTATTACAGCCAATGACAGTCCCAGTGCCTGGCCCCATTTTTCTCCTCTGATGACTTCTTGTTGTCAGTGATTATAGATTCTAGAGTCAAGTCATTGAATGCCCCGTTTGGTGCCCTCCCAGAAGGTATTATGTCACAACATCTCCACTTATGTGTAGCTACACCGTGATAAGCTGTGTTCTTAGAAAAGACAGAAAATGTGATACCGGGACAAACAAATGAGAGGCGCACAAAATCACAAAACCCAGGATGAGGGAAGTCCATCTCTATAATACTTCTGCTGTGTGCTGTGTGTGAAGGTGACCCCCTCCACTGCCACCTCTCTCAGATCTGGACAGAGCCAGATAAGCTCTCTGGGGCTTTTTAGGGAACCAGGATTCAGAGAGGTGCCACTGCCCAACATCAGCTCTGGTTCACTGTTTCAAGCAAGCTGGGGAGGCCTGGACATGAGAGGTGGGTTTGAGGGAAGGACATTTAAAGTCGAGGAAGGAGATGTGAGGCTGGGGAGTGGCTACTGCCTCTGTAGGGGACTGAAATACAATCTTTCTGCCCAGGCATCAAGTCATAGCTCAGTCTGGTCCTCTAGTTCATCTTTGACAGGCAGTTCCTCGAGTATCCATGAATTTTCTCCTCTTTCCCCAGCTGTGAACAGCCTTCCAGGATGAAAGCAAGTTCAAGGTCAGAGGAAGGGGAGATTTGCGCTTCAAACAGAAATGGTTGTATGGCCCCGGCTTTGAGCTCACTTCCTGTTTTGTGGGGCCTGAGTGGATCTCTCTTCCAGTGCTAAACATTCTGTTCCCTTTCTCAACACAGAACGTCCAGGGCCAGCCTACTGACTAGTGTCCATCTAGTGGAGAAGTGGACCCAGCTGTACCCCAAGATGTCAGTTCACCCTAAGCTGCCTTGGGGATTCCACCAAGTGTTTAGAGAAGTAGAGACTGTCCTGAGTCACAGGCCCTGTGAGTTCATTGCCTGTCAGAACTGAGAGGGGCAGCAGGAGGCGGAAGAAGTGGATTGCGGCACCGAGAAGTAGAAGCTGGGCTTGGGGACTGAGCTGTCTTCCCCGAGCTGATAGCAGAAACTGGTTATGTCATCTGTTGCCTGGTTCCTCCAACGAACATTGGGTGCCTGTATGTTAGGCAGCATTTCTCAGTCCTGGGGATACGGGGGAGGAACAGAGGATAGATCCCTGCGTCAGACAGATAATCCACACTCATAAGGTCTTCCTGCTTTCACTGAGTGATTACTGTACGCTGCTGACATCCATCCTTAGCTTTGGGCCAACACGAGCCCATATAGCCTTCCCAGCACTGTCGGGGATGCAGCTCCCTGCTCTCACCCCGTTTCACAGACATACTGTCCTGCCAGATGTCCTTCTCCTCCTTAAACAGGTTATGACCTCTAAAAGGCAATGAGTCAAGGTGGGGTTCAGATGGTGACACCTCATCCTGCTCCCAGAGCTGGATGACCTAACAAGTAAGGAATGAGGGGTTGTCATCTTCCGATAAGGCCAGTCCCCGCCCCCCTAAGCACCCTCCTCAGCTTGAGAGGTCTCTCTCGTGCCTGGAACCTCCCACATAGCCCTTTCTCAGCATTTCCTTAATCATCCTTACTTGGAGGCAGGGATGCCTTTGCTCATCAGTCTCTCCGTTCTCTCACATAGAGAGAATTTGACTCTTTCGAGGCAAGAGGAGCCTGTGGACACATTGTAATATAAGTGGGTATCTATCCTTCTGTCTCAGAAGCTTCTTCTCCCATCCATCCTGTAGGACATGATGTGTGTGAGCTCTGTTACATATCAGCCACTCGGATCAGAAGCTCCCACGGGCAGAGAAAGAATCAGCTATCTGAGGGCAGGTGCTGGGAACTCAGATCGAACACAACCACACAGACGTGACAAGAACACAGGTGTCCACACTTCTGGTTTTGTCTGCCTGGCAGCAGAAACCACCCAGGGATGGGGCTGTCTGGCCTGAGATGTGACAGAACAAATAGCTATTGGGAGAGCTGGACAGAGGGAAGCAAGCAAAGAAGCCGTCAGAATCACCGGGGCAATGAAACGGCTAATTCACAAAAGTCCCCCATGCTGGGTTCAAGAATTCACTTTGTTTAATAGATAATTGCCAAACCTTATGTTGGTCCTGGGGACTGCTAGACATTGGTGACATTGTGTAGAGTAGGAGAGCCAAGCTCCTTCTCTCGATGGCATCTGTGTCCCGGTGGAGAGAGTTGAAGCCCAGTGACACCTGCTCTGAGAAATAGATTTTCAAGAATACTTGTCTTAGTGTCATGTTGGTAGATTAAAATCTACCAATTATACCACTATCAAACACCCTGTCATCATCTTGCACCCAAAGACTGGTCATTAGTAACTTTATAAGCTTCTTAATGGTAAGTTTCTTCATGGTCAAGACCATGACCATGTGAAGACAAAGACCATAGTGACCTAGTGCACCATATTGAAGACAGTGAGGTAGACTTTACAGTGCAGTTCCTGAGAACCTGAGGCAGGTGTGACACGCTCTGGGCTTTTAAAGTCTTCTGGAAACTCTATTAACACCCTTGGTGTTTTCTTAGTCTTCCTGCTTTGCCAGACAGGTCTCCACCCTCCATCTTGTGACCATAGCTAAGAGTCTGAACATTTGACCCTAAATCAGTGGGCTGGGCTACCGCCCCACCCCCAGGCCTCCTCACGTTCAGAGAGAGCAACAAGAAAACTGTTACAGAATTGCTAGGATCTGGATCAGAGCCTCCACTCAGCCCCCAGAGTGGAATTATTCAAATGGGGTGGAACCTTTCAAAGGTAGCACATTCTGAGAGGTCTTCATGCTGTCTGTGGGAAGCAGGGTATGCTCTTGAAAGTGATGCTAGGGCCTCAACCATTTTCTTTCCCCCTTTGGTTTCCCACTGCTGTAAGGTGGACAGCTGTGTTCCCATCATGCACCTCTGCCATAATGTGCTGGGTCGCCATCATGCGTGGACCAGGGCCTCAGCAAACCTTTCCTTGTTAGCAAAGGCTTATACACTCTACATATGCTGTCACCCTTATGGCTCTTCCAGGTCCTGGCCCCAGGTCACACTCTGAACAACTTAAACAGAGACAGGAAGGAGACTATAAGTCTAACCGCTTGGGCAGATGGGGGATTCACACAACAAAGATACTGCCAGAGTTATTTCATAAGTCTATCAGTGTTGCCCCTTTTGAATAGCTGTTACCCATATTCCTCTTGCTCACCCGGGAGAATTAGGACTTTCCTTCTAAGTGGGCAGGGGACTTAATGACAGACCAGAACTTACTGATGACTGGGAACTGGTACTATCCCCTTGAGCTGCCCCTTAGAGACAAATTCTTTGATATAGGGATGGGGCTAATGACTGACTATAAGTCCTGGTTGTCTCCTTTTGTTATGGGAATTGAGCCCAACTGGAAGTCAATCTTGGTGAATAACATTAGCATAAACTCTCAGCAACCCTAAACTTCAATTATGTTACACAATTTTCTTTCTGACAGATTCTAACAAGCCTGATTAGAACACAACTATCTTCCAGTCATCAGTGCTCCTTTAGCTAAATTCTGGCTTGGGTAATTTATTATTTCCTATGCAAATTAGTAAATCCTTTACAGCGTCAATTTGACTACCTCAGGCTTCTCCTATGCCAGTACAAAGACTTTAAGATACACTGTTTCCAACACTTACTTCCTGGTTGTACTCACTTCCTCAACCGGAGTTAAAAGGCTACGTCATCCGGTCATCCTCTCTGCTGATGTCACCGCTTGCCCCACCCTGCCCCTCCCGTCCACATCACAGACTCCTAATCCAAGGAGTTCAGCTTTAGGTGAAAAGAGCCAGGGAGCCACACTTTCTCTCCCTCGGGCTGTTTCTTTGCCCTTTGCCCTTTCCCTGTCCTATTTCAGACCCTCTGGTTCACTTCCACAGAAGGAACTGGAATCAGTGGGTTTGTGTTCCCCCGGGCCATTTGAATGTTAAGCTTAATCAGGTTTTATATTTTGGTGAAAGGAGCATGGTGGGGAGGTTAGCCAGTGTTCCCGGGAGCCAGAGACTTGAATTCAGATCCCGCTCTGTACTTCCTGGCTGAGGGTATTGCTGATCCGAGTCATTTTACTTCCCTGAGCCTCGGGGTCCTTACTGTCAAAAGCATGGCTCTCACTAAGCAATTTTGCGCTGTAAATTACTGACGTGTGTAACCCACGGAGTGGGAGCCAAGGCGTGACAGTAATTAGCCAACCCAGTTCATGCAGAACCTGGAAAAGCAAAGCGGTGACCTTAGACTTCATCCTTCAGGCACCAGGAGGTCAAGGAAGGTGTTTAGCCTTCAGTATCATCACATGGTAGAATTAAGATGGAAGATTTTTGTTCAAGAGACAAGATAGGGTCAGGAAGGAGGCTGGAAGACCAGGGAACACTTGTGAGAACTCTGGCAACAAGCAGAAGCTGAGAGTGGGAGGGCGCCTGGGCTACAGAGGCTACATGGAGGCAGCTTTGTCTACGGTGCAGGGTCCTCACTTCCCACTCCCCTACACTCTCCACCCAGCATTGATCACTTGCTTTTAACCCTGACAAGGGCAGGAGGAAAAAGAGTAGGAGAGAAAGGGTAACAGAAAATACAAGCCTCACTTCTTTTCAAACACTGACTTCAGCTAGAAAAATCAAGTCATGGCAACACAGAGGGAAAGGAAAGGCTTTTGTTGAGAAAGCCGAAGAGCAAGCTTGAACTGAGTCCATCAGCACCAGGCTCCATGTAGCCATTCATTCCGCTAGCCCATGGAGTGACCAATCAGCACCACCTCCACTTGACAAACCTCACCAACGCACTGAGCGGTGATGGGTGTGGATGCTGGTGGTCAGCATGGTGCAAGCTTCTCGGAGCCCAAAGTCAAGGTGCTTGGGAGGAAACTAAACACCTAAGGAGACTAGAACAAAATAAGACCCAGACACAAGAAATGTCTAGACCCAGTCTTTCCTGCGAGTATTAGGAACTCTTAGTAAAATGTCCTGTAAGAAGCAAACACATTAGACACGCTGAAACTACAGTATATTTTTAGCAAGCCTGAACGAGGTATATGGTACTATTCCACAGGGATGGAGAGATGGCTCAGCAATTAAGAGCTCCTGCTACTCTTACAGAGGACCCAAGTTTGGTTCCCAGCACTCAGACTGAGAAGCTCACACGACCTGAAACTCCAGCTCTAGGGAATTCCACTCCTTCCCCCAGCATGCACTTTTCACAGGCACCTGCACTCACACACATAGATACACACACACACACACACACACACACACACACACACTTACTTTCTAAATAAATAAGTCTTTTTGAAAGATACTATTTATAAATGCAATTACAGGTATAAACTATCCCAACGTAAGCTGTGACCATCTTTTAAGGAAAATTATAAAATTATAATTATAAAATTAGGTGATGTTAAAGAAGGTCTGGGTGTAATACATAGAGATGAATGCATGTTCGTGGTCAAAAAGGGACAATTTATACAAATTATTGTCTGTTCCAATCAAAGCTCCATAGAGCTTTTCATATAATTCAGTAAGTTGAATGTTCAATCTAGACAGACAACAAAGAGTCAAGAAAGGCTAAATGTCCTTAAATCAGAATTTTGGACAGAGAACTGATCCATTAAATGCCAAATTTTATTATAGTGGCCATAATTAAGATGACGTGAAATTGACATAGGAATTAACAAATGATGTTGAACAGAAAGCCCTTAGTAGGCCACATATTTAGAAAATCTGATTTCTGTTAAAGGCTATATGCTGCAACTTGGTAACAGAAGTTACCTAATATCTCTCTCTCTCTCTCTCTCTCTCTCTTTCTCTCTCTCCTTCACACACACACACACATACACACACACACACGCACACGCACACGCACACACACACACACACACACACACACACACACACACACACACACACTTCCAGATGGCTCCAGGTCTTACATGTAAAGAAAAACTTTGAAATTCTTACAAGAAAATATAGACTATATGTATCATCTCAGGTGGAGATAGGAGTTTTAAAATACCGAAAGAACAGCTACACAGACATATTTTCTCATGTTGAAATAATAATTTCTGTCTGTCAAAAAGGCATCACAAGGGATTAAATGAAAAGAAAAAAAATGTAGAGGATATCTGCAATGTATAATCAATAAATAATAAGTTTCAGGATAAGTTAAAACACCTCAAAACTAAAACAGGTAATTCAATAGAAACAGGTAAAGAAACCCAAAGATGACGGGCAGTGGTGGCACATGCCTTTAATCCCAGCACTTGGGAGGCAGAGGCAGGTGGATTTCTGAGTTTGAGGCCAGCCTGGTCTACAGAGTGAGTTCCAGGACAGTCAGGGCTACACAGAGAAACCCTGTCTCGAAAAACTAAAAAGAAAAAAAGAAAGAAACCCAAAGATATCTTCCATAGGAGGAAACAAACGTGACCAAGGGACATGTGACGAGATGTTCAGTCTCATTACTTAGAGAAATACAAATGGAAGCCACAATGAAACGCAATGTCACGTCCAGCAAGCCAATGAAAACTGAGAGTCTGGGCTGGGGGTGTGGCCAGTGGAGCCGTCCTTGCCCCCACAGAGCCTCCCTTTAGTGAGCAGAGAACGGACCATCGTATGTACAGACGCATTCAGCCGAGCGCAGAAACCAGCATGGAGTCGGCATGGCGTTAACAGACAGCAGAGAGGAGGTCAAGCCCCAGGGCCACACACAGTAGACAAAAAGAATCCGGCACTGGCAAGTGCCAGAGCCATCTGTTCCTGGTGCCAATGTTTGGCACTGCCACTGTGAAGATGCCACTGTGAAGATGTCACGTGTATCCCACCTCCCAGTAATTTTACAGTTGCTGGGACATTTTCATGGGTGTAGAGGTGTATATTAATTAGGGTATAAGTACATTAGGGAACAAGAATGGCCAATGTCCTAGACTCACCTCATCCATCTCTATTAAAGAGGAGAAAAAAACCAAACAAACAGAAAATAACAAGTGTTGGTGACCATAGGAAAAAATTGGATTTCTTGGGTATCACTGCCAAGAATGTAAAATAGCTCAGCTTCCCTGGAAAACAGCGCAGTGATTCTTCAACAAGTCGCAAGTAAAGTAATTGCAGAGCCGTCCCACTTTGGCATGCACCCAACTGACAGCGGAGATTTGAACGAACATCTTCAGTGCTATTGGCAGTCACCAGGAGGTGAAGCACATAAGGGTTTATCCAGGTGGATGGATAAGCAGAGGGGGTAAGCACAGGTGGTCCCTGACTCTGATCATGGCACTTAGCTGGTTTTCAAGTTTATAATGGTGTGAAATCAGTGTGCAGTCAGTAGAAACCTGCTTTCAATGTTGGCTTTTCCCAAGGCTTTCTCCTAACTCTGCCCAGAAGTAGTGACCTGAAGTTTCCAGTCAAGAGATGAAACAGCAGAATCCATAAAGGGCTGTACTGCCAGGATGTGCCCTTGGTGAGCTGGGCTTCCTTTCTCAGCTGATGTGTTTGTCAGCGCATCCTTCCGTGTTGCTGTAAGGGCAGCTCTAGATACAGTGGAATAGATAGATAGATAGATAAATAGATAGATAGATAGATAGATACATACATACATACATACATATACGTACACACACACACACACACACACACACACACTATACTCATTTTTTTCCTGCCTATAAAATCCCAAGTTCTAAAACAAACCTCCTAATGAGTATAGCAACTTTAAACTATAAGGTTAATACAAAAATATCAACTGTAACAGAAGAGGGCAGGAAAGTTTGTCATAGACAAAGGAACGGGAAGTCTGCTGTGAGATTTCCCCTCCTGGAACCGTCAGAGAGGCTATGCCCATAAAGTCTCATCCACACGACTGTCTCAGCATGGCCTGAATGAGGACAGCAGCAATAGACATGCTAACACGGAAGGGGAAAGCTCGTGAATTCTCAGCCGTAGGATAAGAACCACAGTCAACTAAGGAGTGCTGAGAATGGGAGAAACAGTGGGGGAATCCCCAGACTGTTACCCAACACCAGCCAATCCCTAAATCTTATATCTTATACATACAAGGAACTTATATGTATATATCAACAATTAAAGAAATAAAAGCCATGAACTTGGGAGAGCAAGGGTGGGTGCACAGGAAGGGCTGGAGGAAGGAGAGAAAGGAAGAAATAATGTGATTATGGAAAACCCCCACATATTTTAATTTCTAAATATAAGGATATTTTAATGTGTTTATTGCTTATCTCTATGTTAGCAATGAACAGTTGGAGACATTTCATACTAAATTTAATAAAATACACATGATGAGGTATTACTCAGCCTTTGAAAGGAAAGGCTCCTCAACCTCTATGACATTTGACCTCATTGTGTCAATGAGACAACACAGAAACGAGAGCACCTTGCTTGCTTATCAAGGGCCCAAGGTAGTCAGGTCTACAGAAGTGGAAAGCGAAATGCCGAGTGGGGCTGAGGGCCAGAGCAATGGAGTTATTGTTTATGTTTTATTTCTTTGTTTTCTGGGGGGAGGCTGCCTGTGGAGGCCAAATGAGGGCTGGTGGGAGTTGGTCTCAGGGAGAGAGCTCAGGTCACTGGGTTTACAGTAAGCACCTTTCCCCACTGTGCCACCTGAAGATCTGAGAGTTACTGCTGAGTTGGCACAGTTTCAGTCTGGGAAGATGGAAAAGTCCTGGGGATGAGTACTACGTCGTTGGCTTCCTGTTGCTACGATAAACACTGTGACCAAAAGCAACTTGAGGAGAAAGAGATGATTTCATCTTATACTTAATCATGGGGAAAGGGAAATCAAGGCAGGAACTCAAGCAGAGGCCATGGAGGAATGCCGCTTACTGGTTTGCTCTCTGTGGTTTTGCTCAGCCTGCTTTCTTATACAACATAAGACCACCTGCCCAGGTATGGTATGACCCACAGTGGGCTGGCCCCTCCCACACCAATCATTAATCAATTAAAAATGCCCCATAGACTTGCCTGAAGGCTGGTTTTCTGGAGGCATTTTCTCGGTTGAGGTTCCCTCTACCCAAATGTGTCATATTGACCAAAAAAAACCTAACCAGCACAAGGTGATGGAAACACAGTGAGAATGTGTAATATTTAATGCCACTAAACTGTACATTGAAAATGATTATTTCAACGCCCACTAAAAAGATAGAAATAATAAAATGGATGCTATATATACTTTCACCTGTTCCCTAGGATAAAAATGCATGCCGTTGACTTTAATAACATGTTTTGAAGTTGAAAAAGAAAATTCTAGAAGATGTCCACATTCTGAGAAGAAGCAACTTGGGAAACTGCGTGCACACACGCTGTATTGCTCGCTTGCTATACAGCAGCGCACACGAGTAAACAGGGCATGTGCCCCACTCAGGTGAAAAGGACAGGTTGTGAAACGTTACTCTCCAATTAGAGAAAATTCAAAAGCATCGCATTGGGAACTAGACAGACAGATAGATTTAAAATTCTACAGTAAAACATAGGGACGGGTCACCCTAAATTCAAGGTAGCAGTTCTCTGTGGGCTAAGAAGGTGAGACATGTCTTCCAAGAGAGGTATGAGAGCTTCTGAGACACTAGCCATGGATAAGCCCATATTCATATTTTACATGTGTATTACATTCGCTTTTGATAAATGCGTAATTTTGTGAAATCTTTAAAACGTTTTATATAGAAGGCAGGTGGGGGAAAACTCCATGCTGACGTCTCAGTGGTGAGACTTTAATAGTCTGCTCTCTGTCTCTTTAAAAAACACTCCGCAATACTTTTATAGGAAAGCAGTGTTTGGTTATGTTAAGGAGAGAAAAAAGAAATAAAGATAGCCTTTCTCTCTGATTTGTTCAGGGAAAGGGGAAGTGAGAGGAGATGGTAGAGCATCCGGGCCCCCCCAGTTCTGCCAGGAACAAGAGTCAGAGGCAAAGAGCTGCTTGGAGATAATGCAGCCTAACCATTTTCTTAAGGGGGCGGCTGTTCTTTTAAAGCCAACTCCCCAGACCCCCAGAAAATCCCTGTCAGTTTCAGGAGTGGGTAGAGGTTCTGACACCACTGGCTTTTCAACCAACAAGACATTGCCACAGGGCTCAGCCAGCTCTTGTGAGACTGCAGACCACAGCCTCAGCACAAATCCCCCTTCCACAGCTTGCAGGACCGGATGAGGAGATGGAAAGCAGAATGGTTTGGGCTGGAAGATGGCTTCAGAAGTATGCCCCAGTATTCTCCATGCTCCGGACACTGCAACTGCCCTAGGAGTCTCTTGCCAGCACTGCCTTCTTGTGTCCCTAGTTTCTCTCCCAGGAGCGGGGGACTCTCCAAGACAACAAATCCAATCTGACAGACTCGTTCTGTCTGTCGAGGTGGTCTGTGTGTCTCACAGACACGTGTGTAGCACCTGCAGCCCTGCTGGGGGCCTGAGACTAGGATGAAAGAGACAACGACCCCTTGAAGGAGCTTGAGGCATTGTGGACCACAGAGAAAGCCAGCCAGCCAAGCCTTGTGCACCAGGCAGGACAATCAGAAAGAAATCTTGAGGTCAGATAAGTTGAGACCGGAGTTGTTCTTCAGGCAACGATGACTGTGTGAGCTTGGTATGAGGAGAATTATAAGAAGTTTTTGTTTGGTTTTTCTAGAATTATGACGATAAAGCTGAGCCTAGCTATGGCTATATCTCAAACATTCTTTTCTATCAGGTAGAAGGACTCACTGTATTATGTGAGCCGTGAGACACCATGAAGGCATTCTAAGGAAGGGAGGGACAAATGGGCTCCTTCTGTTAAGATCCTCTGTCCTTTGAGTGGTTTGCCATTCAATGATACCATAGGCCAAAAGGCACTTCCAGGTCTAAGCACAGGCCGACTAGGAAAAGGGCATTAAGTTAACTTTCCACCACTGTGACAAAATACTGAAGACAAACAATTTATGGCATGGAAAGGTTTGTTTTGGATCATGGATTCAGGCCCTAGTTGCTTGGTCTTGATGGATTCCATCTATGGTGACAGAACGCATCATGGCAGAAGAGGCCTGTTCACCCCATGGTGACTAGGAGACAAAAGGGAAGACAGGAAGCAACTGAGATCCCACTCTCCCCCTCAAAGGAACCTCCCCAAGACCTAACGTCCTTCCAGCAGGCCCTGCCTCTTGAAAGTTTACTATCTCTCACCAGCCTTTCATACATGGGTCTTGAGGGACACTCTAGATGCCGCTGAAAGCATGTGCAGAACAAACTGTAAACCCAGGGCCTGCCTGCACACTCATCATGGCTCACCTGCGGCAGGAAGGCCTGAGTGTGCGCCAAGCCTCGGACTGTTCATCTGCTGAATGAGTTGATGTGAGTTTTCAGAAGCCCTATGATGTGAGAGATGACTGACTTAAAGCGGTCCCCCTTGTGAATTGTCGACCCCAAACGGTGGCTGAGTTACATGTACATACTATTAAACAGAACACAATGTAATGGAACATGAAGAAAAGACATGTAAGAATTCACATCAAATTAAAAATAAAATTGCCATTCCAAAAGAGAAAGCAGGAATGGAGAGATGGCTCAGTGGTTAAGAGCACTAACTGCTCTTCCAGAGGTCTTGAGTTCAATTCCCAGCAACCACATGGTGGCTCACAACCATCTGTAATGGGATCCTATACCCTCTTCTGGTGTGTCTGAAGACAGCTACAGTGTACTCATAAATAAAATAAAATAATTCTAAAAAAGAAAGAAAGAAAGAAAAGAAAAAGAGAGAGAAAGCAAAAGTTGCAGTTGGAACTAAGCGCTTTATCTGTCATGTTTCCGACTTAACACAGATCCCTCTGTGACTTATGTATTAAAAATTAATTACAAGAGCCAGGCATGGCGGCACACACCTTTAATTCCAGCACTCGGGAGGCAGAGGCAGGCAGATCTCTGTGAGTTCGAAGCCAACCTGGTCTACAGAGTGAGTTCCAGGACAACTAAGGCTACACAGAGAAACCCTGTCTCAAGAAAACAAAACAAAACAAGAATTAATTTGAAAATAAGTTAACAGGAACCAGTGATGGCAAGTCAGTGTTGGGTCAGTGCTAGCTGCCTGCTGCTCACTCACACGGTAAAATCCAGGGCCTGTGCTGTTCCATTTCCCAATTCACACTAATTCCAAATCAAGTCTGAGCCAGAGTTATTTCTGACCCATTGTAGTCTTTCAGTAAATATTTTTTTTTAAAAAAGCCCTTTTCTGTCAGTCTCAGATAGACTGAAGAGCTTTTGTAGTAGACCCCTGTAGAAGTTAGGTTGAGTTCTTCCTCCCAGGCCCAAGCTTCCAGACATAGGACTTAGACTCAAAATATATTTACAAATACCTTGGCCATATAGCTAGGCTCTACTCTGACAAGATCATAACTTAGATAACCCAATTATTTTAACCTACATTCTGCTATATGTTGGGTTCTCTGTGCTCAGGTACCTTCAAGTTCTTCCTCAGATCCTGGTCCAGAGTTTACTGTCTCGGAAAGTCAAGGAATGCCCACCTCCAGCCCCCATTGCCTGACCCCCAAAAAGTCCAGTGTAATGAGAGAAGCCATCAGCAATGGTAGCTTTGGCCAGGGCAGGGTGAGTGCAGGGACCTCACTGTCCTCTGTGAGTTCCTTCTCCTGCTTGACTATCTTTTCTTTCTTTCTTTTTTTTTTTTTTTTTTTAGGATTTATTTATTTATTTATTATATGTAAGTACGCTATAGCTGTCTTCAGACACACCAGAAGACAGCATCAGATCTCATTACAGATGGTTGTGAGCCACCATGTGGTTGCTGGGATTTGAACTCAGGACCTCCGGAAGAGCAGCCAGTGCTCTTAACCGCTGAGCCATTTCTCCAGCCCCTTGACTATCTTTTCAAATAGAGTACTTTTGAAACTAAACAAATAGTATTCCTTTAATTAAATACTTGGCAAAGTCAAACCTGAACGTTTCCAAAGCAAATTCTCTTTCTGAACTGTACCAGAGGGCACCTGATTACTGCCTGATGCATGATTCTGAGGGGTGGGGTCAGAAGAAGGCTGAGCCCCTCCATTCCAGCAGGGAACAATGAGGGGTGTTACTCTTGGGGGGGGCAGGCAGGATACAGTTGATGTCTACATCCTGTCTACACTACCCTTAAACACTTCCCGGGGCTTGGGGCCAGATTTCTTGAATTTAACTTCAATCGGAAGCTGCACCAAGGTCCTGCTAAAAATGTAGCCGTGTGTAAAGGAAGAAAAATGTGGGAACAGAGTGGAATGAATATACAGAGGCAGGAGAGACTTTGATCACAGTTCCTGATCCTGCAGGGAGCCTGACACCTGGAGACAGGATGAGGCTCAAGATCCAGCCAGATGCAGGTCCAAGGCAGTCACGACAGAGCCCACCCTGACCCTCACTTGCTCAATTTTGAGGAAGAAACTAAGGCCAGATTGGGGACTGGGCAACCCCAACCAAGCTGACCTAAGGAGGCAAAGACTGGATCCATCCCGGGATGCCATACTGATATGCAAACTTTTTCTTCTGCCTTCGACCCTATTTTATGTCCATCAATACTTGGGGGTGCTGTGAACCACTTCTTCATAGGGGCTCTTCACTTGACAGCTGGAGGCTGGCCGGAAGCACCGGAGCAGACTAGCATGTTCCTGTTTATAGGATCAGTCACTGCACAGAGAGCTTAGTACTTCCAGGTGGAGGGAAAGAGGTGTCTAGCTTCCCTGAAGGAAAGGAACGAGGATGGATGGAAAGGAGGAAGGGTTTTCACCCAGAGCCTTAGTTTACACACGAGGAGACTCACAGGGGTGGCCAGCGTGGTGAGTGACTTCAGAGTCACCCAGCCTCCCTTGCTTTCCTGTTTCCTGGAGCTCAGCCTGACACTGGGCATCATAGCCCACCCGGAGGAAACAGTCATCAGTCAGGAGGGCAGCAACACCTGTCTCTGGACATCAGCCACCCACACAGTGACACACACAGGCTTTAGGACACAGGAACCCAGACAGACTCCCCTTGCTTAGCTAAGAAGCAGGAGAAATGATGGGTCATGGGGGGTGGGGAGGTCCTAAACCTGTGGAGGAATACAAGGAAGAGCCTGCCCCACCCCCCACCCCCCACCTAGCTACATCACTAGAGGACTGAGGAGGAAGGGCCAGGTGAGCTCCAGGTCAGATCAGAATGACTAGGGGGTGAGCAGCTGGCGTTGAGTCACACAGCCTACGTGAGCTATCTGACACTGCAGGTGAGGTTAGCACTCCCTGGGTGTGACTTTGCAAGAATACAAGCTTCAAAGCCCTGAGAAATGTAGCGGGAATGCCCAGCCTCAGACCAGAGGGTCATCCTGTGCTTGAATAAACGCTCCCTCTGTATAGTCTGGATGCTGCCAACAGTCTCCCAGAGAGTGAAAGGCAGAGGACCATTTCATTTCAGTAAGTGCAACTTGAGAGCTAGATTCCAGACTTAGGGCATAAGACCAGATTTAGAGCTACCACCGACCCCAGGTTAAAAAACCAAAAAAAAAAAAAAAAAAAAAGAATGAGCCAGCAGAGGCCCAGAGGGGCTCACTACCTGCTTTGGGTCATACACCTTGAGAACAGAAGCGGAGGACAGGGATGGGATTAAAATGCAGTCTCAGCATCGTTCAAAGTGCACCATCTAGAGACAACGCAGCCAGTGTCCAACGCAGCCTTAACGAAGTGGCTCTCAACCTGTGGGTCTTGACCCCTGTGGGGGTCTTAAACGGCCTTTTCAGAGGGGTTGCCTAAGACCATAGGAAAACACTGATGTTCACATCACAATTCATAACTGTAGCAAAATGACAGTTATGAAATAGTGACACCACAACAAGGGGGTATTAAAGGGCCACAGCATTAGGAAGGGTGAGAACCACTGCCTTAATGTGTCATCAAAGACGGGTCTGAGCTGTGCCTTGCAAGGGAAATGGACATGGGTTCAGAGACCCAGAGAGGACAAGGGGGGCAGGAGGCAGGGCTGAGAAAGCAGACCAACGGACCCAGCATCTTCTGACGTATGCTGAAAATGTTAGAATTTCCCATCTCGGGGGTCAGGGACCAAGGTGGGTTCTCTGCTATGGGGAGTCTGTGATAAACTGGAAACACTGCGTTTACATGCACTCCTTTACAACCATGTACACGTGTGTGATAAAGAGCTAGCTGCTAAGGCAGGAGGGCATTTGTGTCTCCTCTCCACCCTATAAACGAGGGCGGGCCATTTGATGTTACATGAGCACCTACTGAGTGTGTGGCTGGCATTCTCCAGATACATGTGGCACCTTCCAGGGTCCAGGTGCGAAGTATTGACAGTTTAGATGAGTACACTGTCGCTGTCTTCAGCCACACCAGAAGAGGGCATCGAATCCCATTACAGATGGTTGCGAGCCACCATGTGGTTGCTGGGAATTGAACTCAGGACCTCTGGAAGAGCAGCCAGTGCTCTTAACCACTGAGCCTCCTCTCCAGCCCCTCAAGTGTTGTGGAGAGAGGAGGAGCCCAGAAGAATGCTGGTTGGAGAAAATGCTGCTCTCAGCACTGCCTTTGCCCTTGAAGGTCACCTGATCACCTTACACAGCTGTGACAAGTGGGGTAGTAATTCTATCCTTTCTTCCATCTCCCCACGGTGAGGAAGAACTCTCTTTCTTTTCCATTTGTTCAGCAATGTCTTTACTTTTAGCAACACAAACCAGCAGATCTTCATTTTCTCCTGTATGATCCCCTGTGACAATCATTATTGATGGTGATGTTGAAAGTGCCCCAGATGTTGCTCCCGGGAGTGCCTTCCCTCTGACTCCTGTGTCCTTTTGATGTGCCCTCGTCATACCTTGAACGTGTCTTTCCTTCTGACATTTAAAGACAAGGCTCCAGACTCATCTGGTACTTTCCCCATGCTGGGAGCCCTGTGCGTGGTGAGTGGAGTCTGGGGTGAACATGTCTTTCTTCCTGACATTTAAAGACAAGGTCCAGACTCACCTGGTACTTTCCCTGTGCTAGCAGCCCTGTGTGTGATGTGTGAGTCTGCTGCTTAGATTTAGTAAGTGTGTGATTCTTCAAGCCCTTCCCAGCCCGGTTACAGAGCCAGGGAGCTGATGTACGTGTATACACCTGTTTTCCATCCATCCATCCATTCATTTATCCATCTTCACACATATTAAAACCCACGAGCTCATCCAAACATCTACCATGGTTTAAATCTTGAATGACTTCCAAGGACCTGTGGGTTGAAGGCTTGTATTCTGTAGGTGGGCCTATGGGAGATCATTAGGTCATTAGTGGTGTGCTGTTGGAAGTTGAAACTGGCCCCTGCTCTCTCCTGTGCCTTACTTCCTGCCAGGAGATAAGCTCTCTTCCTCTATCCCGGGCCTCCAAGTCATGAGGCGCTATTTTGCCACAAATCATGGCACCCTGAAATCTCCAAAGTTGTGAGCCCAAATCAGTGTTTCCCTTTGTAAGTTTTTCATCTTAACGTATTTGCTCTTGTGGCAGGAAGTTAGCTATCAGGACCCCGGATTCCATTTCTGAGCCACCCACCTCTTCTTGGTCCCCCCCCCCATCCGTGTTTATAACACCTCCTGGTGCCCAACATTATATAGTCATAGCATCCCAACGTCTCAGAAAGATGGCAGACTGTGTGTAAGACAGAGTGATCCATGAAGGTGATGGTGAGGCTGAAAACCTCTTGCAGGGACAGCAGAGTCAACGTGGAAGTATTTCACGTGCTTCCTGAGTTTGAGACGAGACTCTCGTAAGCACGCCTGCGGGGTTGTCAGCACAGAGAAGCACACTCATTCCCAACCACTTGGTGAGTTCCTGCACGGCTGGCTCATGTACTCACATACTATGTTTGCTTTTAAAAGGGTTTGTTGTTTTAACAAATTGTATGTGTGTGAGAGAAAGCGTAGCAGGGGCTGGGTGCCTGTGGGGGCCAGAGTCATTGGGTCCCTGGACATGGAGTTACAGGTAGCTGTGGGTGGGTGCTGGGAACTGAACTAGGGTTCTTCGAAAGGATCGTAGGTGCTCTTAACTGCGGACCATCTCTCCGGGCTCCATACTCTCTTTTTTTAAAGCTCTGTTTCAGAGACACGGAGGGTGCTGGTAAGGCCGACAGTGCAAAGGCTCTGAGGCACGGGCATGTCTTCTGTGTTTGAAGCCTGCCAAAAATTCACTGTAGCCAGAGCAAAGGAAGCAGAGGAAGGAATGGGAAAGGAGGTCAGATGGGACCTAAGGCTAGCCCTGCAGACTGCGGCTGCGGGAACCACTAATCTCTTACTGCTGAGACAAGGAAAACAAGGAGCTATGGGTTTTGTGGGTAGAGGAGGAGCATACCTGATTTACATGGGACTTGGTTCTGGGTACGAGGTCAGGAGTAGGATGTATTCAGCAAGAACAAAGGCAGGGCCGGGAGGTGGTGGCTCACGCCTTTAATCCCAGCACTTGGGAGGCAGAGGCAGGCGGATTTCTGAGTTGGAGGCCAGCCTGGTCTACAGAGTGAGTTCCAGGACAGCCAGGGCTACACAGAGAAACCCTGTCTTGAAAAACCAAAAAAAAAAAAAAAAAAAAAAAAAAAAAAAAAAAAAAAAAAAAAAAAAAAAAAAAAAGAACAAGGGCAGGAATCTGATCTCAACATTTGATTCAGTGAGAGAAGTCAATAGTGGCTTAAATCCGTTAGTGGCGTGTAATGTCACTAGAGGGACATTAATCTGGATTAATTTTTAATTTTTAGTTCGTTTGCTTGTTTGGTTGTTTTTTCCAAGCAGGGTTTCTCTGTGTAGCTCTGGCTGTCCTGGAACCCGCTGTATAGACCGGGCTTCCAGACTGTCACCTGCTCCCTACCTTTCCTCTTGCTTAGAGACTAAGAAACCTTCTGTTGGGCCTCCTTCTCCAACCCCGTCTCCACTCTTGTCACCAGGTAGGCACTGCAAATGTCAAAGCAGGTTGTGCTTCCCCTACCCTTTTGCTTTGCATGATGGGAATTTCCCTTAAGTATTCTCAGACTCCCCTTAACTCCCATCAGGGTTGAAGGGTGGATTCTGACTGCTAAGTTAGGGGCGGAATCTTAGTTAATTTTCTATTTTTGTGACAAAATCCCATGATCAAGGTTCATAAATGCTCATAAAGAGAGCATTTAATTGGGCTTGTGGTTTCAGAGGGTTAGAGTCCATGATGGCAAAACAAAGGCACGGTGGTGGGAACAGCCATCTTCTTTTGTTTTTTGAGACAAGGTATCTCTATGTCAGCAGTTCTCAGCCTGTGGGTCATGAATCCATTGGCAAACTTCTATTTCCAAAAATATTTAAATTACAATTCATACCAGTAGCAAAATTACAGTTATGAGTGGCAACAAAAATAATTTTATGGTTGGGGGTCACCACAACACGAGGAACTACTACAGTAAAGGGTCAAAGCATTAGGAAGGTTAAGAACTGTCGGGAGCCAAACCCGTGAGATGCCGAGAGCCAAACCCATGAAATTACCCACTGTTCTGTGAAGCATGGTCAGTTAAGGTGCAAGGCTAGAAAGGACAGAGCGTCTGCGGTCTTGGGTCCGAGAAATTGAAAGAACGGCTGGTATTTCCTGAAAACCGGTTATGGTAGTGGGTTGCCCTTGGGCCATGTGTAACCTTCCCGCCCACCTGTCTTTTTAAGCTGCTGTCCTGAAATAAACTTCGAGAGCTTAATCAGAATGCACGACTTGCTCTCCTTCATTGTGTCTCTTGTCCCTCATTCTCTCACCCCCTCCGGAGGTTCCCACTGAACCCCCGCAGGCCGGGGCAAAGAACCACTACTCTATGTAACCTTCGCTGTCCTGGAACTCACTATATGTAGACCAGATTGGCCTGAAACTCAGAGAGAGCCACCTGCCTCTCCCTCCCTAGTGCTGGGCCACCACACCTGGTTTGAGAGTTCACATCTTGATCCACAAGCAGGAGGCAGGAAGAAAAACAGTAGGATTGTCTCAAGTCTTTAGAAGTTTCAAAGTTTCTCCCCAGTGATTTACTGCCTCCAACGAAGCCACGCCTCCTAATCCTTCCCAGATATTTCTACGAACTGAAGACCAAGTATTCAAACACAATCATATAGGGGCCATTCTCACTCAAGCCATTAATTACATTATGCTCCCTGGTCCCCATAAGGCAGATGGTCATATCACAATGTAAAATGCATTCAGTCCAACTTCAAGTCCCCATGGTCCAACATAGTCTCAACACTATTTAAAAGCAAATTACACCCAGACGGTGGTGGCACCAGTCTTTAATCCCAGAACTCAGGAGGCAGAGGCAAGTGAATCTCTGAGTTTGAAGCCAGCCCTTTTGAGGTCAGAGCTAGCTCCAGGACAGCCAGAGCTATACAGAGAAAAATTACAAAGAGCAAATTACATACTTTCAACATACGGTGGTACGGAATATATATTACCATTCTGAAACATGAGGAATGGGATATGCTGGACAGTAGCAAAATTGAAACTCATCAGATCTAATTCTGAATCCTTTAGCTCCACATCTAGGGTAAGAGGGCTTAGATGGCTCCACCCTTCTGGTTTTTCCTGTCTGCAGTGTACTTTTCTCTCTTGGGCCAGCATCACTCCCTCTGTGCAGCCAGCCGCCTGGAGTGAAGACAGAACACAGGTAGGAAAAAGAATGCTCTATGTTGGGCTATCTGAAATTCTAGAGTCAACTGCTACAACCTGACCTAACTTAAAATGTTTCCAAACCCTCACTGCCTATAAAAAATGTTTGTTTTTTTTTTAAATTTCACATGACCTTCCATATCCTCTACTGTTTAGCTCCCACCCAGTCAGCCCACCTGCCGTTCTCCAGCTCCTTACCCAGTGTGTAGACTCTACTGGTCACCAGAAATTGGGACAAAGCAACTTAAAGGAGGATGAGTTTATCTGTCTCACAGTCTCAGAGCCGGGGGAAAGGCCATCCATCCTGGTGAGGAAGGATAATGGTGGAATAGCTCAGCCTAGGCTGTCAGAGCTTCAGGCAGAGAGCTTGGGGTCAGACCCAGCGGTGGGAATTGCCTTCCAAGGCCTCTAAAGGCCTACATTTACCAGCAAACCCATCTCCTAAAAACCCCGCAACCTTCAGAAGAGCACCATCCGCTGGGGGAACAAGGATCCAAATCATGAGCCTGTGGAGACATTTCAGACTCACCTCATAGCAGAAACTGCTTTATGAGAAAAATCCATTTCAATTCCCCCTTTCCCCTCACCATGTCACAAGCAATGTTCTACAGAGGTCCATGTTGGGGACCCAGACTTACACAGCGTTATGTCTCCCATGGCTAATTCCTTCTTGTTCTTCCTGTCTCAGCTCAGACTCCCCGTACTCCTGGAAGCCTTTCCTAACTTCCTGTCTAAGACATGAGATGTTTTAGCCTTCCAATATTCTCGACACAGTCTCTAGCAACACCACCTGGAGCTGCCTTAGGGAGCGACTCTACTCCTTCCGATCTGGTGTGTGCCCAGGATGAGGCTGTGCACCCAGGGCCCCAGGTGCTTCTTCTCCTCTTCTCTTCTCCCCACTCCTCTTTCCTCTCCCCTCCCCCTTTCTCCTCTCCTGTTTGTCCCCTCCCCTCCCCTTCTCTTCCTCTTGCCTGACAATGACAGTTCACATTAATTTGAGATGGTTTTTGCCACCTTCAGTAGGAAGAGTTTAAACACCCCCATGGCTTAGCATTGGGGGGTCTCCTCCCCTGGGACTCCAAGCGCTTGGACTTTCTCTCACTCTGCACCTGGCATTGGTACCCTGCCCGCGGTTACTGCCCCACACCTTTGCTAACCTCCTCCCTGGTATCTTGAAATCAGAGCTATGCCATGTTCGTCTCCACATGCAGACCATGTTCCGTGAAGAGATGCCAGTGAATAGCCGCTTAAGGAATGAGCAAGCACCTTCTGGCTGGTCAGAGGGCTTCAGCGAAGCAAGACAGAATAGTACATTTTCAGAGTCCTGTTTTCTGAGATTTAAGTTCCTTCAAATTCTCGCTGAGTTTGACAATAGGTTGTTGTATTTTAATCCTTCTTCATCCAGACCAGGCTGAGCCAGCCACTCCTATAGAACAGGAACTAGTATCTCATTACAGAAAACAAACCCAACCCAGATATTCCCTGCCTAAAGCAATGAGCAGTGGTGTTTCTGGCAGGAATGGGTGGGAGAGAGTGAGCATGTGAGGTCAAGGAAGCTTTTGCCTTAAGGACAATCTTTTTATGGACTGATCTATTCAGCAAGCATTTAATGAGCACCTACTACACGCCACACATTTCCCATTCTCAGACAACTTGTAGAGCAGCACATTTGCTACCTGCTGTTGTGTCATGGATCAAGGCAAGTTTGGGGGCTTAAAAACTACTGTCCCGTGAGAATCAACTGGGTTGCCTCTGATCAGGGCATCTCAGAGGCCCCGTCAAGCTATCCCACAGGGCTGCAATGTCCCAAGATGCAGCTGGAGCTGACCACTCCCTGACCAATCACATGCTTATGGGTGTTGTTGATTGTTTGCAAGCTATCACATGGCGTCCCTGGAGGGCAGCCTCACAACTGGGCAGCTAGCTCCCTTCTACAAGCAACTGACTCAAGAGGTGGTGAGTTACTGTCTGAGACAGAAGTTGCTATCTGTGGTAGCATAATCTCAGAACCAACATTAATATGTGATGTTCTGTTCATCTGGCACAAGCTAGCAAATCCAGCCCATA
Source organism: Uromys caudimaculatus (assembly GCA_028551405.1). NCBI lineage: Eukaryota > Metazoa > Chordata > Mammalia > Rodentia > Muridae > Uromys > Uromys caudimaculatus. Next base: position 82,391,792 of record CM052710.1, read on the forward strand.
CCTTGGGGGAGGGGATGACTCAGGACCCCAGCACCTGAAGCCACAATCACTAGGGCAGCTTCAGGCTATCTGCCACAGGTATAATAAAGACTTAATACCCTTAGCTTCAGGCCTGGATATAGCCATTTAAGCAATGCCTCCAGGTCACCCAGCTAGAGACTTCTCTGACTCTAAAAGTGGTTTGTCCAGGCTGGCTGGGTCCGGGAGAAAGGAGAATGCCAGTGTGTGTTCCTTAATTGCAATATAACCAATTACCCACAATTCAGTGGTTTAAATGTTTGTTATAATATAGTTTCTAGGGGTCAGAAATTAGGAGCAATTTAGCTGGGGAATTTTGGCTCAGGTCCCCTTAGAGCTGGATCTGAAGTCTGGGCCAGGCTGCAGCTCTGGGGTGTGACCTGGGTTCAGTAGGCTTCCTGGAGGGCTCCCTCACCTCATTGTGGCAGGAGGTCTGCTGTGTGGACCCATCTAAGAGAATGGTGGCTGAGCATCCTTAGGGCATGGTACTAGGACTTCTCCCAGAAAAGAGGTTTATGATGCCTCTTGGGACCTAGCCTCAGAAACCACACCTACAATATCCTGTTGACTTACACAGGCCAGACCTATTCACCATGGGAGGTGACAATTCAAGAGACTGGGGCTATTGGCAGATGAAGACCACTGGAGGCTGACCACCACAGGCACCACAATATCAGTAGTTCCCAAACTCAACTGCTGCCATGTTCAAAGAGGTCTAGAGCATTCTCACATCTGTGGCACACATCTGATTTGCTCTGTTCCATCTCCCACAGTCTCCTGGGTGGGTTAACAGGAGATGGGCAGCCCACTTTGCTTCCAGACCTCAAAAATCCCCACAGACTCTCTTGGGTGACATGGCCAGTCCACTCCCTCCTCTCTGACCTGTAAGAGGACCATGTGACCATTCTGCTGTAGAAATGTGCCTCCTATACACATGGAGTCTCTGGGTGGCTATGGGACAGGATGGTGGCTTGGTGGCCATCCAAGCTCCCTCAGGAAGTTTCCACTCAAATTGGGGGTGCAGTTACTAGCCAGTTAATCCAGTCCTGAGTTGTGTCAAGTTCTCCAAGGAAAATCACAGGACATTAGGTAATGGTGGACTGGTGTATTCTCTGTGCAGTATTTGAGCAGTCAAGTGATCAGGCTGGACATGAGTTCCAGTGTAAGTGTTCAGCAATCCAACACAACAGTAGTTCCAATAAGACATAGAATGACTGAGTGATAAGATCTGGGCTCTTTCTTTCTTGTTGCTTTGTTCCATGTGGTTTCCATTTTATGGTCCAAGATCGTGGCATCCACGTTCTAGGCAGCCAGCTGGATAAAGCGACACACTGGGCAAAGAACATACATCAACTCTTCCTAAGCCACCTTCTCCCTACGTCTCAGTAACTCGATCACATAGACATACCTACCTGCAAGGGAAGCTGTGAAACACAAGTTTCTATATACCCATCTGAAAGTCGGGAACTTTTTCTCTCTCTGTAAAAAATACCAACACCAGTCAGCCCTACCTTCATTGACTCTGCTGGGTACTTGCCCTGGGTCATGCTCAAGGGTACATCTGAGATGCTTTAGGAAGTCTGGGTTAAAGATGAGGATAGTCCCCAAGATGTCCAAAAACTAGTCTCTATTTGGGAAGACATGAGATCAATTGCCCACACCACATAACTTCTGTCTTGGGTTCATCTGCACCCAGTGGTTCCCGAAGGCCCTGGGATGCTTCTTCTTTCTGCTGCTCCTAGGCTCCAAGACAGGCTGAAAGTTTCTCATTTCCCATAAGAGCACGGGGTGAGGGTGCTTGCTGAACGAACAGACGAATGAATGGCTGGAAGGGATGCAGGTTGTCAGAAGGAAAAGAAACTGGTGGAACCATGCTCCATCACTGCAGACCCTGGGTCTTGCTTCCCATTTCAATCCTTCAGGAGACCAAGAAGCTGTTCCCATCTGTTTTTATGTCAGGACACTGCCCTTCCCCCAGTCCTGCCTTCTGAACTTGGGCCCCACTTTCCTCCCTGTTGTTGTCTTTTTTTTTTTTTTTTTTTTTTTTTGGTTTTTCGAGACAGGGTTTCTCTGTGTAGCCCTGACTGTCCTGGAACTCACTCTGTAGACCAGGCTGGCCTCAAACTCAGAAATCTGCCTGCCTCTGCCTCCCGAGTGCTGGGATTAAAGGAGTGTGCCACCACTGCCCTGCTCCTGTTGTTATCTTATTTTTTTTTATAAATTTATTTTATTTATTTTATGTATATGAGTACATTGAGCTGTCTTCAGACACACCAGAAGAGGGCATCCGATCCCATTACAGATGGTTGTGAGCCACCATGTGGTTGCTGGGATTTGAACTCAGGACCTCTGGAAGAGCAGTCAGTGCTCTTAACCGCTGAGCCATCTCTCCAGCCCCCTCCTGTTGTTATCTTAAACCACAACTTTGAAGAAGGCATCAGCAGCAGAACCCAGGGAAGTCCAGAAGTCAGATTTCCCCTACATGCGTGTTCTAATTTGCTTTTTCTTTGCTGTGATAGACTTCCACCAACACAACTCTGGGAGCCAAGGGTTTATTTGGCTCACACATCTTCACCACAGTCCTTCAGGGAGTGAAGTCTGTGCAGGTACTCCAGGTAGGAACTGTGAACCAGACACTGAAGCAGAGACCTGTGGAGGACGGAAGGCTGCTTGCTGATGGGCTACACTGCTCACACAAAGCTAACTTTCTGATCCTAGGCCTACCTGCCTAGGAATGGTGCTACCCATAGAGGGCTGGGCCTCCCGACATCTTCACTCAGGAACTAAGAAAATGTCACATACATGCCCTTAGGCTAATGTAGTGAGTGGAGGCAATTCTTCAACTGAGGTTTCCTCCTCCCAGGTATGTCAAGTTGACAACTAAGATCAGCCAATCACAAAAGTTTGGAGTTCAGCTGCCTCCTGCTCTAACCCAGCAAGTTGAGGGAGCTGTTCTCTGTACTTTGTTTCTGAGAACGAAGGCTCCTGGGGCAATCAGCATTGCGTTGCCATTTCTATCCGTACATACTCAGAGCCTCTGGATAGATAGCCCTGCACGGACCTGACTTCAGGTGGGCAGATTGATCAACGAATACTGGTTGGCACCAACCCCAAATGAAAGATAAAAGCAGATAGCTAAGCTCAACCCGAACAGGCAGAGAAGCTCTCACTAGATGCCAGGCTGTTCACTAAAGCACGGCCTTAAAGGTCTCCTTTGATACCTATGAAAAGCTGAAAAGCTGGGGTTAGCAGTTATGCAGATAGAGAAAGGAGTGGTGGCAGATCCAGGGAGCCAGATGGCTTTTCCTAAGGAGCAAGGGATGGGTGGGAGGTGGGTGAACTTTCTCAATCCAGGACTGCGTTGCCCATCCCCCTTCACCCAGAGCTAGCATCAAGCAAGGACCCCTCACCCCACCCCCCAATTTGCAGTTTTCTCTCTGATCTTCACAACGCAATGGCTTTGTTTTACAAGCACAAAACCCACTGCTTAGAGGCAGAGGGATTTGCCCTGAGGCCCCACTTAGACTAGGAATAAAGATCAGATCAGAAGCCAAAAAGAATCAAAGCGTGAGTCTTGGAGACCAGGGCTCGGGTAGCATCCCACTCTCAGGCCTTCCCATCCGGCCGGCCCTCGGGCCCCTTTAACCGGGCGGCGGAAGGGGCGGCCGGGGGATGTGTCGGCGCCCAATGGGCTGCGCGGAGCGTCACTTCCCGGCGGCGGGAGGCGAGTGGCGAGTGGCGAGTGTCGGGCGGGCTGGCGGGGGCGGGGCGGCCGAGGAGGCGTTGGCAGCGGGCTCGGACCCACGCGGCGCTGCGGCCCGCCTGGCCTGCAACGCTCCCACCGGCTCGGCGGCACGATGCCCTTTGACTTCAGGAGGTGAGTGAGGCCCCGGGCCCGAGGCCCTTTGCAGTCGGCGACGACCCCCGTTACATGCAAACGCGACCCCGGTGCACCATGCACACCTCCGCAAGCCCTAGGGGACCGCGGCCTTCCTCGGGGCTAGAGCCCTACCCCCACCCCTCGTGCAGCCCGGGCAAGCCCACGCACTCTCTTTCCACGGGGGAAAAGCGCGGGGTCCCCAGCTTGTCCCTGACATCTTGCATTCCCCTCCCCCAACCAGGGAACCAAATCTCTCCACTCCCAAATAAAAGGAACTCAGGCATCCTCAGGCTTTCTCCCGCGTCTTCCCTAGTGGACCCTACTCCGGCTGACAGGTGGGGCCGCACGCCTGACTTTGCCCGGTGGGATCTCAGGGCTGCAACCCCATTCAGTCTGGCAACAGCTGGAGAGAAGCTTAGTTCTTCAGAGTCTGAGAATCCTCTGCCTACCAAATGTGGAGGCCTGTTCCCCAAGCCATGGGGACAGTGGGGGGAAGAGGAGGATGCTGGGATCTTGAGGTTCTGCAGAGGGGCCAGGCTCTCTGCAGGCACTACAGTGGGCGCCTTTGTAGGTAGGGTTCTTTGCCTCCTGGAACACCATTGTACAGGGCCAGGCCTCCTGGAAGCCTGCCTGGGAAGGGCCTCCCCACCAGACATTCCCTTGAGATAAGTTCTGAGATGCCCTGGGCTGGTGGGATGCTTTGGAGGAATAGGATTAGAATGCTGGCTGTATTTCTCCACCCAGCTGCTTAGTGTGTTCTCAATGTTAGAAGCAAAGGCTTAGGGTGCAGCCCCTCACTGCTCAGCTGGCCGACCCCAGCAGGTGTCTGGGCGCGCTCAAAATATCGGTTTCACCTCTTGCAAACTGGTACTAAAAATAAGGTCCCCACCTGAAAGACAGGGGTCATAAGGCACCCCGGCCCAGTCTTCAAAGCCTGGAACTCAGATGTAGGACATCCATGAATGAGGGGCTCTGTGAGTGCTCTCCACAGCCAGAATGGGTATTTCTCCATCGTCACAGTTTCCCTCCTCCTTCCTCTCTTATTGGTGTGTATAAAGGCAGAACAGAGTGACAGCCAATCTAAAAACCGCCCAAGGCTCTGATCACCCTGGCATATGGGCAACCTGGGGGTCCAGGCCTAGAGAGGACATTGGCCTCAGACCTCTTAACCAGCCAGAGTGATTTTTAGCTCATTCTTGTCAAGGGTACCATCTGGCAAAACAGCTTCCTGCTAGCTTGAGGCAGCCCTAAGGTCCATACCTGGGCTTAGACAAAAGCATACAGACACATGGCAGCTTTGAACCCAGAGAGCTCTGAGCTGGCGTTCAGGAGCAGTGCCAATACCACAGTGTGCCCATGCAGAAAGAAGGGCAGTGGGCACATCCAGGGCCCCCAAACCTCCCAGGGGCTGACTGTAAAGGTTCCCCACTCTCCTCTGTCCCCAGATGGCTCTGCAAGTTCTAGGGATTTTGAGTTTGTTAAAGAAATCACTGCTCATCAGCTCTCTCCCCTTCCTGCATGCTAGAAAGGCTGGGCAGATCTGGGTTCCAGTTGGAAGTTTGGGGGCTGGGGGGTAGGTGAGATATTAAAAAAAAAAAGGAAACCAGCTGTATATGCCCAGGTGCCACAGGGCCCCCACCAATGCCAGTTTAGGAAGTTCTTGCTTGCTTGGGCTCACTGGAGACCGGTAAGAATGGATTCCCCATTGTCCGATCTCCCCATGCAGGGTGAGCTGTGTGCCCAGCACATGTGTTCTCTTTCAGACTTTGCCATAGCAGAGCTCCAGGGCTCACTGAAGGAAGGCTCCACCATTCTCCAAACCTTTCCCACATACAGGGCCACTCATTGGTTGGCTAAATGTTGTACCCAGTCTTTAGCCACCTGCCACTTGTGCTATCATTAGGGGATGGGTGGCACATGGCACAGCCCTGTAGAATTGCCAGAGAAGTATGCGTAAGTGTATGGGGGTGGGTGTCACATGACTGGGTTCTGGGAGTATCCACTATACCAGCAAACTTGACATCCATCCTTTGTCATTGAAGAGAGTGAGTGAATCTTCCTTTTCAGTTACGAGGAGAGAGACCTCTGGCAGAAGCCCTTTGCATGGATAGAGATAAGGTGGAATCAGAGTTTAGTCTGTTGGCACTGAAGCCTTAGCACTGGGGCATAAGGGGCATCTTGGAGGACCACCACCCTGTTTAATTATGGGGAGCACAGGGGGCATGCAGTGATTAGAACACCCCTATTCCCCATCACTTCAAGCCCAAGGGGAAACCAGCTTCTTAACTTGGGTGTACCTTCCTGCCCATGACATGGGTATGATGGGCGTCCTCACATGAGACCAGGTGGTGTGCAGGACTTAGCAAGCACTGACCTCTGACCTCTGCTGGCTGCCATTGTACCCTTTCACTGAAGCACCTGCGAATTATTCTGCATCTTCTCTTCTCTTTCATCAGTATCTGACCTCCTAAGAGCCAGGATTTATATCCTGTTTGTATGTGGTTATGTCCACAGCACATAGAATGGTGCTTGGCCAGAGGTTCCCCTTGGGTACGGCACACTCTCCGGTTTGTCTAGTGTGATTGCATGTGCCAGCTGCTGGTGGAGAATTCTATATCCCCGTTTCCTGTCTTTGGTGCTCGGAGGTGAACCTGGGGCCTTGTGCATGCTAAGCAAGCTCTCTACCACCGAGCTGCATCCTGAAGCCCTCTCTCCTCATCCTGGAATTGGCCCTTTCGGAGTTTTAGGGGTTAAGGGAGGAGGCTGAGCCTTAAATGATTATCGTGTTTGCTTTGTTCCCATTGAGCGGTTTTACAGATTCTGATCACTAAACTTACAGAACTTGCTTTGTGACCTAGGTCCGGGGGTGTTGTCCCCAGTTCCGGCTGACTGGTGGCACTTGCCACCTGTCACTTTAGAGGCTCTGACAGCCCCTTCCCCTGGAGCCTGACCTCTCTCTCAGGAAAGAGGCAATGGTTAGCTCTCCCACAGTGGCATTCCCCATGTTGAAACCCCGTGATCTAAGAGTGGTGCGCCCCTCCCCTGGGTAGCTGTGTGCTCTCTTCAAGGAGGGATGGAGATGCATGCTGTGCTGCCTCACTCTGGGGCCCGCCTGCGGGGCAAGAGAGCTGTCCTGCAGTGCAGGGCCCAGGTTTCAGTCAGATGCCGATCTGTGGGACCTAGTGTAAAATCCAAGTTCAGTTCTGTTGAGAAAGGATGGAGTTTCAGTATGGGGGCCTCTCTGAACAGGTGACCCTGTGTGACAGCGCAGATCATTTGCCTGTGGTGCTAGCCCCATCATGACTTGGTTTGGCCAAAGCTCTCCTCCCCTCTAGATACTTGAGTGGACCTTGCAAAGGTCTCTCTCTCTCTCTCTCTCTCTCTCTCTCTCTCTGTGTGTGTGTGTGTGTTTCCCTCTATCATGTTTGTAGTGCTGGGAATGGAACCCAGGGTCCTGCACATGATGGGCAAGTGTTCTACCACTGAGCCCCTCCCCCCCAGCATGGCTCTCTTGAAATTGGCTTGAGATTTTTCTGCCCCCCACTTTTGGTCTCCAAATGAGTGACATTGATCTGAGAATCAAATCTGATTTCTTCAGTGTCTAACATGCATGCCTTCCCCGTGGGCCCTGCAGAAAACGGAAGTCCTTTACTCCCTGTGGTAGGCTAAGCTGACCAACCACTGAGGCTTTGATGGTTCACTGTCAACTGAGGGAACAACATGAATGCCTCCATTTTTACCTCTGCATTCCAGAAAGAGCCAGAGACCAATGGATCAGTCCACATACTTCACAGCATGTTTATAAAAATATTATGGGAAATTCAGACTAGAGGCGGAATGACCTGCAAAATCCAGGTTGAGTTTATTGAGCTTGTACTAGTGCCGAGCACTGTTGAGCGGCACTGTTGGAGTCTCACAGGGGTGACTGGTTCAACCCTCCCTTACACACACACACACACACACACACACACACACACACACACACACACACACACACACACACGGCAGGCCCTAAAGACCTTCTTAGTCATCCCACCTCAGTGAGCAGGCTGAGGGCGATTGCAGGAGCTGGCACACATTGCTGTTCCCTTCTAGAGCAGCTCCTCTGCCCAGTGGGCTAGAAGTGCTCTCTTTCCTGGTCCCAAAATTCAGAGAGAAGCAATACCTCCTGTAAGAATGCAGCTCCTGCCAGGCATGAACCACTGTGGCGCATGCCTTTAATCCCAGCACTTGGGAGGCAGAGGCAGGTGGATTTCTGAGTTCGAGGCCAGCCTGGTCTACAGAGTGAGTTCCAGGACAGCTAGGGCTACACAGAGAAACTCTGTCTCAAAAAAACAAAAACAAAAACAAAAACAACAACAAAAAAAAAAGAATGCAACTCCTTCCTCCTCGATAATCCTGACCAGGCATGCTCCTCGTGAATCTTTGAACCGTCTGCAGGCACTCCATCCCTCCCTTTCTTCCCCCTTTCCTATCTTCCTCTCTCTAACAACTGATTCCCAAATCTTCTAAAATTAGTTTTTGCTAAAATCCCCATCCCAAATGTAAATGTAACTATTATTCACCAGATGTAATTGTCATCTTGGAGGCTTACTGTTGGAATAAACTCACCCTTTCTAGCTCTTTCTGAACTCTGGCTGGCTGGTTCAGCTCAGCTATTTTGGCCCAAACTCCTGTCCAAGCTGACTGATTCAAACTGGCTTCTCTCGGCTTCTGACTGATTGCTCTGCTTGGCCTTAAACTAACTTTGGCAATCTGTTCTAATTTTCTGGGTCCTTCTTATTCTCTGGGTAATAGCTGTGTTCGTGAGCTCACCTGCAGCAGTCTCTCAGACCATTTCCATTCCTGACCCTGGTGAGGAAGGCATTCTGCACCTCTAAATCAGTGAGCCAGCTCCTGGTTGGGCATTGCTTGAAATCAGAACAGAGCTAGCTGTGGGTCTGTGCTAAAACTTTCCAGGGACTGTTGCCAGCCCCGAGGTGAGAAGGATTGCTCTAAGTTGGAAGATCCACAGGTAAGTGGGCTGGAGCCCTCAGGGAGCAGGGGATTGGAGGAGCCCTGGCGGGCAACTCTGGGGTGTAGAGTTCTGGCCCTATCTGTCCCTCCTGTTTGACCTTAAGTAGTCTGGTTTTCTACTTTTTTTTTGTTTTGTTTTTTTGGTTTTTTGAGACAGGGTTTCTCTGTATAGCCCTGGCTGTCCTGGAACTCACTCTGTAGACCAGGCTGGCCTCGAACTCAGAAATCTGCCTGTCTCTGCCTCTCTACTTCTACATTGGCCAATGAAGAGAGCCAGTCTCAGAGTGTGTGTGTGTGTGTCTGTCTGTCTGTCTGTCTCCCCCCTCTGTGTGTGTGTGTGTGTGTGTGTGTGTGTGTGTGTGTATGTGTGTGTGTCTGCCTGTCTGTGTCTGTGTCTATGTCTGCTGGACATTAAATGCAGGGCTAGGCTGGCATTCTCCCACTGAGCTATACCGTCACCCTTAGTATTTTGAGATAGGACCCATATTAGCCTGGAATTTGAGAACCTCCTGCCTCAGCTCCCCACGTAGTGGGTTTGCAGGTATGTGTAGCCTGACCTTTCTGTTAATATCTTTGCTCTTCAAACTGGAATCTGAAGACCGTCAGCATCACCGCAAACCTGGGGGCATGCAGGGTCTCCATGCCTATCCTGACTCTGCATCTGTGCTCTGACAACCCTTGGCAATTAGAGCCATGCTGAGTTCTACAGGGCCCTCCTCCCCCGTGCCACTGACTGGACCCCACAGCTCTTCCAGCCTCTGTCTTTCCCTAATGCTTGACTGGTGTTCTAAAGCATCTGTATGGAAGTGCTGTATGGGAGGAACCAGAGTCTGGTTCAGCCCAGTTGGTGCCAGATGTGCAGTCCAAGGAGCCTTGCTGTTGAGTGAGTGCCTGACACCATTTCTCAGAAAACAGTTTGGGCAGCACGGCCCTAATTGATCTTTTAAGGAAGAGGTAATTAGCCTAATCATCTGTTGTCAGCTTGAATGTGTAGGCCTATTAACCTAATTACATTGGTTATATATGTGGGAAGAGTACAGGATAGGCAGCCCTCCGGCACTCCTGTGTGTTTGTTCTGAAAGTTCATGGCCCACAGGGAAAGCAGGAAGAAGCTCTGCAAGTCACCTCACCCACAGAGACTGCTGTACTTATCTTGTTTTATAGCCATGGGGATCGACCCCCCAGAAATTTTAGATCTCAAAGTAGGTCTTTCAAAGAGGCCTTTGGGACCAGGCATATCCAGATGGCACAGGCTCCCTGTCCAGGAACACCAGCTGCCCTCCAGGAACCTGCCTGAAGCCTAGCTGGACAGGAAGCAAGGACTATCTGAAATGTTCATCCAAATAGTGGGAACCCTGCCCAGATGACAGGCCTGGCAGTTGCCAAACTTCTAATGAAGTGATCTCACAGACCTTATGTGTACGTGTACATTTTAGTGCTTATAGTTGGAATGCCACATAACCCAATTTTAGAAATGCACAGAAGACCTTAATATACAGCTCTCAAAGAACGGATGAGTGGTTAGTAGGGGTCTGAGAAGTTCAACATCAGCCCTGGGAAATGAAAACCGAAACAGTTTCACACCTGGCAGCTGCATCGGCTGCCAGCTGTTCTGGAATCTCAGCAGCTTCTGCAGCCTCCCTTCTTGCGCCTGTCTGAGGCTGCGTCTTAGACGTGATGCTGATGTCTCTTAAGCACTGAGCCAGTCCGTGCACGTCACCGACAGCCATGCCGGTCTGTGAGACGGACGCAGGCAATAGTACTTCATTGTCTTTGCCTTATGTGCTTCTGTAATTGCCACAAAATAAATTTTTATTTATTTTTTTGGTGTACTTCTAATGAAATAGAAGACATGCTTACGAAGTCACAACCGCCGTGTGGATACAGAACAGGTCCAGGACCCTAGCAAACTCTCACGCTGTCACTTTATAGTCAGGTGGCGTTAATTTGAGTTTTGAAATGCAGGAATCGTCGAGATCTGCCCTCCTGAGAGACTCGACTGCACGGCCCAGCATGTCGGCTGTGGACACATGTCTACAGCAGGTCTACAGAAGGAAACCACAGTGTAACTGAACTGCCCACTGAACAGCTCCCTCCGTCCCCTCTCTGGTCCGAGGCAACCACCACTTGGCTTCTCTGAGCTTGCCCATTTTTGAGAGTTTACAGAGGGGAGTATTGGTCCTATGTCTGACTCACAGCCTTTAGCGTTAAATCCCTCTACATGGCCTCCGTTTTTAGTTCTGCATAGTACTCCGCTGTGTGCTCATCCCTCAGGAGCCTGTGAAGTTCCCACAGCTTGGCTGTTGTGCTTAATCCTCGGCGAACCGAGATGTGCAGACGTCTCTTCGTGAGATTCTGACCTAAACTTGTGAGGAGTGATAAAGTAGCGACCTTGCTGGTTCAGATGGTCCGTTTTTAATTCCCAGGGTGGCTATGCCGTTAGTCCCAGCGACCTGGCTCCTTGCCCTCACCAGCCTTTAGTACCTTTTGTCTTTGGATGGTACCGTGCAGGAGATGTGAGATGAAGCTCCAGGATTCGTGTGGTATACTTTCATGTCCACCGACCACTTGTTTGTAACCGTGAACTTTTCCATTCACGCCATTTTGTTCCCCAAAACAATAACTCTGAGACTTTTTTTTTTTTGATACTTTAATTACATTTCCAATGTTTCCCCTTTTCTAGGTCTCCTCTTTGGAAACCCCCTATCCCTTCCTCCTCCCCCACCTCTATGAGGGAATTCCACCTCCCACCTACCCGCCCACCCATTCCCATATTCCCACCTTGACATTCCCCTTTACTGGGGCCTCTAACACCCTCAGGCCCAAGGGCCTCTCCTCTCTCCCTGATGGCCAACGAGGCCATCCTCTGCCACATATGTGGTCAATGGGCCTGACCCCTCCCCTGGTCATCCTGGAGTTTGGACCACCAACCAAAGAGACTTTTTTTTAAATGTGAATAAATGCCTAGGCTAAAAGCATTGGATCTTTTCCTGACTAGCTCATAACTTAAATCCGTTATTCTATTCTAAGTTCTGCCAGGTGACTGCTTACCTGTGACCACCGTCCTCTATCTGTGGGACCAAATCCTCTCTTGGCATGACTGTCCCTCTTCCAGAACCCCTCTTCCTACTGGATGTCCCACCTTCTAATCCTGCCTCAGCTCATTGGCCAAGCAGCTTTATATTGACAGTTGAATCTTCCATACAGTGCACAAGAGATTATCCCTACCCCTGCTTGCCTTGTACTTTCTACTCAGACCTTTTAATTGGGGTCGCATTGGGTCGCATGTACTTTTGCTGTTAAGCTGAAGGGTTTCCTCTATGTTTTGGATATTGTCTCCTTATCAGATCTGTGGTTGGGGAATATTTTCTCCCATTGCCTAGGTTCCCTTTTCTTTCCAGTAACTTTTCCTCTGTTGACTCCATATGAGAATAGGAAGTTGGAGCCCAGGGCGGGGAAGTAACTGGTCAGGCACACAGCTACTGAGTTGTGTGCAAGACTGGAATTCCAGAGCCCAGCACCTCACTGCAAGGATGTCCTGCTTTTCCAGACACCTTGAGTGTACTGGTTCTCATGAATCCTGGTGAGGCCTTGTCTGCTTCACAGTCACACCAGAAGCCGTTAGTGTGTAAGAATTAGCTAAAACGTCCCCAGAGAGCTTTGGAGTCCTGGTGTTGCTTGGCCCGCTCTGATGTTTTGCTGGGTCCCAGCGTCCATTCACAGGATACAGTGTCTCCAGATCTCCTAGGAATGTGACACAGAGCTTGGGCCAGGATGCTCTTCTCCATTGCAGATGCCCCAGAGGATAACTGGCTGCCCTGAGCTGCCCCAAGATCAGCCTTTTGCGTGTGGCGGATCTCTTGTGATGGCGCTCTTCTCACCTTTCAGCGGCTGGGGTACCCTGGACAACTGCAGGCCTCGGTATTTCTCTTTGTAGATTGGGGTGCTCCTTCATTGCAGGGATTTAGAGACACCCTGGCCCGGCAGCTATTTAACCCCTGCATCCTCCCTGGGCCTGGTGGACCGCAGTGGCAGGGCACGCGGTGTGTGACCGTGGGAAGCAAGGTCCTGGCTCTGCCAAGCCAGTGATGCACACTTGAGGGTTCCTGGGACTGGTTAGATCTGGGTTACCTTTTGCAGCAACCTTCTGCAGTGACATCAGTGTACTCACCTGGGAGGAAGTGTTACACTGATATAATCCAAGAGCTAGCTTTGGCTAGCTGCAAAGTTGTGTCCAGTATGTCTCTTGAGGCCCCCAGATTCCCTCATCATTTAAGAGATGACAAAAAGCTTAAAATGGCAAACAGATGATTGACTGGAGACTCCAGTTTTGTTTCTGTTAACCCTCATTGTGGGCCAAACAAATCTTAGGCTGGCCGTACACAGTCCTGTGTCCCACTTTCTGGCCAGTGTGACCAGCATGTGCTCACTGGATGGACACGGACTTTGAAAAGAGCCCCTGGGACTTTTGGCCTGTGGCCAGAGGAGTGTGTCAGGGTTCTGTTCCCATGGGCTTGTCTAGATGAGGGCTGAGGCTGGCTCTTGAGCTCCCCTCTGAGCAGCACTGGAGGTTTTAGCCAAGGCTAGCCAGCTCTCTCCTGAGAGGTAGACCCTTCCTCCACTCAGTACCATCAGCACCCAGCTATCAGGCTCCCTGGGGCAGTGCTACACTGGCACTAAGTGTGCCCACTGGGCAGCTTACATCTGGGCTAGGCCAGAGGCTTGCCACGGATCTCCTCGGTTCAAAGGCAGGGAGGAACTTTGTCCCCTCTGGCTTGAGAAAGGACTGTGGCTAAGATACCACAGCGTCAGTTGACGCAGCTGAGATTTACGTGCCCGTCTGTGATGTAAGAACTGGCTTGCTCAGCAGCTTCGTACTCTGGAAGGTGTGTTATCGCCTTATTTTCTTGGGGTGATCCCACAGAAACCCCAATGTCGGCTGTTATTTACTCAGTTGTATTTATGGTTTGTTGCTATGGAAGCGGGGGGTGGGGGGTGGGCAGTGGTAGGCCAATGGTGCAGCTTGAGTGACTATTTCCTGTCACTGTGGACAACTTTGGATAGGAAGTTACCATTGAGCTGCAGAGAAGGGGTCAGGACTTCCTGTGTGGACTTGCAGAGCGCCTTCCAGAGGCTGAAGCAGTCAGGTGTGGGGAATTGTTCACCGGTCACTAAGGCCTACTGTGTGCCCGGTGTTCTGGGATCTGAGAAGCAGACAAGCCCCTGTCCCTGACCCCTTGGACTTGATTTTAGTTCTGACATTTTATTTCTTATTTTTAAAAACTAAGTGAACTTTCAATTTTGAATTAACTTTACGTTTCCAAGAAGTTATAGATAAGGCAGAGCTGACCACTGTCCCTGCCGTGCATGCTGCCCAATGCCACATGGGTCGTCCCAGCTCAGGAAGTGACAGTGGCATGGGGCCAGTGTCCCTTCAGTGTGCAGTCTCCCATGCAGGCGCCCACGTGCTTTCATGTTGCAACTCCTGTCCCCGCTGGCCGGGGCCATGGCACAAGCTTTGGCTTACGTGACCTTGGCTGTCTTAAGAGCTCCCCAGGGGCCGTGCAACATATTTCCCTCCTGAGACCTGCTGACCTTTCTCACCAGTAGACTGGGTTGTGCAGCAGGCCCTTCTGGGTCACCCTGTCAGGATACCAGAACCGCACATACAATATGCATTCTGACCTGTCACCTCTGCCCTGCCTTTCTACCTTACTGTTAGTAAGTGGAGCCCCAGTGCCAGATCGCCTTATGTGAGTCACAAGGCAGTGGCCGCACAGCAGTGGGCAGCTGGATTACTTCCTAGCTGTGTAGATCTGATGGCACAGGTGAGGGGGTTGTGAGACACAGGCGCAGTCCTAACTTCCTTTCATCACCTACCAGGGCTTAGAGTGGGGAGGAGCCAGTAACGAAGGGTATAGGAGCTAAGTCGGGAGAGACCTGGGAACCCAGGAATGGTGACTCTGGGCCTGTGATCTTAGCACTTAGAAGACCGAGTCAGGAGGATTACCCCAGGTATGAGGTCAGCATGGGCTATAGAGTAAGACCCTGTCTCAAAACCAAACAATCTGTAGTTGGATCTTTTAATTAACACTGGAAAGTGTTTCAAGGAGCTCATAAGGAAAACACCACCCTGAGGCATCACCGTGTGGGGACCCAGCTTCCTTCACGTGACTCTTTGGAAGCAGATTACCTCCATCATATCTTAATCGGTAGCCACAACAAAGAACAGCTCCGACCTCGTGTAGCAAAGCCCTGTACACAGTACGCCCAGTGGGTCTTCATCTGATCTTTCCCAGGTGTGCTCACCTCACTGTCTGCTTTCTGT
Source organism: Uromys caudimaculatus (assembly GCA_028551405.1). Classification (NCBI taxonomy): domain Eukaryota; kingdom Metazoa; phylum Chordata; class Mammalia; order Rodentia; family Muridae; genus Uromys; species Uromys caudimaculatus. The sequence goes on from CM052710.1 coordinate 82,407,034, forward strand.
TTTCAGACTCAACCTTCCCACCCAGCCCTGACCCTGGTAACCGCTCTCTTCTGTGCATAGTAGGTTCTCCTTCCCTTCCCATCTACAATTTGCTTCATCTCACCTAGCATGTTTTCCCTCTGGGTCCATTCTGGCACAAGCGAGATCTCTCTTTCTCTCTTTTTAAGGCTGAATAATATTCCACTATGTCTAGGAGCTGCATTTTCTGTGTCCCTCCATCAGTGATGGCTGCTTCACATCGTGGCTTTAGTGACTGCAGTCGGGGTGTGCAGGTAGCTCTTTGGGATTTCATTTCCTTTGGGTATGCACAGAGAAGAGAGATTTCTGGGTGTATGGTTCTTCTATTTTTGATTCCCTGTTTACACCCCCAACCCTGCTGCGTGCCAGCATTCTCCAAACTCTCCCCAACCTCCACTTGTTGCATTTTGAATTCAGTGGTCGCCATGCTACGACTGTGTGGTGATATCACAGAGCATTTTGATTTGCCTCTCCTTGGCGGTTAATTGATGCTGCACAACTTTTCGGTGTATTCTGGCCGTCTTGCTCAGTTTTGAAAAAGTGTCTCAAATGCCCACCCACCCACCTGCCTGCTTGCCTGCCTTTTAAATCTCGGGTATTAACTCTTTAATCAGATGCACAGCTTGCAAATGTTTCTTCCTGTTTATCAGCTACCTTTTCATTTGTCTCTCCTTTGTTGTGTAGATAGTTTGCTATCGTCTTATCCTTGCGTTTTTTATCTATGACACATTATTATCTTGTTGATTTGTTACTCTTGTAGCCTGACCTGCTGGTATGCTGTTTAATAAGCCATATGCTGCCAGGTGCTGGTGGTGCGCACCTTCAATCCCGGCACCCAGGAGGCAGATGCAGAGGCAGGAGGACTTTTATGAATTCGAGGCTAGCCTGGTCTACAGAGCGAGTTCTAGGACAGCCAGGTCTACACAGAGAAATCCTGACTCAAGCCTCTCTCATCCCCCCTGTCACCCCCAAAAGTCATATTCCAAGCCAGTGATTTCTTCCAGGAGTCTTGTGGGCTCTGGCTTTACATTTAGGTCTTATGGTTTGTTTTTCTTTAATCCACATGAGGATGGTTCTCACATGTGGAATAGGACAGGTATACAATCTTACCCTTTTACATGTAAAAGGGGAGGTTTCCTGGCACCCTTTACTGAAGGGATTATCTTCATCTCTGTGTCCTCTTGGTGCCCTTGCCAGGATGGGTTGACCACGTGTGATTGGTCTCCTGCCCCCCAGGTCTGTGTGTTGGTATCATACTGATCTCACTATGGCTTTGTAGTATAATTTTATACCGTGGAGTGATGTCTCTCTCCATCCCTGTTCTAGCTGTTTGGACTCTTGTGGCTTTCTTAGATGTTCTACTGATTTCTGTGCAGTCTCGGGGTTTATTATGACACCATGCTGTCTGTGGTTAGAGGTGCCTTTGCTGTCTTTTGTTTCTTTTTCTTGCCTGGTGTGTCTGCTGGTCCCGAGTGGAGGCGTTTAGAGCAGTACCTGGCCTTCGCCAGATCGCGTGGGAAAGTCGTCCTTCCACGTGGATTCTATCAGCTGTGGAGTTTTCATAGATGACGCTCATGTCAAAGACCTTTCCCTGCCTTAGGGGTGGCTGCTGCCCCAAGCTTCTTCTGCATCAGGACTGTGTGGGTCCCCTCTGCTGGTGGTGCTTCCCATTAGCTGCCAGGGCAGACCAGCCTCGCAGACCAGGGGTGAAGCGCCCACCCGGTGACCTCTTGTGTGTGTGCCGAGGATGTTTATGTCGCCTGCGTCCACCACGTACACTGGCCTGTTACTTTCCTGTGGTCCCTCTGGCTTAGGTATTAGGGTGACATCAGCCTCATAAAAGGGTTTGTTAGGAACGACTCCTCCCAGCCTTTTTCCTTTTTGAAAGAGCTGAAATCCTGGCATCAGTTGGTTCTTTTTACAGAGGCCAGAGACTTCAGCTGTGAAGCTGTCTGTCTGTGGGCCTTTTCTTCATTGGGAGGTTTATTTATTTATTTAATCCACTTTCAGTATCTTTTATTCCTGGATTCTTACTGGTCCTTAATGTAGACAAGGTAGCAGGCTTGTCTGACCTTATTCCTGAGGGCTAGGTGGTAGTGTTTGGCTCCAAGGACAGCATCTCCCCACCTCTGCTGCCAGCCTCAAGTACCTCCTCCTCCAGGAAGCCTTCCAGGGTGCCCAGTGTTCCTCCCCTAAACTGTACATCCCTGACCACATTGGCCCTCCCATCTCATCAGCTCTGTTCATGTGTCTTATAGGCCTGTCATTTCCTCACTAGTGGGTTTCCAAGGCCGTGGCAGTGGCAGGCTTGTGCTGTCCTTAGCAGGACCTGGCCTAGAGCCCTGTACACAATCAGATGATGGCCCCTGGGTGATGTGCTCAGCAGAGGCACAGGGACATTACAGGGCTAGCCGTCTGCTTTCTGTACCTCTCTCATTGAAGGATAGACCTAATGTTACTCATGCCCGCTCCCAGGACTGCCGTGAGTATCTAGTGAGCCCTCTATAATGTCTTAGCATGAGGCCTGGCTCCCTTGGGTGCATATAACCTGTCCATTGCATGGGAAGCACCAGCACACCAGGCTGCTGGAGAGGACAGGCAAAGGGCAGATCCTCAGAGACACTGCCTTTACTGTATGTCAGCGTCTTCTAGAAAGGACCCAAGAGGCTTGGTGACTTGGTGCTTCACAGGCTTGATTCCTTCCCGTAAAGTCCTCGCAGAGTGGACGCTCTGCCTTCATGGATACCCGGAGACCAGGTTCCCTCACTCAGAGTATATGGGAAGTAGCCTGCGGGGTAGGTCAGGGTGCCACTGTCCCTTGAGGGTAGGGAAGTGAGGTCTGGCCATGTGCCCTAGAAGAGAAAAGATGCTGTCATCTCTGTCACAGTGACTTCAGTCAGTCAGCGCTGTCCGCCTCTCCCTTCTGTATTCTTCATTATTTTGGGCATATTCCTCAACAGATGTGTTAACTTATAATGTTTCTTCCCCCCCCCCCCCCCCAGCTGAGACAGGGTTTCTCTCTGAAGCCCTGGCTTGTCTTTGGAGTGATGTTTCTTTAAGTCAGTGTTTGAAATGAACACTTTGACTGATGACAGGTGACTTTACACATAATCAAAGCTAGAGAAGCAGAGTCACCTGCATAGATACAAGTCCAGCTGCAGCAGGGTCCGGGTGCCTGCCGAATCTGCTCTAAGAGGACCCAGTGACCCTCCTTAGCTGCTGGATCCATTCCAAGATGCCCCAGTGCACACCTGAGCTGGCAGAGTACCCCACACACTCTGCTTTCCTATTCATGCTCATCTCTGATAGCTTAGTTCATAAATTAGAACCAAGAACCGCAACTAAGAATAGAATAATGGTAGTTGTGCACTGCACCGGAAGGACGTTACTGAGTAAAACTCGCTTACTTGAGCACAGGCCCTGTGGATCTTCCACACGGTCGGTCGGTCTGATAACTCAGATACAACTGGTGTGCTTGGCTCACGGGGGCAGGAGTCTAGGCTCCTCCCACGCTCTCAAGTCCCTTCCTCTGGGGTCTGTCTATTCACCCCACGTTAGAACATCACCAGCCCTGTCCGTCAAAAGTCCACTCATTGCTGGCCCTGCCAGGAGCATTGGATTCCCACTGTGGGTAAGAGGTGAGTGGGGTCCAGGGTATGCTCGCCCACCTTCCCTCTCTTCTTCCCTCCCCCCCTCCCCTTCCCTCCCTCTTTCATTGGGGCTTCTGAGAAGCTAGGACTGCTTCTCCCCCATCAGCTGTTCTAGCTGCCAGGAGGATGGGTGGAGCCACATGCTGAGTGGGTGTTTGCCACGCAAGTCCTGAAAAAGGAAGGAGCAGGTGGTGATAAGAGCTAACAATGACGTGGTTAACTAGGCCTCTTCCTCAGAAGCGCTCTCGCTGGCAGCCTTTGTGGGCTCCTTTGGGCTGCCTGGTGCCCCTTCCCTCCTCCCCCCCACCTTGCCAGGCTCTGCAGGCCACTGTACTGTTACTTGGTGCAGAACAATGGTCCACTTTCTGTCCAGCTGACCCCTGCCTGCTCTAGTGGGGAACACACCTGAGAACACAGCCATGTCCACCCACGTATGGAGGCCTGGCACTGGGCCTGGGCTCTGCACCTCTAGCCCTGTGGGTCTAGAAGGGAAGAGAAGAGGAGCTGACAACCACCATAACACAGTGCTGAACCCCAAGGCCCCCCACTGTGAGAGGGCAGCTCCCTCCTCAGGGATCGACTGGGTACTTTGTGGCTTCATCTCTCTGTTTAGACCATGTTCCTGGCTTTCTCCTAAGGGTGTAAACACACAGGAGGGGTCATGGGGCCCCGAGGAATAGGGGAGTCAGTTACTCAGGCCCCAGGCTCCCTTTGAAATGTCTGATGAGTCCCCAGAGTCTGGATAAGGGAGGTCGGGAAGGAGCGGACCCCTCACTTTCCACATAAATCCCTGCTTGAGAATTGGGCTTCCTTGTAACAGGTGGAAACAGGCTCTGGGGGGTCAAAAGCTTGGCCCAGAACCACACAGCTGGTAAAGTCATGGAGCCACTCTGTAAGGCAATGTTCTCTGAGCCCCAGCTTTTGGCTATATCACCTGACCTAGAAATCTGCGTTGCTGGGTTGAGAACTCTGTAGTTGTATTAGTAATCTGGAAGTTCTCCCCAGTTGCCTGGGGGCCGTGCTGCCCCTGTAGGGTCTGCTTCAATTGACCTGGGAATCTACACCTTTCCCAACTGACTGTAGAAGTTCTTGGTCAGGCAGTCAGGATCCCTGAACTGGGACCACTAACCTTCCTGTACTCAGTCTCAAATGCAGCCAGTGGGACTTGAGAGTTTCCAAAGGCCTTCAGAGATACAGTCTCCACAGATAAGGACATTGAGGCCCCAGGGGAGGGTGAGTGGCAGTTTGGAGTCACACAGCTGGAAAGAGTGGTCGCAGAAGCACAGGTCTTTCTCTGGTCGATGACGTAGGAATCCTGTAGCCATGTTGCTGAGTGCTCAGTGCCACTGTTTCCTGAGCCGTGTATCATAGTGTGGACTTCATGCCGGCCACCTTTGCCCAGCTGTGATCTAGTGAAGGGGTGAAACAGATGAAGGTGAGCTGTCATGTTCAGCAGGTGACCTGTGTTAAAAAGCACTCGGAGTTAGGCCGGGCATGCTGTGTGTTGTGTGCTAGGGATCTGCTATTGGAACAGCCCAATATCATAGGTAAGGACATTGAGGCTCAGGTAACTTGTCCCAGGAGACAAAGCCAGCAAGTGGTAGAGCTGAGTCTCCCCCAGGCTGCATGCTAGAGCCCATCTATCTGTCACCCCCCCCCCCGTGTGTGTGTGTGTGTGTGTGTGTGTGTGTGTGTGTGTGTGTGTAGCACATGCCACAGTGCACATGTGGAGGTGTCAGAGAACAACTTGTAGAACTGCTTAGGTCACTAAGCTTGTTGGCCTGTGCCTTTGCCCACTGAAGTGTCTCAATGGCCTTAAATGTACTTTCTGTATTCCTGTGGGGGACTGAGCACAGGGCCTGAGGCAGAGAGGTGGCAGAAGTGTCCATGGGAGGACCTTACTGAATGCTAGGTCCCCAGACCCCTCAGTGACAGGCTGTAGGTTTTGGTGGAGGGGAGCAGCCTGATGACAGCAGTGTCATCATCCAGTGCACACGGAGTTGCTGGTTAAAGGGTTACCTTTAACCAGTGCCTGTCACTGTGCTTGGTTCTCATTCTGAGCCGGTGTGGGCTGAAGGTGCTTCTTTCTTTGCCCTTTCCTTGTCTGAGAACCCTGGGTGGAGAATTGTCATGCACAGCTCCTGCACTCATGAAAATCAGCAAGTACAGACGTCTGAGCTGGGATGCACCAGCCAGCTCTCTGCTTCAGCCTGGGGGAGCTACGTTCCTGGAGGCATATAGTTCTTGTCCAGCATCACCAGCAAGCTGGTGGCAGCCGCTGGCTCTGGCCTTCCACACCTGCAAAACTAGGTCGAACTGGGGGCCAGGTGGTTTGTCACACATGAGTTAACCCTGAGTCAGAGAGAGCGTAAGAAAGTTTGCCACCTGAGCCAGCTCCCTCACTATGGGGTCACAGTTCACGTCAGTCACCTGCCTGCTCCCCCACCCCCCTGAGCATGAGTCAGCCATCCAGGATTCTGTGCTGGGACAGCTGGGGTGAGGTGAAGTGGAGGATGGGGGAACCCAGGGCTTCTCATGGGCCAGGCTCCATCTCTGCACCCCACTTGTTTCCTTGGGCTCCTCACTACACTGAGCTGGTTTACTGTACTGCAGGAAAAACTACTTGCAGAGTACAGAAGCTGGTTGAGCCCCTGGCTCCTGTGGCTCCTAATTCAAAGTTAGGACTGCTATCTTCTTATGAAACAACCAGACAGACTTGATCTTCTAGCAGGATGCAAACCAGGGCCCCCGAGCTTATATCAATAAAGAAAATTGGCTTAAATGCAAGCATATGGGAAGATTTCACGTAATAGCTTTGCTTGTGGGAAAGTGAGCTTTGCTGGCCACTAACTACATGGCAGTCAGTAGCCAAGGCTGAAGCGGGGCTGCATCTTCCAGCTCCCACATGCTCTGAATCCTCCCCCAAACACACGCATGCACATTTGCGCATGTGCACACACGTACACTCACATGCACTCACACACAAGTACAAGTGCACACTCCCTTGCTTCCTGATGAGCTGGTTTATGGAGATGACAGAATCTAGGGGAAACAAACAAACTCAGGCAGAGGTGAGGCTGGACAAAGCTCTAGCACTCTGAAAGTGGGGAGGTGTAGTGGCCGAGACAGCAGGGCCTGTGGTCAATGCAGGGACCTTAGTTGCTGCAAGGGTCTTTCTGGAATGTCAGAACTGTCACTGAATCAAACTGAAGCCTGGGTTTCTGAGGCAGACTCTGGTGTAAAAATGTTTCGCTCTATGACTCAAGGCAAGGAATAAATTCCTGTGCCCCCTTTTTCTCATTTGCCAAGCAAGCACTATAGGTCATTAACATGTGATGCCTAAAGCTGAGTGTCTACAGCTACTGTGATTCCACCCGGAACAGAAGATTCTCCCAGTGCCTGCTCTGCTTCAGTGCTAAAAATGTAATCCAGGTCCTCGGGCATGCGGGCACTTTTCCACTGAGCCATAACCCTAGCTGGAGACCAAAAGAGTGCTCCTAAGGGTCCTGGTGAGAGTATCTGAGACTCCAGGTGTGTTTCCTGGTAGCTGAATCAACTGAAGAAGAGTGGCCAAAACCTCTGGTTACTGTCACCATTTGAGGGCTGGGGATGCGAGGATGGGGTGTGTGTGGGGTTGTGTTTTGTGCCTCTACCTTGAGCGCCATGCTTAAAAGTGCAGTACAGTCAAAGATACAGAACAAGGGATTTCCTAGAACATAGACGTGGTCTGCTCTGGCGTCCTTAGGCAGAGATTAGCCTGCAGGACCTGAGTTCTGTCAACTGTTGTTAAATCAAAGTGGTGACATAGTGTCTAGCACAAGCCACCTCCTTAGAAAGGACAGAAGGGACTGGGCTGGGGTAGAGGTGTGTGTCACTCTATGGAAGGAGTCAGTGACTATCTGTGGAGAAGATAGTATGGACTAGTCACTAAGTTCTCATTGCCCCAGTATCAGGGACTACTCTGTCTCGATCATCATTAGGTCCTTGGGGTCTAGGGATGTGCCAGGGTTACTGAAGACACAGAAGAATGTGGCAGAGCTATGGAGTGGGTGTGCAAGCCCTGTCCTGTCCTTGCTGAGGATGAACCTTCCTGTGGGGACACTGGAGTTTCCATGAGATAAGACTTGGGAGTCACTCAGCCTTGCATCCAGCCATGACCAACACTCAGCACAGGGGTCTCTGTCATTATGGTTTTGCCTGGTTATTTCTGTGTCTGCACCTCCGTACAGGCTTCTGTATGATACTGTGGTCTTATGGTAAAGGGTTCAGCTATCCTTTTGGAATCTCACTACCCTGTGATAATGGCTTAGAGAAGAGAGGTACATGGTTCTAGCTGAGGGTGGGGACCTTAAGGGGAGTCACCAAATGTCCTACAAGTACTATGTGCACATATGTGGGCACACGCACATAGGAGTATGTACATATGTGAGGCTGGGTACTTGTGCCCATGTGCCTCAGTGGTCTCACTGTTGAGGCTTCCCAGTGTGGAACACGAGACCTGGGCTTCATGTCCCCTTTCTTCAGGTGTGCCTAGGTGCTGTTATTCAGATAATTGCCATGTGAGGTGCAGTGTGCCACAGGGCCAGCAGTCATGGTAACTTGATTGGCCTCAGGGTCTCCTCTTGCTTCAGGGAGAAGCATGCAGAGAAGTCCTGGCCTTAGCCCTCTGCTGTGTGGGCTGGCTTTTGATGTCCCCTGTACTGCCTGGGTTCCAGGGACCAGAGACGAGCCAGAGGCATCTGCCTAGAGGTGTCTCACATAGTGAGTCAGGTCAGCCTGGACTAAAGAGTAAGACTCTTATCTCAAAAGAGCCAGAACCATCTGGACATGGTGGGGAAGGCCTGTAATCAGCAGCATTTGGGAAGGTGGGGAGTCCAAGGTCATCCTAGGCTATATAGCAGGTTCCAGGCCAGCCTGGTGTCTCAACAACAATGGCAACAACCCTATGCCCCATTTAATAAATACCGCTGCCATGGGCTCCAGGCCCAACGTGGAGGTGTGGCGTGGTGCAGCAGCAAGCATGAACTCTGGATCCCCCTGGCCCCGAATGCCCTGCAGTCTGCCTGGCTGGGGCCTAGTCCTTCCTGGCTTGGAAATGGAGGGAGGCCTGGGTCCTGCCTCTCAGGGGCACTGAAAAGCCCAGGCCAGGCTCATGTGTGCCTGGTGTGTTGGAAGTATTCAGCCATTGATTGTTGCTATGGGACCACATGGGACTTGCCTGAAAAGCAATTTGAGAAACAGTAACCAAAGCTCAGGAGCATGACTTCATAATGGTTTCCTGCCTCCTTTAAATGATACTGTAGCTGGGCTCTGCATGTACGCTGGAGTCAGACTTGCTCAGTTCCCCTCCCCACCAAAGAAAAGTTAACTTCCGAGGGGTCAACTTGGCCAGTGGGCACTCGGCCACTAGGGCTCCTGAAATGAAGCCTTTTGCGATCTGCCTGGGACAAGGCCACTATGGGGCTGACTGCCCTTAGTGGGGCAGGCAGCGCGTGAGTATTACAGGTCGCAGCATCAGCCCTCACCTCCCCTAAAGCGCTGTTTTCCAGATTCCTAGGGCATGAGTGGGAACAGGAGACAGTAAGGGTAGGAGAGGAGAGCATCCTCCTGCCTCTGCATTTGTGCTCTCCATCCCATTACCAGGTTTCTGCACAGGTGGCTTGGCTGGGTCAAAAATTCAGTGCGAGTCAATCCACTAAGCCAGCTTCAATCCCAGCCAAATGCTGCTGGTCTGTTTATCACACGGTGACAGCTGTATACTGAGCGCAGCGTGCCACTGACCAGGCAGAGGATGGCTGTCCACCTGACCTCCATGGACATGGTGCCCACCCTGCTGAGGCTTGCTTTCCATGGGAGTCCATGATCAAAAGTTTTCTAGCAAGAATGCCCAGAGGACTCTAGGGATGTTTAGCTTTAACTTTGTTCAGGATTCTAGAAGAGTCTCCCATGAGAAGTTAATGATAAACAGAGCTAGTTTGGTAAGGCAGTTAGGAATGGATCTGCCATGGTGGGTAAGCAGATCCCTGAGGCCTGGGAAGGAGAACGCCCTCCACGCTTCTTATAGCCTGGACCAGCTGTCTGCAGGCCAGGGATTCTCGGGGCAGGTGCCTGCACAGCCTCAAGTGTAATACCAGCCCATCAGGCTGGCAGCAGCTGGCTCTGGCAGCGGCCAGTCTGTCTGCCAAGATCCCTCCTTGATTCACATTTTCCACATTGAGAGATGTTTTGAAAACCTTGACCTTCAATTCATCACATGTCCCTTATTAAATTGTAAGTCACATCCAGCCAGTTAATGAAAAGACAATGGGCGGTGACTCAGTACATGGCGTCTTGGCAGGAGCTCGCCTGCGTGCTCTAGCTACAGAAGACCTGACCTAGTGATACCCGTGTCCCAGGGCAGACAGAATGTCACTGCCGTGAGGGGCTGGGCTTGACAATGTGGCAAGGGCTGCAATAAGGCTGGAGAAGCAGGGACATGCTGAGCATTCATCAGGGCCCAAGCAGGTAGACTGGAACCTGCCTCACAAGAAGCAGAGCCCAGCTGGGAAGGTGGGAAGGAGTCACATGTGTGCACTTATGTTTGATTGGAAGAGAAGCGAGTGGTAGATGTGTAAGGGGGTCAGCGTGGCGGGGGCTTCTTGGAAGCGGGGTGCATAGACGCGTGTGAGTCAGAGGGAAGAGATGGCATCGTGACATTGTAGTGCCTGTCCCCAGTGAGCACTGGGAGTGGGAGGACAGTGAGGAATGGAACAGGCAGCTGAGGTGGATCTTCACATGCTGATCACTCGGTGGGAGCCATAGAAGGTTCTAGAACAGATGCCATTCTGAGGAAGGTAGGAACAGCTGCATAGAGAGACCGTAGGTTTGGAAGAAAGTAGCTGAAGGCCTGGTGGCATGGGTGGGCACAGTTTCAAAGATGGCAGAGGGTGTGCTCTCTGTTCTAGGATGACTGTCCATCACCTAGCCTCGTTTGGGGAGGCGGGACAGAGAACTAAGACTGAGCTCTAGCTTGCCTCCTTGACCTCACACCCCACTACCCCCACTTACAACAGGAACAGCGTTCTGCCTCCCTCGGGGGTGTGTTGAGGGTGAAGCACTGCACACAGGAAGTATTAGGGGAGTGCTGGGTGTGCAGACAGCTAGGTAAGTGTCTCCAAGGGCCAGGAACCTACGCAGGGACACCCCAGCTGGGAAACTTAAAGTAGTGTTAGGGCCCCCTTCAGGGCAGTAGACTTTAGGGCCATGTTGGCTTATGTCTGTGCCCATTCACACTCTACGTGTTGACTCTTGCATTGGTGAGCAAGGGAACCTGTGGGGCTTCAGTTTGCTCCTTGTGAAAGGGGGCGGAGGCCAGTGCCTGCTTCACAGCGCAGTTGCAGAGGTGAAGAGGCTTGCTTGATGCTGGAGGAGGGCTTGACCATTGACATGGCTGGGGTAGGTCCTCAGTCACATCCTGGAAGATCCAGGTTGTTGCCACTTCCATAGTCGAAGCATCATTTCCTGTCCAGTGCTTTCAGGAAGATGCCTCTCTTCCTGTCACTTCCTTGTAGAGACTCTGGACTAGAGACTCTTCCCCTCCCCCAGCCCCTGGGAGTCTTGAACTCTTGGCCAGACTTGTGTGTAGTAGGGAATGCTCATAGCCTGGGCTCCACCCCTTCCTGGCTGTGGGAAGTTGTGTAGGTCCGTCATCACTGTGGAGCTGCTTTCTCATCTGTAACAATGGCCTAATAATAGAGGCCCAAGCGCTGCTGCGCGAGGGGAAAACACTAGCGCACATGAACTGCTACATGCTCATCTCCAGGACCAGAAGCCTCTTGTAGCATCCTCCTAGGCAGAAAAGGATCCTGGAAGAAAGGGTTCACAGAAGAGTCACAGGTGCAGGACCCGATATCCCAGGATCTGAGCACAGGGGGGGACTGGAGGCATCTCAGCCAAGTATTCCAGGGTTGAGGTATGTGACAGTGCCAACCTAGCCCAGAGGCTGGAACAGCTGTCCACTCTGGCTGGGCAATGTGTGCACTGGTCAGAATTTGTCTTAGCCTTTTTAACACCCTGAGAACATGGGAGCAGCAACCCCTAGTGCTCAAGGGTAGAAGCCGTTGCAGGCTAAGCATTTGGTGAGAAAGCCCTGACGGGGGCATTTGTCAGCAGCCTGGAGGCATACCCAGGAAGCCTCTCTGTGGCCCTCTTGCCCATACTCTCCCTTATAGCTTCCTGAGCTGCAAGGGCTGCGAGGCAGCGCGAGGCCTACATAGAAGGCTCTGCACCACACCAGAGAATGAGAGCACGGCTGGCATCTAGGCAGAGCCCAAGTTCTCCTCTGCGCCCTGCAACCCCCCATACCCGTTAGGGTCACAGCGGGGCCGATCCCTGTAAATACCAGTCCACTTACAAGTGCATTTTTCCTCTATGATCTTCCTGTTTTGATGAGACACTGCCTTTGGCCGCACAGGTTCCCTAGGGGACTGCGGTCCTGAGGCCCAGCCCTAGCCAGTCATTCAGGAATCCTGCTTCCTGGCGCCCCACACCCTGCACATTCCACCAGGGCTAGCGCCTCCTGCTCTGCGTGAATGGGGTCTGCCTTCCCCATTCCCACCGTTCCCAGGGCCACTTCCTTATCACCCTCTCTAGCTGACTGAAAAAGGCCACATTCCAGGGCAAAATTAGGCTCACCCTCCCTTTCTGTTTTCCTCCAGCAGGCAGGAGGGTTTGCTGAAGTAGACTGGCGCTAGAGCCCATGTGTACAGGGAACAGACTTGAGACTCAGCATGTCCCTTGAATCTATCACTTGGTTTCTTGGACCATTTGAGGAATGCACTGGGTTCCTGCTGTATGCCAGGCACAGCCCCAGGCACTGGGCTTACAAACAGTGGGACTGTACAGTGTATCATGGGTAGGGGCCAACAGCTGCTGGAGTTTCAGGTGGGGCTGTTTTCATTTGCTCCATGTTCTAGATTCAGATGATGCTTAGATGTTGCTGGTTGCTTCTTGGGAGTCACTTGATGTTTCAAGGTGGATGCTTGTTTGTGCCGTGCTGGGGATGGAACCCAGAGCCTTTGCATGTGTGCTCTACGACTGAGCTGCATCTCCATAGGGCAGAATGGGGGTTACTTTAAGAGTCCCCCCTTCCTTCTAGCTGAGGCAGCACAGGGCCACACCTGAGCACCGATGCTATGCTCTTCAAATACCCCAGGCTTCAGAACCATGGGCCAGGTAAACCTCTTAACAGAACTTACCCAATTCTGTTAGAGCCACAAAAAGTAACACCTGACAGCATCCGACAAAGACTCAGAACATTCCAGAAACTAACAAGTGCTCTTCCGCAGTAAAACCAGGGGAATGTCATCAGGGGAAGGGACAGACTGCAGCAGTCAGAGGGGTTCTCTTCAGAGGCCTCTTCCACTCAGGAAATCTCATGATTCCTGGCTTTACTGCTGAGAAGAATTTCATGAGGAGCCAACATAAAGCAGAGTCGGAGTTTATTAAGTGAGATTTTAATGTAAGTTTTGGCCCACGTGCTAAGGGGAAACGAGGTGTTTAGGAAGAAAGTAAGACGCCGGAGAGCCTGGGTGTGGGCTTCTCTGAGGGCCACGGTCTTTGGCCTTACAATGGACAGGTATAGGGGTTTGGTGGATTTAAAAGAAACTATCTTCAAAGGGTTTGTTATCTGCTAAGAACCTGAGTGAGATCTCTGGGTAGTTCTGGAGGGCACCTGACAGGGTCACACTTGAGACGGTGGATCAGTTAGGTGGGAGATCCCCATTGTCAGCAATGTTAATAGTCCTGCTTAGGAGAGTCACAGAAGATGTCTTGTTCATTACCATTTTAACAAACATTTCTATATAGGTAAATTATAAAGTACCTATCACATTCACAGTCATCTATTACTTATTGTAGGTCTATCATCCATCTGTTTATCTATCTGTCTGTCATCCAGGTAGCTTCTCTCTCTCTCTCCCTCTCTCCCTCTCTCCCTCTCCCTCTCTCCCTCTCTCCCTCTCTCCCTCTCTATCTACTGTCTGTATCATCTATCTAGTCTGGCTTCTCAGCCAGTTAGAGACTTCGTCGAGACTCTAGAGTGTGGGGCCCTTTTTTCCTTCTCATGTCTCTATAATTTTCCTTGTCTTTCTTTCCTACCTCGGAAAGGTGAGGACCGGTCACAGATGTGGCAGAAGCACTAACAAGTGACTGCAGTGTGATACCTGAGCCCAGCCAACAGACAAGAGTGGGGACATTAGCAAAGGCCTGAGAAAGTTGGCATCCTAGTTGGTGGGATCACGCCAAGGTTAGCTTCATAGTTTTGAGAATTTCAGTTACATGAAATGTTGTTAGCATGTCATGCACGCAAGATGCCGGGTGGACTCTGGTGGGAACCTGTAGTCATGTTTATCCTCTGGAGATAAAAATAGTCTAAAGCGTATAAAGTTTATGCTGATTTTCTTTCCTTCCCTAAGGGAAGGGAAGAGTAAGAGGGGAAAATGTGAGGGCCTAGAGTGTAGGCTTGTCATCCCTGCTATTTTGGAGGCGGGGGCAAGAGGATCACAAGTTCAAGGCCTGTCCGGTGCACTTAGGGAGACCCTGTCTTTGGGGGGAAAAAAAGAAGAAGAAAAGAAGAGGGCTGGCAGTCTGTCTCAGTGGTAGAGCTTGCTTGCACTGGGCCCTCTGAACCTATAGGCTGTACAATCACAGATTCAGATGACCACAGGAGATACTCAGAATATCATGTCTGTCTTTACTGTGTATGCAGACTTCCCTGTCTAGTTCTTGTTCCTGAGCAATGCTGCTTGGCATACTCCCCAACAGTGTGTTCTTGGGTAAGTCACTGAGAAGAGATTTCGAGTATACGCAAGGATGCATGCATTCTCTGCCTACCCTATACATTCTGTACAGCGCATTTGCGCATCCCTGGGGTTTCTGAGGAGGTCCTGAAGCTAGTCCTCCAGGATCCCTGGGGCAACCATACATGTTTGGAGAAAGGCTTGGTGGAGGAAGGCGTCGGGAAGGTAGACACTTTCCAACTGCAAGACTGTGTCCATGAAGAATTCCCCCCAGCAGGTTAGCTGGCCTTGTTACCTAAGCTAGATTCAGAGGCTGGGCCCTGGCGGTGACTGACAGCCAGATTTGACCACCACTCTCAGTGGTCCCCATGGAGTTCAGTGTGGTCACACTGGGAAAAGAAACCAGTAAGGAGATCTAGTGGTCCCTGTTGTGGGCTCCTGATGGGGGGCTTAGGTTTAAACAGAAGGCCAGAGTCCCCATCAGAGTGTGCCCCACTCTTCTTCCTCTGGGCTGCAGTCTCTCCTGCTAGGTAGCCAAGCCAGGACTCCACGGAATGTCTTTCTGGCGGGCACTAAGCTCCAGGCACCCTTTCCTTCTCCAGCATGAGCTTCCTAGGGAGACGCCAATTCCTTACGCTACACGGACTCAACATTCTGATAGCCAGAGGCACACATGTATCTCTTTAGAATATCTCCATTCTTGCCAGGAATAACTTTTCCTGATGGGGGTCTGGGTCCCCCCTCCTGACTCCCGGCTAGGAAGGGGACTTGTCCTATGATCCTTTCCAGTGCGGCCTCCTGGCACCGTCACAGTGTTTGCTGTGTCTGTCACACGTCCACCACCCTGTGTACACAGCATATTTTACATGAGTAGTCTCATTTTTAAAGGCTCAGATGGATGGATTTTCAAAGGCAAACACTGATCTCATCCCTACAAATGGAAAACAGTCATCCCCAGTGAATCCCCGGCATCCCTAAGTGAGCAGTGAGAAGGTTGGGGTGGGGATTATTGGGGTTGGGGGTTGGAGGTAGCTCCGTGGTAGAGTGCTTGCCTAGTGTGTGTGAAGTCTTAGATTCTACCCCAAGCACTGTAATATTAGATTCTTTTTGTTATTTTATAAGGAATACAGGTTTCTATTTTAAAGTTGCAAGTTCAGGGGCTAGAAAAATGGCCTTGTGGGTAAGAGCATTTGCTACATGGGTGTAAGGGTCTAAGTTCAAATGCTCGGCACCCACATGAAAAGCTGGGTGTGGCTGAGCCTGTAACTTCAGAAGTGGGTGATAGGGCTCAGAGACCAGAGGATCTCGGGGGCCCGCTGGCCACTAGCTTGACTCCAGGTTTAGTGAGAGACCCTGTCTCAGGGAAATAAGATGAAGAGTAACAGAACAAGGCACCCAGTGTCTTCCTCTGAGCTCTACACGCACCTGTACACACCACTGTACACATCACACACACATGATACACATTTCCGATACAAAAGTGAACTGCTTGGCAAATGTATGAGATGCTGGTCCCCTCCTCAGCGCCTCTCCACCAAAGTGAGATGACCCAAAGACCTACTGACACCAGGTGAGTTTTTTTTTTAAGCTTACTGAGACACCTGAGAGAGAACTCGGAAGTATTCTGGGGGTTCTCAAGCACTGGTCATTGGCACAACAGGCTTCGCTATCAGGCTGGAGTCAGCGGTGCTCATGTGGCGTGGCCTGCCTCTTCCAGGAATTCAGTGCTGGTAGTTCTTGGAGGTCCAGTCTGAAGCTACTTCCTCTAGGCGGCCTTCCTTCTCCTCCACAATTTCACAGCATTTCTTAAAAAGCCAAAAGTTAAATATGTGTTCTTCTAAGAAGTATGGGGATTATTTTTCCAGTGTGGTATTGTTCTTGCTTAATTCTGAGAACTGGATTTTGGCATATTGAGCTGATGCCCTCTGAGTGACAGGTGTGTGTCACCACGCCTGTAATCCTGGCATTTGAGAGGCAGAGACAGGACAATCACAAGTGTAAAGCTAGCCCAGGGCCACATAGTGAGACTATCTCAAAACAAACAAACAAACAAACATAAAAAACAATCCCCCAAACCCAAACCAAAACCAAAAAAAAAAAAAAAAAAAAAAAGACAATAAATCAAACCTTTAAACCTCAATGTGACAGAGTTCCCCCCCCCTTCTGATTATAATTCACTAATTTGATCTCTGACCCCACTAATCCTTAGAACTTGTGTTTGGGAAGCCTCCTTTCAGAGGGTTAAAGTTAGCGCTACATTAACAAGGCCCATTTAAAAACTACCTACTGTGTGCTGTGCACAGTGCTGTACTGTGCCTCACTTAATCCCAGCTACATTGTGTCAGGCCACCAGGTCTCAGAAAAGGACATCATTTTGCCCAGCTCACAAAACAATTGGTCAGATTGCAGAGCCTGGGTCATGCTGACTTCTACCCTTGTCCTTGTCCTCAGGGGACTTCCTCCACACACCTGCTGTGGCTCCTTATTCAGGCTGTTCCCATAGGGGTGTGGTCAGCCTGTGTGTCAAGGGAAGGGTCTAGCAACAAGGTACCAGAGAAAGAAACTACCTGGTCTCTGACATGACCCTAAGCCAGGCAAAGGAGTCACAGGGCTGGCTGATGATTAGCTACCTTTGTTGTTGTTGTTGTTGTTTGTTTTTTGAGAAAGGGTTTCTCTGTGTAGCCTTAGCTGTCCTGGAACTCCATCTATAGACTAGGCTGGCCTTGAACTCATAGATCTGTCTGCCTCTGCCTCCCAAGTACTGGGATGAAGGGTGTGTGCCTTTAAAATGTCCAGCTTTTTTCAATAATTTTTAAATTAAGGTATGGCTCACCAAAACAGCATCTAAGTACAGGTTGGTAGCAGGCACCCTGGTCCACAGGCAAAACCCTCCTCCCGTAGGCTCCCTCATGCCCCTGAAAGAGAAACTTCCTCGCTGTGTCAGTGTGTTCTGTCCTGCATGTCACATGCATGAAGTCACAGTTTCTGAGTGTCAGAGCTTTGGATCGCTTTTACCTTCCAGATCTGTGGCCGTGACATAAGTGGCTAACTCAGGAATCCATTCTTTGTTGTTATCATAGTGTCTGACATTCTTTGTTGTGTTCTAAGTTTAAAAAAAAAAAGTATAGAATACGTTGGAAACAGAATCATGCAGAGAGCCTGGTGTAGTGGCACACAGCTTTAATCAAGAGGTAGAGGCAGGTGGATCTCTGAGGTTAGCATGGTATACAAACCAAAACTAAATAAATATGATATATAAAATAAATAATAAGGGCTGGAGAGACAGCTCATCTGTTAAGAGCAATGACTGCTCTACCAGAGGTCCTGAGTTCAATTCCCAGCAACCACATGGTGGCTCACAGCCATCTGTAATGAGATCGGATGACCTCCTCTGGTGTGTGTAAAGACAGCTACAGTGTACTCATATACATAAAATAAATAAATAACTCTTTAAAAATAAATAATAATAAAATAAAAAATAAGGATAAAAACACCCAGAAAATAACATACACTCATCTTTTCTCTTAAAAAGCAGACCTTTCCCTGCCCATTTCCATCTGAGGCCAACAGAGCCAGTGTGGAAGAGTTTGGGACCCTACCCGTGACTATGACTAACTCAGGGGTGAGGGGTGGCTCCCTAATTACGAGTCCTCAGCAGATCATTTATGTGAGTGGTGCGTCTGCACACTCCACGTGGGTGGACAGGCTTGGGTATTTGCTCTGTTGCATCCAGTTAACTTTTGTCAATGTGCTAAGACTTTCTGGGACCTAGCACCTCACTCAGTTCGGTGCTATTGAGGGGCATAGCTGAGAAGGAAAGGCTGGCCAGGAAGCAGCAAGACGTGTGCAGAAGGCAGAGAGACCCAGAGGCAGGGGGCAGGCACACAGGAGTGACCTGCAGCCTTAGGAGGATTCTGGATTGCCTGGGCTCCCTGGTTTCTGTCTGGTCCTGGACCCACTGGGAGCACAACCTGCACATATAGGGCCTCATTTCCTGTCTCCTTGAATGCTGACTCTTGATTGAGGCAGCCCTCCAAAGGACTTGGGGTCAGGACACCCTCCTTTGGAAATTCTTCATGTCCACATATTCTGGGGAAGCGGGAGAACTCAGTCATGGGTAGGCACTGTGCTAAGCACTCTTGTATACTAACAGAAACTTTCTCAGAGCAGTCCCCCCCCCCCCCCGCCGCCAGCTGGAGAAACTGAGGCACTGGACAGTGAAGTAAGTTCCTCAAGGTCACAGCTAGCAGGTGCTAAATTTTGGTTTCTTTAAAAAACACAGAAATATTATGAGAATATGTTTTCGTTTTAATCCCAGGTGTGGGATATGGGGCTGCTTCAGACTGTCCACAGCAGCTGACTATGATTTGCCTCATGCTCTAGCAGAGGCGGGGTTTTGCCAATGGCAGACAGTTGTGTGACATTTGGAATTCTGGGGACTTTTCAGAGTGTATATTAATGCTAGTTCCTCGAGAGGTAGGCTGGATTGTTGGTTATTGATTGGTTGTTGTTGGTTGTGGTTCATTATGTAGTCATGCACACAGAAAAAAAGAAGAAGAAATTAGATGTCCTGGGGGTGAGATCAGACTTGCCCCAAGGAACTCGATGGCCCTGATCAGCAGGAAGTAGTCTAACGATAACATCGCCCCTTTTCCTTTCTATCCTTTTTTTCCTTATAGTGATAGGGAGATTGAAAGGGTGGAGAAGGGTGGAAGAAAGAAGAACCCACAGAGCACAAAAGTCAGCTACTTTGCCCCATGCTTACTCTGGACATTCATCCGGAGTGAAATCTACATTTCATCCTCTTTCCCATGAATCAAGGTCTTACAAATTCCATCTTACAGATGAAGAACCCTGGAGGTTCAGAGAAAAGTGTTTCTAAGCCACTCAGCTAAGATGTAAGTGGTGGAACACTGGGCCTAAAGGTCTATAGGGATTTGAAAGCCAGGCACCCAGCTGCATCCAGACAATGGAATATTATTTGGCACTGAAAAGCAATGAGTTGTAAAGGTAGGAGAAGACATGGAGGGTCCTTCAGCACATGTCACTGAGTGTAAGAAGCTGGTCTACAAAAGCTCCAGAGCCACTGGTTCCACATGAACAACATTCCAGAAGAGTTAGGGCACTGTCACTACACATCTGTCCCCAATTCTCCAGGCTCGTCTCAAGAGAGGAGCCATTCTTTTAGAAATTCATTTTATCCATGACTTCTTAGAGACAACATCTTTTCTAACCAGAAAGGAGTGTCTGAGCCTTGATGAAGCCATTGGCTCCTGCCACCTACACACACAAGCTGCCCCCAAGTGTGGGCCTGCAGCTGACAAGCGGCCTGGCAGAGAGGCCTGGGTCCACTGAGTGCCCATGGGCCACCTCTGGCCCAGCCGTCCCTCCCGTGGATGAGTCATGCCTGAGACTTCAGCATGCTGGCTGTCCAAGCTCCAGTTTAACTTGGCTCTTGAGCAAAATGTACTTTTCCAAAAGACATTGATTCAACTCCGCTTGTATTTTGCAATGCTTGGCAGGAGGGAGGCCAGCCTCTGCCCTGCCCCCAACGCCAGCACATGCTGTCCTGGGGAGCGAGGCTTGCAGAGCACAGGATCATCTCCCTCCCCCACCCCTCTCAACCCTTCCCCTAGCACAGCCATGTTCCTTATGCCAGCCATCCCCTGAAGTGCCCTATGCCTGCCTCTTTCCAGACCTGACATAGCACATTCTGCTGAACTAGGTTTCAAATGACAGCACAAAACAGGCCCGGAGGGAGAACTGGCCAAGACAAGCCTCAGCCTATCCCGCCTCAGCCTATCCCATCGGGGAAGCCCGTCCTCTGCAGAGCCATGGAGCCGATGCTGTGGGTGCAGGAAGAGCAGGCTGGTGGCATCCCAGCATGCACAGCATGCACAGCATGGACTTGTTCTCTTCAAAGCAGGTTATTTGGGGGTAGGGGAAGGGTTTGGAACCAGGGCCTCACACACTGAACTAGAGGTCTACAGCCATTGTTCATCATCAGCCTCTAAAAAGACCATGTTGTACAGCAGGATAGGTTCATAGAAAAGATGAGTGGCTGCTGCTACACGTCAGCGTCCCCAGCCAGAGGTCATCCAAAAGTCATGGTTTACATCAGGGGTCTCTTTGCCTTCCATGTCTCTGGAAAAGCCACAGATGGCACTCTAGTTTCTGTGACTTTGGCATTTGGGGCAGCTTTCTGGACATCTATCCCCCCCCCCCCCAATGGGTCTGAGTAGGCATGATCATGCACATCTATAATCCCAGCACTAGGGAAGCTCAGACAAGAGGATTGAGAGTTCAAGGCCAGCCTGGGCATAGAGTGAATTTGGGGGCAATGTAGTGAGTTCTGCTTCCAAAACAAAAATAATCAACAAATATAGGAGTGTTTAGATTTAATCAGCTTCAGTGACTATCTGGAAGGTGTGCATCATGCTCCCATGCTTGTGTCCTTGGCAGACATTACTAATCCATCTCAGCATACACATAGAGTGACGTCAGGGCTCAGTTTTAGCTGCAGGGCCTCTAGACCTTTAGACCTGATTCCTTTCATGGAAACTTCCCTGGGCCATAGGGCAGTCCCTAGACTCTTAAGTCCCCATTGAGCTCTGTGGCTTTCACTCAAGCCTCTACTCTCTTGCTGTCTGTTCCGGTATAAGTGTATCTCATTGTCAAGATTCAAGGCTGAGTTCACAAGCTGATTGGTTGCCCTCAAACCAAATCTGATGCCTAGATATTTGCCTGGCATGTCTTTTTATTCTTTTAAAACAGTAGTTGGCAGCCTTTTTCAAATTAGTAATGCCACCTAAGACCTCCAGGTCTCTGGGTTTCCCAGATCTGACAACCCTAGGGCCCTTTGTTTAACCCACGAACCGGTTCTTTCTTGGGTTTCTCCAGTCGCTTCAGGGCCTGCCTGGCCCATTTTCTCCATGTCCAGGACCTGCTGAGCCTTATTCCACATTCTCTGCTTTGGAGATATGTGAGGTATGGTTGGCTTGGTGTTTCTAGAAGGAAGATTGCTCTTCTCTATAAACGCTTCTCCAGGGAATTGGCACTGGGCTTCTTGTTTCCTGTGTTGTTTCCCTCGGAGCCGGAGCTAGGGCCAAGTGTGCGGAAGCTGAGGAGGTAAACATAGGCTGTGGTCACTGACCTGCTTACATCCATGCATCTGTGACTGTCACTATCAGCGTGGCAGGAAGCTGCAGGGCTCCAACGCTCATAGCTCTGTACAGTCTGAGGACCCTGTGGCTCAGTGGGACTTTAGTTGTTTCAAGATGATAGTCCCACCTCAAGACTGCAGGGGCAAGCACTGGAGATCCCATGATGTGTGAAACAGTCCTCCGTCCTTTGAGAGGACGAGATCCCACCGCCAGTGTAAGACACAACACACGTGGGTTTACTGACCACATAGTAAATGTGATGACAGGCTGCGGATCCATCAGAAGGGACAGGCGGGTCAGCTGGCTTCAGCTGCAAGGGGGATGTGTGAGTTGAGTTTTGAAGAACTACCTTGGCCATCAGTCTGCCCCTCCCATTCCATCTGAATCTGCCTCCCTGCATTCTGGGAACCTTCCAGGCTGTGCTGGCCATCGGGCCTTTGCTCCTGCTGTCCCTGCTGCCTAGAATGTTCTCCTTAGATATCCACTTGGCTGTTGCCATGTTTAATCCAGGTCTCTATTGTTTGGCTCCTTGTCAGACTTAGCAGGCAACTCTCTCCTCACTCTCACACCGACTTCTTTTTCTTCAAATGCTTACCAGTGCTGATGCGTGTCCATTCACTGATTGTTGTCTTTACCACCAGAGCTCAGATGAATCGAAGGCAGGAAGGCTAGGGTGTGACATCACTGTATCCTCAGCTCCCAGCCCTATGCTGGGTCCATAGCAGCTACTCAGTAGTGTGGAAGAACGGTAGATAAGAGGGAGAGCAGACCGGTGCAGAGACCTCAGCTGTGTAGAGAGGCCCAGAGCTGACAGCCTGACACAGAGGGTGTTCTAGAGACAAGAATGTTGGTGGCACCACAGGGCAGAGAGAAGGGCAGACAATAATACAGCTGGCCAACCAGGCCTCCTGAGACAGAGTCTAGCTATCTTCATTTTCTCATTGATAACCAGCCTGTCACAGGAAACTGACATTGCTAGCCATCTTCATGGGAAACAGCTCTCCATACCCTGTAGCCAGGCCTGTGCAGCCCGCTTCATTCCTTCTCCAGGCCCTACCGCAGAGGACTTCACTGTGATGTGATGGGCAGATTTCTCAAGTTCTCAGTTGCCTGCCAAGCCTCACTGTCAACCATCTCAGCTGTGAAGACTGACCAGATGGAGGTCCCACCTTGACCCCAGACCATTGAGTGTGCATGAGCGTTTACTGGAACTGCCCGGTGCCTATGGCTCCTCCCACACTCAGGATCTCCATCTGAGCCTCTGCTTCTCTGGGTGTTCTGAGCCTTTCTCTTATTTTAAAAATGGGGCTAAACCTAATTTTTGTGCCTTGAATTCTCATCTAGTTCTGGAGATGAGATGAGACAATATGAGTTGAGACCCAAGCTCAGTAAAGGCCGCTCACTTCCAGTTTAAAACCTTCGTCTGGTCCTTTTATCCTGGTCCTGGCCAGACTTGGCCTTCAGTTACTTCCAAAGATCACAGAACGCTATCCAAAGGTGTTCTCAGCTCTCAGCAACACTGAACCCAATGACAGGTCCAAAGGACGTGTGGACTCCACTCAAGGGTACCTTCCGAAGCTATCCCTGCAGGCTACCCTCCCCAGTGTCCTCCTGAGTGTGAGAAACACCAACCCCAACCTCCCCTCCCCCCATCATCAGCCCCTGTTTATTGCTTTTAAACCTGTTGGAAGTCCACCCTTGGCGGGAAGCCACGAGCATGAGAATCTAGTCCAGGAATAGCTTGTGCCACTCAGCATTTAAGTGCTGCCTGTATTTTTACCCCGTGATGGGTCACTTTTAAAAGCCCCCGCTCATGTTGTCTCTCTAAGAACATTTATAGCATCTGTCCGGGGGTGTGGGGCTAGGCAGAGCATCCTGTTTCAGTGAGTTGGAAACCCTCTGGGGAGGTCCTGTTCACTAGCAGGAGACCTGAATCCAGGCCAAGCCCCAGGTGTCTTTCTACTTCCAGGATCTGAGCTAATCTGACTGTTACAGCCTGGGAGACAGGTGGGGCTTCAGGCCCCTTGCCAGCTATGTACTGCCAGGGGCCCCCAGGGAGCACAGCATTGCAGTTCTGCGGCTCTGGGACACCCTTTCTCCTTCATTCACCCACCAAATGCTCGTTGCCTTCTGTTAGCACGGGGTTCTATAAGGGTACAGGAGGGCCGTGCTGAACATGGGCAGCGAAGGCCTCTGGGGGTGAAAACAGTTTGGGCGTGGTCGAGGAAAATCATTGGGTGCCCTCCTTTGGTTTCTCACCAGGCTCCAATCTCAATTCTGCCTCCTTTGGATTCCATGAGCAGAGCCAAGTGAATCTTGGTTTCTGCATTTTCTGCATTTATTAATGGTGGGCAGGATTCAGCAGGGCCCCTCCTGAACATACTCCTGACCCCCAGCCCACCCTGGGTGAATCTTTCTACAGTCAGGCCCAATGTCTGAGAATCTGATGGTTTTCTGAAGGATTCTGAGGGAGTATGTATGTATGGACCCCACTTGGAGGTGCCCACCCCGCCACCCACCTTGCACTTGTCTCTCGGGACCTCTGTGGGATGCTCGAGGCTCTGGCTCTCGCACCGTAGCCCAGCGGTGGAGTCAGGCAGTGCACAGGACGTGTGAACATGCAACTGCAAGCAAAGAAGGAAGGAAAGAGCAGAGAGCAGTGGCACAGAGCAGTGGCCTTCCTGGAAGGTGATGTTTGAACGGAGGCGTAGGTGAGGGAGTGAGCCACGCTGTCGAGTGAGCACGCTCCAGACATAGGAAGTTTTGTTTATGGAAGATCATTATTGGTTCAGAAATATTGAATGGAAAATTGTAGCCATGATTCATATGTTTTAAACATGTCCTAAGTAGCATAATGAATCCATCACCCTAAAATCTGAGTGTCCCTTTGTCTAGAGCATTCACCTGTATTCTGACTGCCCATTAGTCACTTAGCGGTCACCCTGGTCATCTGGCCCACTGTCGTGATATCACGGGGCTTGTTTCAGTTAACCTTTATATTTTTAATAAGTGACAGTATAACATTAAATTATTCTCTTCATTGTTGCTGACATCTTCCTATGGCTGCTTTATAAATTAAATTTCTCATAGGTATGCTTAGGAAAAGGGTATCTGGTTTCAGGGATTCACAGCGTGTTGTTCCACACAGGCAGGGAGACTACGGAAGAGGGAACATGTGCCCAGGTTCTTCCACTGATGCGCAGTAAACAATTAAGACTTCTTACTTCTGCATCATTTACATTTTATCTGTAAAGAGTGATCGTGGCTGAAGTAACAGAGACCCCAAATGGAAGTGGCCGAATATGGTTTTTGTTTTCTAATTTAACATAAGGACTGGAGATATAAGCAGCTTCGGGTTCTGCTCCAATAGCCCAACATTGTCAGCGACTTTGTCTCTGCTGCCTCAGCCCTGGGTGTCATGTCTACATCTAAGATGGGAGAGCAGGAATGAGAATAGTGTAGTTAGAGCAAGGAACACCTGACCTTTTGATGCTGCAATCTAAAGTTCACTGTCCTACAGTACTTCATAGCAAATGTCATTGGCTGGGCTGTCAGAGACATGGCGCAGAGGGTAAGGTGCCTGTCATGCAAGCATGTGACCCCGAGTTTGAATCCCCAGCATCCATTGAAAAACTGGGTATAGCAGCATGTATCTCCAGTGCCAGCACTGGGGTTGGGGTAAAGCTAAGAGGATCCCTGGTGCGCCCTGGCCAGCCTTGGTAGCGGAGTGGATGAGCACCAGGTTCAGGTTGAGCTGTGTCTCAAAAAATTAAGGTGGTGAGGGATCAGGAAAGATACTGGCCACCGTCTTTTTCCCCATCATCTCTTGATTCATGATGGAGATTTTGCCACTTGTACTGTAGAATTCCCCATGATACAGATATGGTTTTCTGAGTCCTCTGTAACTGGTGAGCTCAGAAGCCTTGGGTGGTCCAAGGTTGGTTCTCTTGGCAAGTTTTCTGGTAGTGCTGAGCATTTGCGTTGGTGTGTGTCCCTGAGACTTGCGGTGATGGCACGGCAGCCTGGCTTGTCTGTCTAGGGTTCGGACACTCTGTGAGTATCCTCTGGATGGGGGAGCTTGCGCAGGGAGAGCCTTCTGTCTGCATTTACTGTTGGAAATCCTTCTGGAAGAACTTTGCCCCATCAACTATTCCATGACCTAGAAATAGATATTGTAAAAGATTCAAAAAAAGTGTTTTCCTTCTAGCCAGTAGCCTAGCATGTTTGTTTAGCAAGGCTGTGGTTTGGATGGCCTGGATTATATTATGTTATTTGATATGTTATAATCATGGCTGTTATTAAATTTATTGGCCTGTACATGATACACAATTAAGTGTCTCCTATTTGTTGCTATGTGCATACCATTATGTCATCATAGCCCAGACGACGAACACGTCTATCACTCCCCAGAACTTCCTTGTATCCCCACCTGCAGTGATCTTCTGGGACTTTAGATTGATTGACATTTTCCAGAATCTAATATGAATGAAATTACTCCCTCTGAACCCAGTTAAATTTACTCAGCCGACACGCACCTATCCACACAGTATCCCACGGTGTGGGTGGTCCATACTTCAAGTGCGTGGACATCTAGGTTGTTTCCCCGCTTTTGACCAATATAAGTAAAGCTCCCTGAGTGTTCATGGGCACGTCTCTGTGAACGTATAGTTTCTCTCGTCTCCATGGTGCATGCCTAGTGTGTCGTGGCTGGGTTGTCCAGTGAATGTGTGCTGTGGTTTGAATATAGTTTAACCGTACATGGTCTAAGAGGCTCAGCCCTTTAGCCTGTAGATGTCAGGACTGGCAGGTGGTTAAGGCCCTCCACTTAGCAATCAGTGAGTGCTTTTCTGCAGAGCGGATCAGTTCTTCTGTGACTCCAGGAGGTCTTGAGGCTCAGGCTGGTGTCCTGGGAATTAGTTAAAGTATTAAGAGACTGTTTTCTCTAATACAGAGACCACACAAGCATAAAGGAACTTGGCACCTTTCCGTCTCTCGCTCACACACACCTGCTTCTTCCGTCCATACCTGGAAACTTCTCCTTGCTGTCTCTCCTGTGGCTCACTCTAGCACAAGGTCCACCAGCAGTGGGCCAGGCGTGGCCAGGCTGTTGTGAACGCACTTCCACACCCCAGTAACCCTCTTTTCACAGCTGACTTGTACTTCAGTACAGCGGCAGGCAGTAGACTAAAACATAAACATTTCACTTTTTAAGACCTTGCTGAATTCTTCCCAAATGGCCACACAATTTTATGTTCTCGATCGCAATGCACGAGAGTTCTGGCTGCTTGACTGGTCCATAGTTCCAGCTCTCGTGATAGGCACAGTGACAACTCACCGTGGTTCCAGTTTGGGTTCTCCCAGGTGACTTTGGTGCTACCATCCCTTCAGGTGGTTTTTGACGTCAGTAAATCTTTGAGAGAGTATCAGATCAACTTCTTTGCTCGATCACAGTTACTGAGGTTTGAGAGTTCTTTAGCCTGGACTTCAGTCTTTTATCAGACATGCGATTGATGTGTGGTGTTTTTTTGTTTTTTGTTTTTTTCCATTCTGTGTCTTGTATGTGTTCTTTTTAAACACGTCTCTTCGTTAAAGAGCAGAAGTTTTTTGTTTTGATGACGCCTGATTCATCAGCTCTTTCTTTCATGGAGTGTACTTTATGGTGTCTCATCTGAAAAAAAGTTCTACCCAATCTCAAATCACAAAGATTTGCTTACAGCTACACAGGGCTGTGTGTGTAAACACCCAGGGAGAGTTATTTATAATGACTGAAAGAAGAGAACTACCCAGATGTTTATGGACACAGACATATGTACAGACTATCCATGAATCGGGTACTATTCAGATCAAAAGGGGTGCAGGGCTGGCAGGTGCCAACATGGCCAGCTGCAGGAAGTATGCCAAAGCAGCATGGGTCAGATGGTGTGAGTCTGTCCCCTCCAGGGCTTGCCATACGTCTACAAGAAAACGGGCAGATCTTTGTGCTCGACTGGAGGTGTTCTTGTTTTGTTTTCAAGACAAGGCTCCATCTTTTTTTTTTTTTTTCTTTTTCAGAGTTGGAGCTTTGCCTGTTCTAAGTCTTAGAACCATCCTGTCGGTGTCTGTAAACATGCTTGTGGTGGTTTGGGTTGGAAGTGAACTGGACACAGAGATCAGTTAGGGAAGAAGTGACCTTTGCTAACACTGACCCATTGCCTTAGTGTACATCCCCACTGTCTTAGTCTTTAATTCCCCTGCTCGCACACACGCATGCACACACGCACGCACGCACATACACACACGCACACATATCCTGAATATTTAACATTTCTTAGGAATTATGGGCGTGGTCATCTGTGTCCACTTCAGTCTCGCCTTAAGTATAAATTGCCATCTCTGTTCTCCACTGTGCACCCACTCCCACACAACACAGTCCTGGCCCTTGGCCACTCCCACACAATATAGTCCTGGCCCTTAGGAGGATCCTGATGTTCCTGAGAGTCCCTGATCCCCTTGACAACTGTGTCACCCTCTATTTTATGGCTGCTTTCTAGCCTGGGCTCTATCCCTGTCTTTTGCCTGGGGGTTTGGCCTAGCTTCAGGCATTCACTATTGCAGCTGATACTACGGTAAGCAGGCTTCTGCTCGTGCCATTTCACATTTCAACCTCAAAAATACTCAGCATCATTAACGGGTGAGGCCTTGCAAGGCCCAGGGAAGAGTCCAGGAGGAGGCTAACCTGGCCCAGCATCGCCTGCCGGGAGGCTCACAGGGAGGTGTGTGGCTGCCGCTGCAACACCTCTTCCTCTTCAGACACACTTGGTGTTTGTGGGAAGGGAGGAGGAGAATGGCAGGATTCTGTGGTCACAAAGGGTGTTCTGGGACTGGAGAGGTCACGTGTGGGATGATGGGGCAGAAGTGGAGGCTGCTAAAGCTGGAGGCTGTGCAGAGGCTAGAGGACTCTGTGTGGGTACCCGGTGTCATGACAACAGCTCAGAGGCTGGGGCTGGAGGGGGAAAACCGTATTAAGGACTTAAGCATCACACAGCGGCATGTGCTGGCTGTCATACCAGACCCCCCTCGCCCAGGCAGGTGTGTGTGTGGCAGCCTGGGTAGAAGGCAGATGTCTCAAGGCAAACTGAGGCCAAATTCTAGTCCTGCATCCATCAGGGGAGAGATGGGAGGAGACACATGACCTGCCACATAGGGTTAGGAAAGTGATGGAACAGTGAGTCAAAGTCTAAGCCTGGAGCACAAGTGAGCCGTCATGACAGGGGAGGTGGGGGGAGGGGCAGCACCACGGTGATAATTCTTATCACCGCTTCTCACTCAGCCTGGGCTGTCTCCAGCCAGGCCATGTCCCATCCACAGGAGATGATGGTAGGAGTGCATATTACCACATAGAATGTCCCTTCAGGGTTCCTGTAGTCACGGCGGATCCAAGGCTCACTCTCACTGTGCCCCTCCAGGCCTAGGTATGCACATTTACCGGTGTGTGCATTGTGTTCACACATTCCTGCCCCACCGATGCTCTGTGAGATGAAAGAATGACTAAGAGCAAGTGAGTGAGCATTCTGCCTCGCTCCCTGGCCCACACCAAGGGCTTTGCCAGGCCAAAGGTCCAGCTAAGTGTCTTAACAGCTATTTTGGGGGACAAGTGACCCACTACCCAATGACTTGCTCCTAAACGGCATGCAATTTCATTAAGCTTTGGAAACAGTGACATCCCGGGCTCCTGCCTTGGAGCCACCCACATGCAAGGAAGCACAGAGCTATGGAGACTCAACTGCAGGAACGGGGAGAAGCGAGGCCCAGGGCGTACAGTTAAAATAGCTCAGCTGAGGCATTGCGCTGTGGAAGGAAGTCACAGATGAAGTTAGATGGTCCCTCCAGCAAGCACTTCCCTGCTGCCGTGGAGAAGGCGTGTGTGTTTATTTTGAGTCAGGCTGCGGCCCCCTCCCTCTATAGGCTGGAGGTGGACTGCAGATTGAATTTCTGTGAGTAAATCCTGTTTCTCACGGATTCCCAGCGTTGATGTTGACGTATGTTCCCACAGCACCGTTTCCTTCTTAGCACCGAGGGAGGGCTTCCACAGTGCGATGAGAAACAAATGAGGGCACACATATTTAACCGTGCCTTCATAGCAAGAAGGAAGGCAGACCCAGGTGCTTTGACCCTCTTCCCCTGGGTTTCTTTGCCCCGCTTTTCCACATAAACTTTGCCTTTTCAGATGCAGAGTGAAAAAGACCAGAAAGACGACTTAATTCCAGGATCATGGTGTCTGAGTTCACTAGCAAGAGCAGAGCCCCTGAGGCCTCTACAGAAGGACACAGGATGGGTGGGGAAATGAGCCCCTTTTGATGTTCTGTTCCACAAAGAACAGGCCTGTGGACAGTGGTTAGAGTCGTTCCCCCTCCTGGAGCTGTCTATGCAGCTGGAAAGCCAGTACGCTGGCCTCTGCACACTAGATGCCAATAACACCTCAGCCCTAACAGCAGTGACCAAACTATCTCTGTGCCCCACATCTCCTGGGAGACACAGCGGCGCCATTGTTCCTCACAGATTCCCTGGCGTGAAGCTTCTCAAGGACACAGAAGCTGCCAGGCTGCGATGACCAGTCTTTATTGTCAAATTGATGGTATTTGGCATTGCCATGGAAACACACAAAGCTGGGTGTGTCTAAGAAGATGTTTCCCAAAAGGTTTAAGTGAGCAGGGAAGACTCAACCCTGAACCTGGGCAGACAGCACCATCCCGAAGGACCTGAGGTCCCAAACTGAGTAAGGAGGAGCTGAGCGCCAGCATTTCTCTCTCTCTGCTTCACGATTTACCACCACACCTTCCTTACAGGATAGGCTGTGGCCTGGAACCAAGAGTCAGGATAAAACCTGTCGCTTTCCTTAAGCAACAGGAAAAGTAACGAATACCCATGGACTCACAGCTACACGCTTTTTAACTGGCTCTTTGCTGGGCCCTGCAGGCTCCCTGCCTCCCTTCCTGAGGAGCTGGGATTGCAGGTGTGCACTGCCGTACCAGGCTCTGTTTAAATGCTTACCCTGGGTAAGCTGCTCTTCTCAGGGCCTCTAGTCTCTCTTCTAAGTTGAGCAGGTAACATAGGGTAGCAGCAGGGACGTTTCTAGAGCTGAGAGTGGTGACAGGTGTTTGGGGGCTCTCCCAGCAGGTTGTCAAGGTCCTGTCTGCCCACTCCAAGTCTTGCTCCCATCCCGTTGGCATCTGCACCCAGGCTGGGCTTTCTTCAGTCCGGGTTGTTCTCTTGCTTTATTATCACCTTATTTTGCCTTATTTAAAAAAAAAAAAAAAATCCCCAAATCTCCATCAAATGACAACACGTGTGGTGTGTCACCCTGTGCTGCCACTAACCGCTGCGCCTGCCTACCCTGTTAGGGCCTTAGTTGATTTAATTTTGGCTTGTTTTATTCTGTGGTTGTTTGGCGGATTGGGTTTTTGTTTGTTTTGTTGACTTGCTTAGTGTGTGTGTGTTCACTCTGTGGATGTCTGCGAAGGCCAGAATTGGCATCGGGTGCTTCCTCAGTTTACCTCCCACTTTCATGTGTTTGTGCTGGTGTGCATGGGGATATATGCATGTTCGTGCTGGAGGTATACATATGTGCGTGTACACATGCATGCATGTAGAAGCCAAGGCTGATGTTAGGTATCTGCCTCCATCAGCCTTCTGTCTGTCTCTTTTGAAGCAGAATCTAGAGACAGGAATGAGAGGTGGGCCACTGTGCCCCCCAGTATTTATGTGGGTTTTGGGGATTTGGTCCTTTAACTGCCGAGCCACCTCCACGGCCCAGGCTCATTTTGTGAGATGTCTCATTGAACCTAAAACTCTTTATTTTGGCTACACTGGCCAATCAGCACCAGGAACCACCTGCCTCCATCCCTGAGTTATAACGAGCTCAGCTTTTATGTGCATGCTGGGTTTGCTGGCGTGCTGGATGGCTGCTACCCTGAGCCATCTCCCCAGGCCCCACCGTTCTCTTTGTTGGGACAGGGTTTCACTCTGTAGCCCAAGGTAACCTGGAATTTATGATCCCCCTGCCATAACCTCCAATGTAGCCTAAGTGTCCAGTCTACAAGTGTGGACCTTCCTCTGGGCTCCCAGGGCAGCCTTGGGCCTCCTTCTTTTGAGGAAAGGGGTCTCATGTAGCCTATATTGGCCACAGACTTGCTATGTAGCTGAGGATGGCCTTGAACTTTGGATTCTCCAGCTTAGGGGCCTGCATCACATACTCAGTTTATATGGTGTTGGGTGGGGGAGGGCAAACCAAGGGCTTTGCCCACAGTAGGCAAGCACTCCACAAACGAATGACACCCCTGCCCCTAGGCCTTTTTTGTTTGGTTTGTTGTTGTTGTTGTTTTGAGACTGAGCCTCACTGTAGCCCTGGCTGACCTGGAACTCACTCTGTAGACCAGGCTGGCCTCGAACTCACAGAGGTCCCATCTGCCTCTGCCTCCCAAGTGCTGGGATTGAAGACATGTGCCATCATGCCCAGTGCCAGGCCTCATTCTTGTGTTGATTTGTTTATTGACTGAAAGGCTAAGACTGAGAAACTCCTAGGTGAGGGATGGGCGGGAATGAACCTACTCTTTCCCTTTCTCTATGGTGGCTGAGCAGTGACAGATCATGAACCTTTCTTCTTAAGTAGAATCAGTGAGACTGTGAAAGACCTGCATACAGATCCCTCTGAGGTGCTTCCTTTCTGCTCTCCATATGTGAGATGAGACCAGACCTGACTCAGGCTGGTCCAGAGAGTCAAATGAGAACACAGGTAAACCTCAGCATGTAGGCAGCAGCAAACATCCTGTTTCTCTCCCGTATTCTTTATCCTTTCCTCCACATTCTCTGAGGCAGAATGGCTAAGACTGATCACATCACCACTGCGAGGGCCTGACTAATCTGAGACCGAGAGGATGCACAGCTCACTTCCTCATCTGTCACATGCCTGGGCTTCTCACTAGCCTCCTGGTGGGACAGTTTCCCAGTGACAGTCATTCCTGACTCACTTGTTTTGTGGTTACCTCTGAAACCAGGTTCCTTTTCTGTTCTCCCTCTACCCCATTACCACTCTCCAACTTGGGTCTGTTGTGTGGGAATAGATCTGTCACTCGCCACAGGTGGCCTCTGCTGAGTGACCCAAAGCTTTGCTAGGCTGGCAGCTTTTTGAGGACAGGGACCATATCTGCCTTGTTGGGCTCCCGCCTTCTAGAACACTGCTGAATACGGTACATGTTTCATACATATTTGCTGAAGAAATGATGGAGTTCTGAAGTTTCTCTTACCTACCAGGCAGCATCCTTGGAATAGTAAATGATCGAAGCCTTGAAACCTTGTCTAATGTGGCAGTGAGGGAGCATGCGCCCAGTCCTCAGAGTGTGGGGTAATGGGAAGATGATGGCTTGGGGACTCCACACCAGGTTCTGCTTCCCAAGAGCTCAGTGACATAGGAATTCCCTCCACTTGAGCCTCAGATCTCTCCAGGAGAGTGGGACACCAGTAGTCAGAGAGGTGGGCACCCACAGCAAGTTAAATGTGTATGTGAAAAGGCCCGCCTGGGCTGGAAGTGACTGTTCAGAATCACATTTTCTAGAACTTTGCCTCCTGTGCTTTGGTCTGGGTCTTAACCTCCTGTTACAGCTTAATTGGACATCTCCCTGTCCCTGGTCCCCCAACAAGCCATAAGTACAGTGTGCCCCACAACGCCCAGCAAGCACCAGACCTCTAATTCTGGTGCCTGCAGTGACCAAGCTTCTTCCCAAAACAAATTCTAAGTGGCAGCTTCATTTTAATTTTTTCCATGTGAATTTAAAAATAATCTCTTCGTTGTGAAATAATTTTATACCTATCCCCAAACTGCAAAAATAGCCGAGTTCCCGTATGCCGTTTACCCGAGTGTCCCCAAAGGTCAACATCTTACATCATGTCCTAGGCTGGATCTATAATGTCCCCAGAGGCCCTGTGCTTAAAGGCGTGGTCCCCAGGACAGCAGTGTTGAAGCAGATTGGATAGGAGGACTCCAGCGTCATCCGTGGACTCAACCACTAGTGGCTTTATAGCTCAAAGGACTTTCGGGATGAAATGGGAAGTTTAAGAGCTGGGGCTGAGCGGGAGGAAGCAAGTCACTGGGGGTTGTCCTGGAAGGGAATCTTGTCTCTGATCCCTTGCTTTCTATCTGTCTGTCTGATGACCTTCCTCTGCCACTGAGATGAGATACTCAGTTGCACCCTAGGACCTAAGCAGCAGAAGCAGGCAGACTGAGACCTCCGAAGCCCTGGAGCCCTGAGCCAGAACAGACCTTTCTTCTGTGAAGCTCATCTTCTCTGGTATTTTGTCACAGCCATGGAAAGCTGTCAGACATAACCATAGTGCCATCGTCAGAACACAAACAACAATATTGCATGCCCTTACCAGCAGTACCGCAGGGCTTGCTCAAATGTTCTTATTTCCAGAAAAGAAAATCTATTGTGATCCCACAAGTTCAATCATTACGTCCCATAAGTCCCCTCTGTTTGGGACAGTGCCCAGGTTACTTTTATAACCTCCCACCTGTGACACATGCCAGGCATCTGTCATTTCTGCAGTGGCTTCTCGTGATCATGTTGAGATGTCCGTGGTAGACCAGAGCCCCGTCCCTGAGGTGATGCCACGCGGAGCATATCAGGATGCCATGTCTTCCTGACGGTGGTGTCTTTGATGGGCATGATATCTGCCGCATCCCCCCACTTTATAATTAGTATTTTATGGGAAGTGCTTGGACCAACAACAGTATCCCGTCCCTCTCCTCCTCCTGCCTGGTGCCTTTCTCCCTCTGACTCCACGGATGCCTGGCTTCCTGCTCTCCCAGGCCTCGACATCTGTTGTCTCTCCTCTGGCCAGCAGGAGCCCCTTTATACCTTCTTGTCTCTGAACACCTACCCCCATTGTTAGAGTAAGTTCAGACTATCACATTAACTTTTCCTGGGAGACACAACATCTATTTACTCCAAATAGGCTGCCGATAACAGACCAAATACCTCGGAGCTTAGCTTGCTGAACCAAGGAGTTTAATTGGGGTTAGAGTTGTGTGGAGGCGTGGGTGAGGAGTTACCTAAGCTTATGTGTGGCTTCCCCTCCCCCAGTGCCTCTTAATCACTTGTGTACCCTGAGGGGAGCCTTGGGTGACTGGTGTGCCCCTTGAACCCCTTACCTCAGAACCCACTGCCTGGGGAGCCCACCCTTCCCTCCATGATAGAGCATTAATGGGACTGATCTATTGAAGCTCATCTCAGGTCATCACAGCTGATGTGATTTTAGGATGGCAATGGCCATGTTCCAGCCAGAGGACAGCGGTCCCCAGTGCTGACCTAAGCAGGTGCTCCTGGCTTATCTTGCTTTTCTCCATTCCGCTCAGGAACCAGCCGTTTCGAATCCCTCACAGATCAGCTTTTGGCTGTTAGCGGTTGGCTGTGTCCTTGCGCCGTGTAAGCCCTGTCTGTGAGAAGAGCTGGGGAACGCGCACATGTGCATGCTGTGCACGAGTCCCTTCCCGTGTGGCTGCACAGACTGAGGTGCTGAGCTCACACCCCTGCCTCCATTGCAGCCAGCCATTTGCACTTCATTTCCCTTCCCTAGTGCTGAGGATCCCTGGGCCCTGCTGTCCCTGACACTGTACCAATGTCATCAACCTCCCTCCCCTCCCTCCCTCCCTCCCTCCCTCCCTCCCTCCCTCCCTCCATCTCTTTCCCTCCCCTTCTTGCCCAGAGTAGACTCTAATGCTGGTTTTGCCCATGGAACCCTGACGGTGACATGGCCAGAGACAGGCTGGCTTGTGGTCCCCACAGGGCACTCCTGCCATTTCTGTCTTCATCTGGAAGGCACCTGTCAGATCTTTAGTTGTTACCTCCCTGCTTTTCATCCAGGGAAACTGAGGCCCAGCAGTGGACAGGGATTTCCAGGCTCATCTCCCTGCTTAGCCGTCTGGTTGTCTCTGGAGGCCGCCCACATGGCTTCTGCTGCCCTGGTGCTTTTTAAAGATAGGCTGCCCGTGTCCTTCATCTCTTTAGCCCACAGAGTCACATGCTCTCGGCCTTGTCTGTTTATAAATGCCTCTCTGTCTTGCATTGTGTTATACAACATTTGAGAATTGGGACATTCCATGTGCAATTCCAAGTTCAGGGTCCTTTTTTGAAAAATCAGAACATCTGGCTACCCTAAGCCCATACTCCACCTGGCACACCCATGGGTGCTCCCTAACCTGACACACACTCTCATAACATGTGAGCTGGGAAGGAAGCTTGTGGGTTACTCGTGTACTGCTCGAGAAAGAGGAGCAGTCTAGGCAGTGATCCGGAGTTACCAGGTCCTAATAGATGCCACTCTCACCCCACCGGCAGGCCCCATCTCCCCTCAGCCGGGTTCCTCCCCAGTCTGCTGTCTCCCAGCGTGCAGTCCTCCAGCATCCACAACAG
>CM052710.1:82443189-82488753 GCA_028551405.1 Uromys caudimaculatus
CTTCCCCCCCCCCCCCCCCCCCCCGTGCAGACATCACTTCCTAGAGAAAGCCTCACTGGGACCCAAGGGCCATTCTTCGTGCCGTGGCGTCTCTAGCTCACCTGCCTGAACACTCTGAATTTCCCTGCCTGCTTTTGTCTCTTATGATAAGCTGTGTGTTCACAGGCCAGGCCGATCAGCGTGTAGCAGGGACCCGTTCTGTCAAGCCAGGGTTAGTAAGAGAACTGGCAAGCACTTCCAGAATGCCAGGTGGGATTCTAAGAGCTTTATATGCAGCCAGCCGTTGACTCTCCTGTGGTTGCAAAGTAGGTGAGATCCAGAGAAGTTACATGGCGTGTGTAAGATGATGGTGCTGGGCTCAGGTCTGAGCCTCACATAGACCTCTGCGGGTTAGAGGCGTGTCACTGAGACATGAGGTGGTTGAGTCGTGCAGACCTCCCAGCCGCTCAGTCACACCCCAGCCTTAACAGCTAAGCACAGAGCAGACAGCAGAGAAAGTGTCAGCCTTTAGCCCGGCATCCCATAGGAGGTTTTTTCTCTCTCCAGGCTCATGTGTAATTAGCAGAGTAGGGCACCAGCCTTAATTTGGACAAAGGTGCAGCAGGTGTGTTTGGTTTCCCAATCAGCAAAGTCAAGCCCTCCCTTCTAGCTTGAGGGTGTGTGGACTGAGGGCCCTGTTGACAGAGCTCTGCTTTGAGGAGACTGGTTCACAGCCAAGGGAAAGGCAGAAAGCCAAGTGTGTGGAAGCCTCCCATGGGGACTCTGCACCAAATCCCTCACAGGCAGGTTTTCTTACCTGTCAGGAGTAGCCTTGCAGGGTTTAGCAGCAGTAGCCCTGCATTAATAGATGAGGAAACAGAGGCCCTGCGAAGTAAAGACACACAGCAAGGAAGAACATTTACCAAGATTTAAAAGCACAGAAATCCTGATGCCAGAGTCCTAACCTCTACTTGACCAAGGATAAGACAGGGTGAGAATTAAATTTGATTTCAAAGCCCCACAATACCCCATCATACTGCAGGACTTCCCTGGCTGTGGTGGATAGGAAAGAAAAGCTAGGGTGGACAACTAGAGGCAGAGCCAGCCTTGCCTCCAGCTGACCCACCTTATCCTGTAGGTAGAGACTGGGAGGGAAAATGGGGACGGTGGGCCAGGATGGGGAGGTGGGGGCAGGAAAAGCGATGAAGAGATCGCACAGAGCAAGAAAGCAGTGTCATAATATAATGGTGTTAAAGAGACAGAGCCTCCCACTTGCCCCCTGGACCCAGATGTTCTTTGGCTCAGTGTGCTGTTACTAGGCAGCGCCTACCACCTGTCAGCCCGAGCTAGGGACAAGACCTCACAGGTCCTTTGTCTTCAGGAATCACTTACGTTCTGACAGAGGCAAGACCCACCAAGAAACATGCACAAGTATAAACATTTGAGTGCATAGAATAGTGGGTAATGAGCTTGGGTCGTCATGGAGACATGATGGGATGTAGCGGAGGGATGTATAGGTGTGATGGCTGGATATATGTCAACTCGATGCAAACTGTAGTCATCTGGGAGGAGGGAACCAAACCTTAGTTGAGAAAAAAACCCTCCATAAGGCCAGCCTGTAGAGCATTTTCTTACTTAGTGATTAATGGGACAGGGCCCAGCCTATTGTGGGTGGTGCCATCCCTGTGTTGGGGGTTCTGGGTTCTATAAGAAAGCAGGCTGAGCAAGCCATGTAGAACAAGCCAGTAAGCAGCACCCCTCCGTGGCCTCTGCATCAGCTCCTGCCTCCAGGTTCCTGTCCTGCTTGAGTTCTTGTCCTGACTTCCTTTGGTGATGAACAGCCATGTGGAAGTGTAACCAAATAAACCCTTTCCTCTCCAACTTGCTTTTTGGCCGTGGTGTTTCGTCATAACAATAGAAACCCTTCCTAAGACAGTAGGGCCCTCATAAGGCCTCTCAGAGGAGGTTGGAAAGGACCGTTTGGTAAGAGCTGTGGTTGCTGACCCAGGTGGCATGCCACCAGCAGCCCTGCCCCTGCCTCAAGGCTTGTACCCTACAGTTGTCTAATCCCCGTTTCTTCTCCACAGGTTTGACATCTACAGGAAGGTGCCCAAGGACCTCACGCAGCCGACATATACTGGTGCCATTAGTGAGTAACTGCCCCTCTCACCATCAACCCAGCCCTCTCACCATCAACCCAGCCCTCTCACCATCAACCCAGCCCTCTGCCCACTCCTCAAATAACCGTACTTCCACCTTCTGCAGAACTCTGGAGCAAGGAGGAAAGAAGGAAAGGCAGGTGGGAGAGAAGACGTGCCTAGCATCCCACAGGCCCTTCACCTCTCTCCGTGAAGCATCTCTGTCCTTGCTATATAACCCTGCAAGGTAGAGCGGCCAGTCATAACTAGAAGGATGCAGAAAAATACCAGTGCAGGTTCAGGATCCCTGATCTTAAAATCCAAACTATGTCTCTTAGATCCAGAACTCTCTGAGTCCTAGCGTGCACTGTACGTGGAAAGTCCACCCTGGCCCTGTATGGTGAGTGGCTTTGAAGGGTGAGAGTGCCTCCAGGCTGGAGGGGTAAGTGCACCGGAAACAGGAGTCATCTGTTTAGACTTGGGCTCCAGTCTCCTAAAATCTAAATAGAGGCCAGTGAGATGGCTCAACATTTGCTCTACAAGCCTGACAGCCTGAGTTAGAGCCCTAGAATCCATGGTGGACAGGCACGTACAGACGCACACACACACACACACACACACACACACACACACACAGAATCATCATCAAACAATAGCAGTAAATGAAATTTAAAAATTTAAAAAGTAGCTGAGTAGTGGTGGCCTTTGACTTAAAACTCTTTAATCCAGCATTTGGGAGGCAGAGGCAGGCGGATCTCTGAGTTCAAGGCCAGCTGAGCCTACAGAAATCATGTTCCAGGACAGCCAGGGCTACACAGAGAAACCATGTCAGAAAAAACAAAAACAAACAAAACAAAACACCAACCCCAACAACAATGAACAAACAATAACAGTCCAAGCAAGCAGATCAGAGGCGTGGGAGGGAGGCTTGCTTTTACCTTCCTGCTCTTGAAATGATTTGAATTGTTAATAATTTTAGCCACTAAAAGAAATCACAAACACACTCTGACTTAGTTCAATCAGAGGAACCAGAGCATCTAGGAAAATTGGCCATTTGCTATTTGCAACGCCGGGCAGGGAAGATAGCCTAGTGTCATGTCAGCAGGACAAGAGGACCCAAGGACTCAAACTGGAGCATAAGACAATGACTCTGGTGGTCTGGAACCCAAAGAATTAGGGGAAAGGCCTTTGAGTCTGTTGTAAATGAACTGGGAGAAGAGACAAACTCACTCAAGAATTCTGATGACCCTGTGAGTACCTCTCCCTCTCGCTCCTCAAGTGTGGCGCGGTTGTAGCAACTCACTTCCACAGAAAAGAGAACAGAAATGTGAGATGGTAGTTTTCCTGTAGGGAAGCCTGCAGATGGCAGCTCAGCCATGGGAGGGAAGTTGGCATCGCCACGATTGGTCTACTGGATGAGGAACACCTGATGTGGCGGATGTGACAGAGCAGCACAGTCCCAGCCTGGGGGGTGGGGGAGGGGGTCTCTGCCAGATACCTGAGCAGTACGCTGCCAGAGGAGCAAAGCTGAGGGGAGCCGAGGAGAGAGGGAAGGGTGGATCACAGACGGGCTCAGGAGGAGTAAACGCAGGGTAGGATCCAGGATCTGTTCCTGCATAGAAACAGCCTTCCTGGGAAGCTGGTGAAACCTGTGTGCAGATTCCTCCACACTGACAAAGGGTGACCGAGTGCCATGCTTATGTCAGATGTGGACAGAGCATCCAGGAGAAGCTGTGCGGGCACTGTCCTGGCTTTGCCTGCATTGCTGCTCCACAACAGAAAACATCCCGCCCCCCCCAAAAAAAAACAAAAAACAAAACAATAATACTCAGAACAAACCGAAGTCGCCAGCAAGTAAGTGGGAAGGCTTTGGCTTCACACCTCAGATGCTTGGTGAGGGGAAGTGACTCATCCAAAATGTCGCTGCTCACAGGAGGGGTAGTCAGGGCTAGGTGCCCCCTGGATGCTTGGCATGGGACGGAGAGCCTCACAACTGTCCCAGCCTTGCCGTGTGAATGTAGGCCAGGCAGCCATCCTGGAGTCCACTCTCAGGAAGATTGGGGATCCCCACAACTCCAGCTCCCTCCAGCCCTCTCTCCAGCTGGGTTTCTTAAAGCAGCAGGTCCCTTCTCTAGTTGTGAGGAAAAGATGGCTCTTCCTGGGTTTTTGTAGGCCCTCTTGTCAGGAAGAACTGGCTTCATCCCCCTGCTTAGCCCCCATGTGTCCTTAGGCAAGCCCCCCCCCCAGGAAAAAAGACTTTCTTAGACTATGGGAAACATGGCTCCTGCCCCCTCTATACCACCACATAGCAGCTCAGCCTCCCTGCACATTTCTTCTGCCTTGCCTTACCCAACCTGTTAACAATCGGGTATATGCCCTCTTAAAATCCCAGGATGTACCTACCCACTGTCCTGCCCAGGGACCAGCTGTGCTGCTCCCCCCCTTTCTCTGATGCTGGACACACCCTCTCCCCCCTCCACCGACAGTTCTGTCTTCTCTCCAGCTATCTCCTGTGGCTCCCTCTGGCTGGCCTGTAGTGCTGAGGAGGACCAGCCTGTTTCTAGCCTATTGTCACACAGGTGTCCTTGTCGTGTCTTCTCATCTTCTGTGGCTGTTACTCTGAGGTAGCTCTCCAGGGTTTAGGAGCACTGAGTCAAAGGGACGTACATTTTGAACTGTTTAGAAAGGTCTGCCTGGCAGCCCTCAGGAACGTGGTTCGGTGAGCTTTTCTTTACACAAGGGAAAGGTCTGAGGCATGGGAAGCCAGTCCTTAGCTACCATTTAGTACACAAATATTTATGAAGCTGGACCTAGGGCCAGGCCCTGTGCCAAGCCGGGATGTTGCTGATGAATGGGCTTCGGTCTTCGTCCTTGAGGCTCAGGCAGCCGAGCCAGGCAGACCAACTCAGGCATGCGCCATTGCATTACGCTGTGGGATGGCTGCTATTAATAGCTGAAGGAGACAGCAAAATTCTGGGGCTCAAACGTCAGCCTGTGGATTTTGTTTCCTGCCCTACATGGCTCTTTCGACCTCAGAGAGACTCCTTGACTTTCCCTTGGGGTGTAAGGGTCTCAAGCTTGGCCCCTTCGACTTGGCAGCACCGAACTTCCTACTAGCAAGGCTATGCTGGGGTTACATTCCGACCGCCCAGGGCCTGAGTCAGTTTCAGAAGTCTGGAGACAGAGAGCCTCCAAGCCTTGCCCAAACATGGATTGAAAGCCTTCATCCAGCCTTTGAGATCTGAAGGTCTTGGTTGGAATACTTCCTCCCTGCTTTCGTGGTTTCTCACTCATTCAGTTATTCAATAAGTATTTTGTCTGTGCCTTCTCTGAGCCAGCACTGTTATGCCCTGAGGCCACAGTGGTGCCAAGACCTCACCTCTGGTTCCCGAGTCTGAGACAGGAGTCAGGTGCACTTACCATAATTGCATGTGGGGACAGGGCCGTTGGACCCCACTGAGTTATCCTGTCTACCTGCTGGGTTACCCAGGTTTGTGCCAAGCCTTGCAAAGCACACAGATCTCAGAGAAAGGCCTCCCCAATCTCTTTCCCCCCACCACAGTGTGGGTAGTTAGGACTTTGGGGTGTATCTGCAGGTGTGGAGCAGGAAGAGCAGCTAGAAGATTCATTTATTCCAAAGTCAGCAGCAACAACCTTCAGAAAACCTCCTGTGCCATCCACTCGCGCCCACTGGGGCTGGTGTGGACAAAACAGCATTGAAATGTGGGTCCTGGGTAACGCTGGACAGAAAGGCACGAGGTCCAGCTGCAGAATGCTTTGCCTGCTGGCAGACTCTTCCCCAAGAGGCAGTAACCACCACTGTAGGCAGGAGAGCAGGAGCTAGGAGCTGGGTTGGTAGCTGAGCCACTCAGGAGGCTTTATCTCACAGCTGGAAAGGAAATTGAGCTTAATCTCCATGCTGTGAACAGGACAGAGCAAGGCCACTGTGGGCCCAACCTGTTTACAGATTGCTGAGTGCTTGAAGCATGGCTAAAAGGGGGGGTCTGTCATGCTGTTAGTCATTTAGAGCAAAAGGGGCTTAAAGCCTGTAGATCTGCATATACATATATGAATATATATACTTTCTATTCTGGTTTGGCTTTGAGTGAGAGTCTTAGCTAGCCTGGAACTTGCTGTGTAGTCTAGGCTAGGCTTAAAAATTTGGCCAGTCCTTCCCACCTCTGCTCTTGAATTCTGGACTTATAGATATGGGCCACTAGGCTGGCCAATAAATGTGTGTGTGTGTGTGTGTGTGTGTGTGTGTGTGTGTGTGTGTGTGTGTGTGTGTGTAATATAGTATTTATACTATACATATTATGTAATTATTAATACATGATGTTTAATAGTCACATGTGCTTATATGGCCAGTTGAAACTTTTTCTTGTTTATAATATGCACACATTCTCTATTTTGCCCCAAAGTAAAGCCCAGGTTCTCAGGAGTCTGTTTAGGTGCCTTTAGCCATAGAGGATAGGGGGTCCCAGTACCTTGTCACTCAGCCTGTGTTTCTACACAAGAGCCACCATTCAGGCTGGCACCATAGTGTCATGGTGGGGTAGTTTGTTAATGTACCACCATGGTCATATAAATAGTAGGTGCTCAATAAACGATCGTCCTTCCTTCCCTGAAG
The DNA here is from genome assembly GCA_028551405.1 of Uromys caudimaculatus. Taxonomy (NCBI): domain Eukaryota; kingdom Metazoa; phylum Chordata; class Mammalia; order Rodentia; family Muridae; genus Uromys; species Uromys caudimaculatus. Next base: position 82,449,937 of record CM052710.1, read on the forward strand.
ACAGATAGGAAATTGGATAGGTGACAGACACACAGACAGACAGAAATGGATGAAGATGCTTTTCTACTGTTGTTACAGACCTTTGTCGCAGCAATGCTGCTGATAGTTGAAAAGAACATAAATAGAAGTGGAAGGCCATTCCAGTATGCAGCACACCTCAGCTCAGCCTGGTGCTGTGCCGCTGGCTGTTCCTGCCATGACTACATGTTGACCAGGAGAAATGGCTCACTTCTCCTGGCCAGCATCAGGACAGGACTGTGCATGTCAGTAAATAGGAAGTGAGTCCAAACTGCCATATGGCTTCTGGTGAGGGAATCTGCTCACCAGAGGGTCAGACTTGTGGCAAACTGTGCCGAGCTCAGTCTTTGGTTCACTGATTTAAGAGAGAAGTCTGGATGGTCACATGGTATCTCCCAGATGTTCAGTGTGGATTTGAGATCCTAGCATGCACGGCACTCAAGCAGACAAAGCACCTTGTCCACCAGCACCCAGTCCTCTTCCAGAGTGACCTCCACATCAAAGAGATTGTGAGGAGTCAATCAGGGCCCATTGCCTGTGTGAGGCCAACCTGACCACAGAGTCAGGCCAGTGGCTGCTTTCTGGGCAATCACACCGAGGCCATGAATAAGAAGGGGGGAACACACTGAGGCAGATGAAGAAGAGGGGGCTTTGATCTCTGCAAAGGCGCTCACTCTGTGTGTATGCTGGGGCCTCTAAGCAGCTTTTCTCCAGGGTAGCAGGAGGGGCAGTGGGGACTGGCCTCCTGTGGGAGCATCCTGCATCTCTAACGCTGTCTGTGTTTCCCACAGTCTCCATCTGCTGCTGCCTCTTCATCCTCTTCCTCTTCCTGTCGGAGCTCACCGGATTCATCACGACAGAAGTGTAAGTCATTTTTTCTCCAGGGCAGCTGGCTTGTTGGGGTCCAGATGAGAAGAGGGGGCCATTTGGAAAGGGCTGGAAGCCTTGAAACCTGCTTACTTCTATTTCCAAGTATGTGACATCATAAAAGGGCTTCGAGCTTGAAGCGAAACTGAGCCTCACTTTGTGAAAGCCCTTCACATTCCCCTGGGCCTGGGGATGCTGTAGCTGGAAGGTGCTCAGACAGCCCAGGTAGCTTCCTCACACAGGGCAAGGTAGCCCTCCTGGAAGCCCCTCTTGTTTCTCAGGCCCATGTTCTGGAGTCAGCATGGGTTTCCCGGCAGCTGATACCACAGTCATCCATCCCTGATTCCAGAATTAGCTGTCATCCACAGCCTGGTAACCCCTCTGACCTCATGCTCCAAAGCCTCTTTGTAGCCGCATTTACAGTTTGCGGAATTGTCCTGGGGCTGGGCCCTGGCACCCCCTTCTCCTGCCCAGCCTTGGAACCGTCTCTTTCTGCCCATGGAATGTCTTGGTTTCCTTTGCTTCCTTCTCAGCCACGAGACAATAGGAAGCTAAAAACAGGCATCATGGCTGCAGCTGGATCTTACTACCTTTGTCACCAAACAGCCCCCATTTTATGGGGAAACTAAGGCTATGAGAGGTAGACCCACAGTGACCAAGTGAGGTGGCTGCTGAGTTCTGAGAAGCTGGGTCCACCTCCTCTTAGCTTATATCTGGATGTAGCTGCCCACCTGCCGCTGGTGTGGGAGCATCTGCCCCCTGTGACTCTGACACTGATTTTAACCTGGGGAGTTTCAGGAGCCTGTGGAGAGAGCAGCAGATAAGACATTAGAAGACCCAGAATCAGGATACTGCTTTGTTGTGTGACCCTGGGCAAGTTCCTGAACCTCCCCGAGTCAAAGGAATGAGAGTAGCTCAGACTCAAAGTTCACTTCCAGCTCTGAAAAAACTCTGTCTGCTTTCCATGGTAACAGACCATGTAGGGATCATCAGAAGTCCCCCACTGTCCCCAACAGGTGTCTGTGACCATGGGAAGTATCTTCTTTGTGTGTCCTAGGGATTACTCTGTCATGAACTAGAGCTGGGATGGGGGGAGGGAAGGAGGGATGAGGCACACCCTGAAACACACTGACAGTGTGCCAGGCAGGCATCTGCTAGCCTCTGCAGACTGCTCTCCTCTGGGATGGAGGCCACTCTGCAGACTGGCGTGTTCTGCGTAGGTGGTAGCAGCATGCACCTGTGACAGCAGCAAGGTGCAGGTGTGCAGGCAGGTGGCTTTCAGATGCAGCAGCAGGTACTGAGGCCCCGAGGGAGGCAGGGATGGCTTGGGGGTCTGAAGAACCAAAAGGCTGGCATGATTATAGCATAAGCAAACAGGGGCTCAGAGGCCAGGCTAGGTGGAGCCACAGCTCTGTAATTGCTTTGTCAACAGTGTTTGGGCTTTGGCCGTGTGCTCCTAAAGCTGCTCTCACTGCAGTGCATCTGTGTCTGCTGGCTGTGGACACAAGCAGACCAGCTACACTGCAATTATTATTCCCCCAGTGTCCTTGGGAATTCGTTTCTGGGACCCTCACCACAGAAGTCCCAGTATCTCAGTTCCTTCTATCCAATAGCAGATTTGCATTAATACAGATATCATTTGCATAAAGCCTACATAAAATCCTCTTGTGTACATTTTTCTTTTTTTCTGTGAAGATTTATTTGTTTTTATTTTATGTATATGAATGCTTGTCTGCATGTATTTCTGTGCACTATGTACATACATGGTGCCCTCAGAGACTGGGAGAGGGTATCGAATCCCTTGGAACTGGAGTTACAGAGGATTGTGAGCCTCCAAGGGATGCTGGGAAGTGAACCTGGGTTCTCTGCTAGAGCAGCCAAAGTTCTTAACCACTGAACCATTTCATCTCTCCAGCCTCTTGCTTTTGTTTTTGATTTTGTGGTTCTGTTTTCTGAGACAGGGTCTTACAGGGTCTTACTACATAGCCTAGGCTGTCCTCCTAAGTACTGGAGTCGCAGTCGGGTGTCACCATTCACGGTCCTCCCGTCCTCTTCAAACTGTCTTCATGTTACTCGAACATCTACTGCAAGCCACAGGGGAGTAGTGGGAAGCGCTCTGAGGAAAGAGTGGTGCGCAGTGGAGTGAGAGAGTGCGGGCCGGGAGAGGGAGGACACACGACAGACCTGGTAATTTCTCAAGACTGAGCAGGATAGCCTGGTTAAAGGGTACTTAGCCCAAGGCCTGTAGACTTTGTCACCTGTCAGACCCTGTCTCTTGGTGCCTCTGTTTCCCCCGTAATACTTGAGGAAGCCTTAGGCAGCTCAGCCCAGTGAAGGCATGCCTTCAGCACTGAGACATGGCCACATTACAAATGCCTTTTGATGTCAGAGCTTGGACCTGCAAAGGCTGTGTAGCAGGCTGGGCCGCTCAAGCAAGCCCAGACAGTGGACTTTGCCCACTGTTTACCTAGGGCAGGGCTGTCAGTGTCAAAGTACAGTGTGTTCCTCACGGCACCCCTCCCTGCTCAGCAACTTCCTCTTCCTACCTCCTGGATGCCGTGGTCCCATGAGGAAGGAAGAGGGCTGAAGAGGCTCAAACCTGGCCTACTGGCTACTCATTGCTGTTGGTGGGAGCCTAATGTCCCTCCCCTCTTGTGCTTCCCTACCGTGGTACTGACTTGTCAGGGGTCCAGGCAGGCCCAAGACCTAACAGCGCAGCCTGGAAATGGTTGCTTTGCCTCATTGGGCTCCTTTCTTTATAGAGGCAGCCCTGCCCGGGAAGCATATAGGTTGGGGGAAAACCGAAGGGGAGTTCATTCTCTTTCGGGGAGGCCACTGATCCTGTCGGATGGCATTGTGACCACAGAGGGTCAGGGGATCCCCTCTTGCCATGAGGATGTACATAACTCAAGGAACTGAGGTCGTGGCGCAGCCCTGGCCCGTGGCCACCAGTGCGTGAGGTGCTCATTCTGGCCCCTCAGAGTTAGGGGAGGTGGGTTTGTTTGTGTGCTTGACTTCCAACCTGAGCTTTGGCCAGTCTGGTGACAATGGGGAAAGAAGGTGTCCCCTGGGATATTCAGAGGTACCCACTCACCTCTTAGACAGTGACTGTGGGATGGCCCAGCCCTTGACTACCAAGCCCCTGCAGGCTTTGATGGTTACTCACCTGCTAGGGATTTATGATGGTGAAAAGCGGAGTCACTCAGACACGTCCCTCAGTTTTAACATAACATCCCTTTTGGTGCTTTCTAGGTATTGTAAGTGGTCACATGTTAGTCTCATATGCCCAGGTTAGCATCTTCCAATGATTGCCTAGGATTTGTCACAAAACCCCTTGAGGTTTCTGGGGAAAACTAGGGCACCAAGAAGCTAAAAACCTGTAAGGTTCCTAAAAGGGGGAAGGGGAAGCAGAGTCTAAGCCCAGGACCTGTGGATGCCTGCAGCATGGGCATCCTGCCCCGTCATCTGCCCATCTCTACAGGGCATGTTTTAAAGCCTCAAGTACATGAAAGCCACAGCTTTTTGGTCAAAATTATTGATGGTTAGGGATAGATAGAAGCTTCAGCGGGCAAAGCATATTCGTATACAAGCCTAATGACCTGTGTTGGGCCACTGGAGCTACTCCACTCCACAGACTTGTCCCCGACCTCCGTGTGCATGCTCACATCATACGCATGCACAATAACGGTAACACATTAAAATTAAACCTCAAACCTACTGACTGGGAGACTCAAGAGTCCCCTTTAGAAGTAGACTGCAAGCTGGAAGAGGCCACTTCAGGAAGTAGGAGCTTGGAGGTTACCTTGAGTTGGCTCCTAAAACATCCCTACACTGGGCCAAAATTGGGGAGATTAGGAGTTTATCCAAGAGAAGAATGGGGGCTCCATTCTTCCCAGCACCCCAGAACTGAGTCTCGATTGTAGCTGGTGGGACTAAGCTGTCACACCATAGAGCATTCTCACCCTTAGCCATGGGAGCCTTGAAGGCTCCTGGGCACAGAGGGACAGACTGGTTGTTCAGATCACCCCTGAAAGGTGGGTCTGGGGAAGGGGGAGTGTGAACCGTAGGCCCTGGTAAGGAGTCAGATGATTGCCAGGAGGAAGAGGGGCAGCTGGGTAGCTGGCTGTGGACGGCTTCCACCCAGTAGGCAGTAGTTGTGTTTTGCCTACAGAAGTCAGGGTTTAAAGGTCAAGGTTCCTGAGGCTTACTGGTTAACCTACCCGCCTCCCCTCCCACTCCCACCCAGCCATCACTGCGGCCTCCCTGCCGCATGGAAGTTTCCATGTGACCAGATTGTTAAGCATGGAGGCCAGCAACCTTGGGCAGGAATCTGAACTATTCAAGTGCTCTTCAAAAAGCAAATAAAATTGTTCTCCATAGATGTCATCCGGCTCACGCCTCAGCCTAGCATCTCAAGCCTTCGGCTACATTCCACCTACATCCCCCCACCAGTCCCTCCCAAGCCTCTCATCCTCTCTCCCTACAAGGCCAGATCTCACCCACCCCTTCCCCATGCGCTGGCTGGTGCCCCCCCACCTGGAATGCACCCCCACTCCTCCATCAGCATACACTCTTCCACTTCCTGGGACTTCTGAGAACCTGGCAGAGGAGGTGACAGAGGGAGGTTTGCAGGACAGAAAGCCATTGAACCTAGGGACCTCTATATATCCCAGAGGCCCTGAGGCCCTGGGGTGACACCTCTGAAGATCAGAAAAGACAGTGACATTTGCATCACAAGTCTCCCTAGGGGATCCCTGCTTTCCAGGGATCTCTGTTCTCTCCAGCACAGTGGGAAAGGCAAGACACCAAGTCCCAGGGAGCATCCTCCTCTCACTCCGCAGGGCGGTGTGAGCTCAGCCAGTTATTTGTACTGCTCACTGAAGACAGAGATCCTGCCCGGCATATGGGAGACGCCCGGCACCTCCAGCGCCGCGCGGGGCAGAATACCTGGGCAGGGCTGCGCTATGCCCCTTACATGCATAACGCCCTGGACCTTCACCACGGCGGTTTGCCACGGCTTCATATCCGTACTATTTTATCTCACTAAATGTTGGCGTTGATGATAAAGATGGTGGCTAGAGACTGAGCATTCAGTCTGTAGTGAGACTATGCTCAAGACTCTCCTTCTCGTTGGCCACCTTAGCAGCCTCGTAATTATGGATACAGAGTCATTAGGGGTTTCTGGGACCATAGAGAGTGTGGCATCCTCACCTGCACATCTCCTCCATCTACTTCAGACCCTCCGCCCAGATAACTTATGATACCCCACTTGTACATAGTTGTGGCACCATATTGTGTAAGGAACAAGGTGAGAAGCCTGTGTGTGTCCAATACAGACTCAATGACTGTTTCTGAGAGGTTTTGTTTGTTTTTTGTTTTGTTTTTTGAACTTCAACTGGTTCAACCCAAGGATAGAAACCCTATAGAAATGGAGTATCAACTGTTCTGGGAAAGCCCTTTGTTATTTCTGGGGAAACTGAGGCTGTTGAGGACAAAGCCCATTGTCCAAGTTCAGTCTACCAGGAGGCACTGCGGTCAGGAGGCACTGCAAACCTTGGCATCTTGGGTTCCCCTTACCATTGTGTTTTCTGTGCCAAGCAGAGCCTGTGGTCAGCCCTGGAGAGAAAATGAGATATGCGCTTACACACATACACACCCCACATATACCACGCATATACCACACACACACACACACACACACGCACGCATGCACACACACACACACACACACACACACACACACGCACGCACACACAGCCTGGCTTGGGCAGCCTGCAGCTTTGGCCTATCAGTAGCCCCGAGAGGTATTAAGAAATCTTGCAGCCGGGCAATGGTGGTGCACGCCTTTAATCTCAGCACTTGGGAGGCAGAGGCAGGTGGATTTCTGAGTTCAAGGCCAGCCAGAGCTACACAGAGAAACCCTGTCTCGGAAAAAAAAAAAAAAAAAAAATCTTGCTCATTTCCTTTCTCCCTCCTTTTCCCTCCCTGGTTGCTTCTCAGTGCAGCCTGTATGACTTACAGCAGATGCACAAGTCCAGAACTTGGTAGTCCATGAGTCTCCCCCTCTCAGCTATCATCTCAGCTGAGCCAGGATACATGAGCCACGACTTTTGCCATCTAGAAGGTTCTTTTGCACCCCTCCTCTTTCCATTCTTTAGACTTCTATTGTCCTGGATTTGTCTGCTTCTTGTAAACTCCACCCAGGACTTCTCCAGTTACCCTGATGAGGAACTGGGGCTCAGAGAGGTGAAGCACCTGTCTCAGGTACCTCAGCTTCTAAGTGACAAAGGTGGGAAGGGTGCCCATGGGCCTTCTTACCTCCTGAGTTGGCTATGAGGTGTCAGGCCAGCAAGAGTCCCTAAGCTGTAGTATACCCACAAAATGTTTCTTTTCTTCGAGGCGAGCTGATTTTTGGCAGGCTGTCGGGCCTTTTAAAATCAGCTCAGCTCCAGCCAGTGGACCCAGTCAGCCTTGGTAGCCCTGCATGGGCGGCTAAGGCCGCACCTGGGGTGGCAGGAAACTAGCTGGCCTGGAACATTTGCCTTGGACTCAGAAGGCAGCCTTGCTGACCTCATCAGTAGGCGGTGCAGACAACTGATCCATATACATCTTACAGCCAGGGGGAACAGCCAGTTCTGCCCTTACATAACCACTGGCCCAGGCTCCCACAGGCCATGCATTCATCCTCCCCTCGAGCACCTCAGCCCCTTCATGCTGTGTGGCCCTTCAGCCCTGGCAGCCGACCGCTCCAGTTCTTCCGGCTAGGAGACGGGGATCCATGCCTGGGAGAAGCCTCCCCAGGGGCGGTGAGCTCACCTGAGCCACACCTGGGATCTGCCCCCCCTGCTGAGGTCATCTCCCAGGATTGCCAGGGATGACTTCATCCCATAATCCCCAAGCAGTGCACAGAGGTCCAGGTTTACCAGGTGGGAAGGGAAGCCCTCTCCCTTGGCCACTGCTCCGTTAATCACACAGCAATTTCCTAACTAGACTGGCGGTCCTTTGGAATTAAGGCTGTGGTAGAAATGGGCGCTGAGAGTCAGGAGGGCAAAATCTGGCTGGGCAGAAATGGGTCCTCCTGACTGGGTCCCCCATGGCCTGTTCGGCTCTTGCCTGCTGGTTCTGTGCAGTACCAACCACTACCCTGAGCAACTGCTTGTCCTTCCCCACCCTCCATGCCCCGCCCCCCAGATAATGAGGAGAAGAAGGGGAAACTAGGTAGCCCTAGAAAACTTGGAGCTTGAGGTTCCAGCTCAGTCATTTTCTGCTGTACGCTCTTGGGATAGAACACCCCTCCTCTGAACCTTGGTTTCCTGAGCTTAGGATAGGAACGAGGACTTCGCACAGGCGCAGATAGGATTGGCACGGATGCATTTATTTGGCTTCCTAGATTGGCAGGCGTCCCTCTCCCCTTTTGCCCAGCTTAATGGACCGAGTGTTCGGCAGCCCGAAGAGCAAAGCGTGTCTGTGGCTTTCACGTCCCCAGGTATATATTTGTGGTTCCCACAAAGAAACAAACTGTTCTCATTAATTAAGCACTGGCTGCATCACATCAGATGGGGCCTCAATCAAAACACAATTCACTTGCTGGGCCCGATCTGTTCTTTCCCAGCAAGAGCCATTCCCAGGGCTCCCTTGGAGTTCTAGTACAACTGATCTGGGTTAATCCATTTGTTTTATAGCTTTTTAAAAGAGGATTTTTATCATTTTAAAGTGTGTGTGTGTGTGTGTGTGTGTGTGTATGTAGGTACTTGTAAAGGCCAGAAGAGGGCATTGGTTCTCATAGAGCTGGGGTTGCAGACCTGGAGCTGCCTAATTTGGATTACGGGAACAAAACTTGGGTCCCTACAAGAACAGTAAGTGTTCTTAACCATTGAGCCATCTCTTCAGCCCCATATTTATTTTATTTTTTAATTGACAAAATGGGGCACAAGGTGATACTTTGATAAACTGTCAGATTACCAGCTCGGGGTCCCATGCCTGTTCCCAGCAGCCATGGGTTCTGGACCACTATGAACACCTACAATCTGGTGTCTTTGGCACATGGTGGCTCCTTCTGGTCTCAAGCCTGCCAAGGCACAAGCTTGCCCATGTGGCTGTGCTCAGTGTCACATACACCGCCTGAGTTGTATCCCAGCACCAGAACATGGCTGAATTAGGTCACAGTTCTTTGGCTCTCACACTGCATCTGCCGTGACCCTCTTGCAGACCATCACTGCATCAGCCTAGACCCTCCCTACTTCAGGCCTTGGCACATGCTGTGGGGGCCTCCCTCTCCCTGCTGAGACCGTGTTTTTCTACCATCTTGGAGACTTGAAGGCCTCTTTATAGCACTTACCTAGGAAGTGAGCGAGGACTGGTTCTGCTTGTGACCTTGATCGAAACAGAGACTAGATCTGGCTTGATGCCGTTTCTCTAACCTGGCAGGTCATAGATGCCTCCAAACTGTTGAGTGAATATGGATTGCTACTGTCCCTGGCCGTGAGGTGGTGTGGCTGTCTGGGGCCACCTGTCCTGTAACTCTAGTCATAGAATCATGATCTCGTTGCTTGCCCCTGCAGCCTAAAGTTGTGCGACCCTACATACCACGTGGTACATGACAGATGCGGTCACATGAAGGATGGGAATGGCTAGGTTAGCCCAACAGGCCAGGTAGAACCATGGGGATTCTGTGTGGCAGTGCGGGGGTGGGAGGGGGGGAGGAAAAGTGCTGTGATAAGCTTTAGTTGAGCCTTTGGCTTTGTGACACTTAATTACAGCAGCCCTGGGAATCCAGGACAGGCGTCTGGTCCTGTAGGAGACCTGGACTTTACCCCTGTGACTTTATAAGGAGGGGCTCCAAAAGAACAAGCAGTGGGTGCTCTGTGCCTGTTGGTGCTGGGCCCTGAGCTGTATATGACCCTGACTGTTGTGTGCCTGTTGGTGCCGGGCCCTGAGACATACAGGACCCTGACTGTTGTGTGCCTGTTGGTGCTGGGCCCTGAGCTGTACAGGACTCTGTTTCTCATTTTACTGTTCAGCAGTATTAGTCCCATTCAGCTGATGGGTTTATAGAGATGACCGTAGGAAGTGTTGGAGCCAGGAATTGAACTTGAATCTGGACAGATGTTCTTACTGGATCCCTCCTTCTTCCTGAGTAACTGCTCTCCCTCCTGGTGAAGCTGTATTGGAGAATGGAGCCCTACCTCCTGGGACCTGGACATGTGCATGCTGCTGTACCCACGTGGATATCTGGATCATTGAGCACTGGCCACTGCGAGAGGTGGCCCCTGGCTGTCCATGCCCTATGGGCAGAATCCGTGTCTCCATCTCAGTCTAGATTTCTGTACTTGTCTTTCCCTCAGGGTGAATGAGCTCTACGTCGATGACCCAGACAAGGACAGTGGAGGCAAAATTGACGTCAGTCTCAACATCAGTTTACCCAATTTGCACTGTGAATGTGAGTATTCCAATAGACCTCTGTTTCAGCTAGCCAGCCCGTGGGTCATCTGTTTGCAAATATGCTGAGCCACCTGGGGTGAGGTAAATATATACGTACCACCAGCTGCAAACCACACAGAGCCTATGGCAGCACCCACTTTGTTTGTTTGTTTTGTTTTGATAAATATAATTAAGCATGTACCTAGAGGTTTTCTGGAATCAAAGATGCCCTCTGCAGAGCAACCACATTGGTGCAGGTGGCACAGGGTGGAGGAGTCTCTCTGGTTTGTTAAGCCTAAGCTCCTTGAGCAAATAGCTTATGGAGAGGAAGAAGCTATAAGGGAGAGAGAGATGGGACTTGACCAGGCGAGAGGGTGAGCCCAGAGGTGTGTGCAGCTGAGATCTGGTCTGACGCTGACCTCCCCACATGAGACTCTGGAGTGTGGCAACACCATAAAGCTGCCTTGTCTGGCACCAGTGGAGCCGGGACTATTATTCTCCCCATTGGTGGCTGATGGCCACAGATGGTTCCGATGGGAGTTACATGACCTCTCAACAGTTATGGTGAGATGCCAGTCGTGCAGGCCCCAGCCTGCACAACCCAGAGCTGCAAAAACCAGCGGGACACTCAGTGAGAGGGCCCCCTGGAATCTTCCCTTTTAACTTTAGATCTCTTCATTTGCTGTTTTAATCAAAATAGAATTATTCCTATAAAACAAAACACAGTGAAAATCTGATTAGAGACAGGCCCTGCCTCCTTTGCTCAGGCGAACCTTGGCTACAGTTGTGTCTGTTTCTCCTTTAGCATAGTAGACTTAGTAACCATTACCAGAGTTTCCAGTGAGATGGTACCTAGCCACACCGGTTATTGTCTCCGTAGTGAAGGTTCGAGACCTCCCTCAGCCCCACTAGGTCTGCAGCCTGATGTAGCCTGTTTAGCCTCTTCCTGTCTGATCACAGGACATGGCTGAGGAACACAGCCCATAGGGACAGAACATTGGGTGGGCCCAAACAGAGACAGGGAGACATTCAGCTCTATTCCTGCTTTTGGTAAGAGTGACATCACAGCTTTTAGCCCACACTGGGCGCAGGGCCAGGGAACCTGTTGAAATAGGTCACTTTTATTTATTTTTATGTTTTCATTTTTTTCTCTCTTCTTAGGAAAATAACTCATCTGGCAGCTTCTCCTTCAGGGCTGCTTGTATCTCTGAAGCAAGGAAATTCTTAGTCAGGCCAGAGGACTAGACCAGCAGAGCAAGGGCTGAAGGGATGTGGCTCTAGGCTCCATCCCAGATCCAGACAGTGTGACTTCAGACAGGGCAGGTGTCCTTGGCTGCTGACTATGCCAGTCTATGGGCTGTGTCCCCTTGGGTCCTGCCAGTTCTGTAGGGTTATGTCTTGAACCCATGGGAGCTCAGCACAGTGGCTTTTCTTTCAAAGACCTTCAGGGCAGTGTATAGCTCAGTGGTTTGCCCAGCGTGCTAAGGACCCCTGGTCCCAGCAACACTGACACACAAAAGAAGACTTTCTAAAAATGCTATACATAAAAATGCATGTTCATCTTTGTACCTCTGGAAAACCCAAAGAAACAGAGAGAGGAAAGCACCTATAATTCCACTCCCCAGTGACAGAGTCTGTGGACATTCTGACACCATTCTGTCCCACTGGCTTCTCTCCTGTGCATTTCTGACCATGGCTGAGGTCGTATACAGGTATCCTTTCACAGCCTGCTTTAGTCTGGGGTGGAGGGTGAGAGCCCTTGCCTGGCTCCAAGTTCCCTTCCTGGCACTGCAAATGTGTTGACGATGGTACTCTTCTGTATGCACCGAATACAGGAGTTATTTTCCAGGGTACACTTTCAAACTACAGATCTGCAGCTCAGTGGCAGAGTGTTCATTTAGCATGAGTTAGATCTTCGGTACAGAGGGGAATAGAGACACGTTTTTAAACGCAGGAAAGGACTCCTTTGTGTTCATTTTTGGTGCCCTAAGCAGCCTGTGCTGACACCAGAGGCCTCTTTTCCCTCTTAGTGTGTGCATCTAAAAACACACACTGTTTATGTGCACCTGTACACTGTCTGCAGTTTCACACTCACAGATTCAACAGCCGCAGGGCAAAAACATTCAGAGGAAAAAATATATATATATTGCATCTGACCTGAAAATGTACAGACCTTTTTTCTCATACTTATTTCCTAAACAGTAGGGCTCTGGAAGTTACTGCATTACCATTTTGTTAGTGTAAAGTGCCAGAGATCACCAGCATGAGGAGAGAAAGGTGTGTAGGGGCCCAGGGTTGCCAGCATCAGTCCGTGGTCGGCCAGCCTGTTGCTGTAGATTGTGGCGGCAACATGGAGCTGGGCAGATCCGCTTAAGTCAAAGAAGCAAAGGAAAGAGGGCAAAGAGCAGTGATATTACTGTCCCCTCCAAGGGTCTAGCCTAAGAACAGTAAGGACCTCCCTCCCACTAGACTCCACTCCCAAAGGTTCATCACGGCCCTGAAGCACCACAGGTTGAGGCCCAAGCTTCTGTCACATGGGATGCAGTCTGGCCTCAAGCGGAATGGTTGAGTCAGCCAGGATTGCATGTGTTTCTTTAGCTTTCTCATTACAGGCCAGTGGCATCATTTGTGATGGCCTTGTCATATGCCCTTTCACACTGGCTGGCACATACTTCCCTACACCCACTGAAGAACGTGGCTGTTCCCATTTTCCCTTTATGCCTGGTTGTCTTGAAAATAGCTTATTTTAAAAGAGCTATTCTTTCTCTGAAGCAAGTTTCCCCTGGTGTGCCTTTCAGGAAGCTTGCTACATCCCCATGGTAGACAAGAGCCTCTCTTCCTGCGCATACTGAGACCTTCTCATGGAACACAGTAGAGCAGCCTGCTCATTGTTACAATGCAGAAGCTAAGCCACAGTAGGGCTACAGAGCCATGCTGGAGTCAGGACAGGCATGGGGGGGGGCGGTCCTCTCGTGTGAGCTGAAGAACCTCCTAAAGGGGCCTGTGCTGGAGGCTGTAGCTTGACCCTTCCCATGATGCCCCCTGGTGCCTAGGCAGGTGCATGGGACTTGGTAGTTATAGACACTGAGTAAAGGAAGGTGTGAATGAAAGACACATTATAAAGAAGGAATGAATGCCTGTACCTCTTCACCCAGTGACCCCAGAGTGTGAGGCACTGCAAGTGAAGTGCTTGGCACATGCTGCCGCCACGTGCTGCCGGTCAGACGCTGGGCTGAGCACTTGCCACACCTTTGATCCACTCACTCTTCCACTGACAGTTCAATGATTATCACCTCATATGTCAGAAAAAAATAAACAGAGACATTGAGGGTAATGAGGACCTGAGCCACACCACACTGGTGAAAGGCACAGTCAGGATCCAGGTGACCAGCGTGGCAGACCCCTCTTACCTCACAGCCTTCATTTGGCCTTGCATGTAGCTGAGTCACGCTGGACTCTGTGTGCATTCTTGGCTGGTCTAGCCCCTGCTTCTTCCTGGCTCTTCCTTCATCCTCTCTAGCCTTAGGCAGTGGTAGGGGGTGCTGTGACTCTGGGGATGGGTGGGACTGTCTTGGGTGCTGTGACTGTGAAGGAGTGGGACTATCTTGAGCACTGTGACTCTGAGGGGGGTGGACTGTTTGGGAGCACTGTGTGTGACTCTAAGGGGTGTGGAATAGTTTTGAGGACTGAGACTCTGAGGGGATGGGACTGTTTAGGGCACTGTGAGTCAGGTGAGGGTGGGACTGTTTTGGGTACTGTGACTTTGTGGGGGGCACCGTTTGGGGTACTGTGACTCTTAGCCAAGCAGGCCCTTTCTCCCCTACTGGCTGGCTTCCCGTGGAGCTTGGGTTTCCTAGACACCATGCTCATGGAGGGCTAATGGGGCTTCAGCAGAAGCGGGCTGGTCCCCACTCTACGTGACTGCTCTCTGGCCCCCACAGTGGTCGGGCTTGACATCCAAGATGAGATGGGCAGACACGAAGTGGGCCACGTCGACAACTCCATGAAGGTCCCCCTGAATGGCGGAGTCGGCTGCCGCTTCGAGGGCCAGTTCAGCATCAACAAGGTATGGAGGGGGACACTGCCTGGGCTCTTTTCCTGCCCCCACCCTCTCCCCCCCCAGCAGAGTCAGCACATGACTGCCTGAGAATTCTCCTGAGACTGGCTAGGCTCTGCACTCCCTGAGGTTCAGAAAGAGCTGCTCCTCGCTGCGTGGGGAGCACCAAGGGGGGTGAGGAGAGCTGACTTCAAGTCCTCCTCCCCTCCAGCAAGCAGTGGCCACAGGACACTGAGGTTTACAGCTGCGATGGCAGTAATGCCACGGTGGCCTCCACCACGTCACAAAGCTCATGGGTGTAAATGAGTGAGCCCACTGTTCATTCCAGGTCTGTAATATACACACCTTGCATCAGAGTCGGATATAGGCTCTGGTAACACTGTGAACAGACGAGCGCGCTCCCAAGGCAGGCAGAGGTAGACGTCCAGAACATGCCCGTCACTGCCCATGAGCTCAGTGTAGGTCGTCCCCTCGGTGGGCTATATGGGGATGGACAGGAGGAGGCCAAGAGCTGAAGTGGAAAAAGATGCAGAGTCAACAGGCCCTCCTGTGGGGGTGAGCACCGGCTGCAGTGTGGGAGGTCCTAGGTTTAGGCTGCAGCCACTCCTAGTGGGGACTCCCAGCAGCCTCGCCTTGGAAGTGTCAGGGAGGCAGAACCTTGGACTCTACCTCCAGCATCCTGACGCCCTTCCAAGACTGCAGCCACCAAACTCTAAGGATGCCAAGTCTTCAAAGGAGAGTGTAGAGGAATATTATAAACCGGGGTTCATTAAACCCCTGAAAGAGTACAGATTTATTTGCAGACACCCCAAGGAATGTGAGTAAGTCCCATCTTCATTTTGAACTAGGCTCTAACTCTTAATTGAGCATTTCCTACTTTAGTTAATACAATAAAAAACAACCAGAGCAGCATTAGCAATACTAGTGGCTTTGCTACTGGAAGCTGCTGGCATTCACACTACATCACAGTTGTAAAGAATTTCCAGGTACTGCACACACATCCCCACTTTGAGAAGGACAGCCACCAACATGTGGGTAAATACTTGGTGGAAAACGCACCACTTTGATAATAGAGTCAGACAATGAGGTGGGTGCTTCGGTGGGGCTGCAGGGAAGATTTCTACTGTGGTATTTTAAGATTGCCGGGCACGCGTCTACACGTACTCACTTCCCAGTCATGAGATGTGGTTACCCACCTTTGAACATGCACACTCCTGACAACTCAGGTGTCACACTACCTACCTCTTGGCAAACATGTCCCTTGGGTGGGCTGTGTTGTGGATCGCAGCTAGCTCTGGGTGAACCAGAATTTGCCTTTTCAAGTCAGATCAACTTGTGTTCAAAAAGCCTGACTCTGGTGTCCTGGCTAAGGATTCTGAGTGTTTCGGGTGAATCCAAACTCTGGTTCCCTCGTCTGTAAAATGGTGGCGGTGGTGGTATCAATACCTACTTCATATGACCAAATCTACATATAAAGCGCTTCATAAAGTGGTGACTAAACAGCCCTGCCTGTTGTATAGCCTGTCAGAGGCTCTCGCACCACCCTTGTCAGAGTGTGCTTGCCGTCACTGTGGTAGAACTGTGTCTGTACACTGCACATGGACAACAGACATGCAGGAAACTTAAGATGGAGGCCAGGGCATCTGTGGAAGGACTATCCAGTCCTTGTGCTGTGGCCATTGTTCTATGGCTTCTTACCTGGCTCTTAACCAGAGCATAGGAGTCAGGAAGTAGTATTTGAGAGTTCAGGGCTAGATCTGAACCCAGGCACCCTGCCCAGGGGGCTCTGCGCCCTGCATGTGGCTACTGCTTTTTAACATCTATATTACACAGCTATGACTAGGGTGACATGTTCTCCAGAACAGCCTGGACCACTGTCCACCTAACCCTTTGAGAACGTGGAGACTCTTGTGATAGCACCCTCTCTCCCTTGTTGGGGTCTTGTGCCTCTGACAAGCTGTCATTAAGATAGTACTATGACAGCCTGGTGTGAGGGTAGGGAGAGCAGCTGTCCTTCCCCAGTCTCCCATCATTAGCCATCGACTTGTCCCATGGCTTCTTCATCCAACCATCAGGACATCAACCAGATGCCAGAGATCACTGCAGGTGCCTTGGCAGCCCCCAGAAGCCCAGACTGAGCCTGCCTAGTAGCCTCACTAATCATGGCTGCCCCTGGAGGGAAGACAAAGGGAAGGGGGCCTGACTCCAGCTATATATTTTTAAAATCTATCAGAGACACTGACGTAGGTGCCTAAGTCACAGGATCTAAAAGTGTCGCCTTCTGCTTCTCCAGCTCAGCGTGTGCTGGTGTGACTCAGACCCCTGTGATGAATTCCGTGTGGAGTGGCGTGGATTACTGAGTCACAGCCTTGAAGGGCTGGCAGAGGGTGGCAGATACCCAGGAGCCAGCCTTCTACACTTTCTTAACCCTGGGGACAGAGACCCTCAGCCCAAGGCGTTCTGTACCTGGGGACTGGCCCACTGCCCAGAAACCTGACAGGACACCTTCAGTCTCAGGAATTATGACTGTATCATTTAAAGGGCTTCCTTTTTTCACTGCCTCCTCTGATGTTGGAATGGGTCCCAAGGCCTTGTGTATGTGAGGCGAGGTGCTTTTCCTGACGTAGGTGTCTGGCTGAGCTACACCCTAGACCTGTGCAAATTGTGTAATGGAAAGAAATCCAGGTACTACTTATGCTGTGAAAGGAAGCGTGAAATTGTTTTTTAAAGCAGTGGCTTTTCCTCACACCCTGTTGCTTGCCTGTCCAAGGCCCTTTCTCCATGAGTACTGAAGCATGCTCATCCTGTGTGCCTGCACACCTCCTGTCATTCCAAAAACCTCTGTGGTCACCATCCCCATTCTCTGATGGGAAAACTGAGGCACAGAATGATAACTGGGCTTGAGCCCAAGTGCCAAATGTGGAGCATCACTTTTATTGGGTCCCTGAGGCAGACCACGCTGATGCTCTGCTCCCTCAAGAGGCTTTCCTGGGCGGCCCCAGACTCCCTGGGATGCATGCTACTCTGAAGCCAGCCTGATGCTGGTGAAGATCTGGGGTCCAGCACCTGAACTGGCACTGACTCCCTGAGGGATGATCACACACCAGGCTGTAGCAGTGTCCACCCCCCTGACCCCAGCAGTTGGAATAAGAAAGACCCTGGTTCTCAGTGTGTCCATTGGGATTTTAGCTCACCAGCCTCACCTGCCTGCTTTTTATCATTTCAATGCCTTCTCTCCACCTTGACCAGCTTCTGGTCAGGGCTTTCCTATCTCTTGGGCTTCTTCTACTGCCTGTGCCCGGAGGCCTTTCCCTGTCTTCCTAAGAACTACAGACTTCAGGGCCTCTGCACAAGGGACTCCTCCCCTCCCCCTGGAAGACCTCCCTGAACATATCTTGTACCCAAAATAGAGCTGAGAGTCCTCCCCAGCCTGAGCATAGCCCTAAGCAAAGTGGGGAAAGCTTCATGGACAGACATTCCAGGAAGAAGTGGCAGGCACAAAGGCCGAAAGGTGGGTCTGTGCAGGATACTGCTCCCAGTGCTGGGGGGAGGCTGGGGAGGCTGAGGGGTGAACAGAGCTGAGGGTGGTGTTGATGAGGCCTAGGGAGGCAGACTGAGTGTGACCAGAATACATCACAAGAGCATGTGGGCTCTACTGGGTCACTCGGTTTTCCTTACTATAGTGAAATACTGAGGCAATAATGAATAAAGGAAAAACGTATTTAGACCTAGAGGCAGAAGTCCAGGGTGGGGTCCCCGTGGCCTCTGGTGAGGATCTCTCGGTGATGATGTCATGGTGGTGGACATGGGACAGAGGGGATCGTGAAGGAAGGGTGGTGTGGTGGGACAGGAAGCAGAGGGGGGTCAGACCAGGCTTCCCCTTTTAAAAACCAACATAGGTCCCACAGAATCACATCAGCCCCTTCTGAGATCAGTGTCCCTCAGTGACCTAAAGATTACCACCCCCACCTCGGGCCACCTTGCTCATGGCCACAACCCCAGTATATTGTGTAATAAACCCTCTTCAAAGAACAGAATGGTGCCCAGAAGCCGTGGAGGTGTGGCCTAATCAAAGATAAGATTTAACACACTTTCTCTCATGGCCCTGGGGAAGGGTCTGCAGGGAGAGGCAAGGGTGAGCAGACACTGGGAGCCAGGGCAGAAGCTACTCTGAGATCCTCTGCAGAGATCTTGGGTAGGGATAAGGATGGCCTGCAAGGCCGCTGTCATCAGTCTCTGTCTATGACGATGAGGCTGACTTGAGTAGGTGTGAGCTTGGTTTACAGTTCGAGGAAGTCACTTTGGTCTTCTGGCTCAGAGTGCACCCCTCACCCACTGCTGAGCCTGCAACCTCGATCCGCAGAGATGGGCAGAGGCTGCTATCGTTTTGAGTCCAGGCTCTGTGTCAGGTACCCACACGGGCGCTTCACATGTGCTCTTGCCCTGGGTTGTCCCAGATTCTTCTTCCAGTAGCTTCTATGAGTGTACTGTTCTTCTTCAAGGTCATACAGTTGGAAATGCTACAAGCCAGGGTCCCAGTGCCAGTGTACATCTGACTCCGGTGCCCCAGGCCATGCATAGATCACACAGCCCTTGCAGTCAGCCCCCCTTGGACAGCCACCCAGATATATAAAACCTGCCTTTCTCCCTCTAGGTCCCTGGCAACTTCCATGTGTCCACACACAGTGCCACAGCCCAGCCACAGAACCCGGACATGACACATATCATCCATAAGCTCTCCTTTGGGGATACACTACAGGTGAGCAGGGGACAGGGTGACATGACCCTGAGCTGGTCCCTAAGGGTCACCCACATGAGGTCCTCCTTGTCATGTCTTTTGAGGATGTGCCTATGCTGGTTATGGTGTCAATGGTGTCACCAGACAACAGACTCATGCTCAGGCTGGGACCTGGGCTGGAAAGGAGGTGGGTGCCAGGGTTTGGCTCACTCCCCTCATAGCTGTCTCAAGCTGTTTTCTGTTGCTATTACTGAGCAGCACAGACTAGGTGGTGGTTAATGAACTGAAGTTTATCTAGTTTAGAGCTCTGGAGGCTCCGAAGTAAGAGCATAGTGCCAGCATCGGTACTCTGTCCAAGCGTGGCCACACCCACGATGGGTGCTGACAGAAGGCCAAAGCAAGGGAGCATCAGACACACTACCCTCTCTCAGGAGGCCTTTCTACGCCATATGCAACCCTTCATTTTTATATTAACAGACTCTTAAGCTGACTTTCAAGAAAATTAATAAGCATTTATCTGTGACCCCAGAATGACACGTGTAGACATGAAATGCCAAAGGCCTGAGTCACCTAGGAGGGCTCCTCTCAGTTGGCTAAACACCCAGAGTAATCTGACTGAGGAGGTGGGGAGCAGGGAACTGGGTTTGTGTGGGGAAGACCTGTGCTAGGTTAATGAAGGGGATGCTGAAGGCATTCGGCCCCTGCTCACCAAGTATACATCTGTTATGAGGAAGAAGGGCCCATGAAGCAAGGCTGTAGGCACAGACATGAGGGAGGGGCTGTAGCCTAGGTAAGGAGGGTAAGGACCTCGGCTAAGGCAGTAGAGAGGACCAACTAGGGCTACATGCAGGCTCAGAACCCAGGGAAGACAGCTCTGCTCCACACTTCCGGTCCCAAGGCAGCAAATGGACACTCCCCCCTTGAGTGGGTTCAGCCTGAGGGTCAGGTCACTCACCTGCTGCTCCTAAATCATCTCTACAGGAGCTTACCCCATCTGATCTCCCTCTTCCCCGAGATCCCATGGGCCTAGGTCCGACCCAGTCTCTGGGCTCAGTCCTTTGCAGGGTCTGCTTATTTGGCCACTTGGGGCCTTCTATCAAAACCATGTCAATTATCCCTCCTCCCAGAAGCCCTTGCCCAGCCACTGGGCCCAATGGCTGGATTGCCGCCCTTCATGACCAGATGGTCCCTGGTCAGTCCCCACAGGCAAGGCCAGGCTTGGAGTTCGCAGCATCCAAGGGACCGTCTCTCACTGTGCTTCTCTGCAGGTCCAGAATGTTCACGGGGCTTTCAATGCTCTTGGGGGAGCAGACAGACTCACCTCCAACCGTGAGTATCTTAGCACGGAGCAATCCTCCCTCCCCAACAGAAGTCCTCACCCAGTAGGTGGCATGGGACTAGGGAAGCCAGAGGGGCAGAAGGGTCAGTCAGGTGCTTGCTGCAAGCCAAGGTCATAGCCTCGCACCATTCCCTTCCCACAACTGCCTTGTGAGGTACGCAGACTCATTCCTGTCTGGGAATGAGGGTAGCCTGTCCCTAGGGAAGGTAGATGGCAGCCCTGGACTGTCGCCAGGCTCTGAAACCAGACTGTACTACTCACTGCTTTGCCATTGTCCTGAGTGGAGGCAGTCGCCTAGATCCATTAGCAAAACCGGAATCCACTCTATGAGAACCAGCTCCATAGGTGGCCAGTGGGGGAAACCAGCTGGCCCCTCCCCTCCTGCCCAAACCCTTCCTACCAACCATTGGCTCCTTCCAAAGTCTTAGAGAGTGCTAAATCTCAGGGCCAGAGTGTACACACGCACCTCCATTCTTACACATGCCCGGATGAGCATATGTGTGAATGCACACACATAGCATGCTAAGAAAAGTAATGTCCACTGGGTCACTTTGAAGAAGCGTTTATTAGTGTTAACCCTAGCATGTGGTAAAGACCTGCATCGCGGAATGTGGGCAGCTGCTAGCCATGACGCCTCAGGGTGGCTCTTTTTTTTTTTTTCTTTTGTGATTACTTATGTTTTGTACAAATAAAAATATTAGGGGCTGGAGAGATGGCTTAGAGGTTAAGAGCACTGACTGCTCTTCCGGAGGGCCTGAGTTCAAATCCCAGCAACCACATGGTGGCTCATAACCATCTGTAATGAGATCTGATGCCCTCTTCTGGTATGTCTGAGGACAGCTACTTACATATAATAAATAAATAAATCTTTGGGCCGGAGCAAGCGGGGCAGGAGTGAAAGGGAAGACAGCAACAGTGTACTCATATACATAAAATAAATAAACCTATTTTTAAAAAAAATTAGAGTTGTGATTTTTTGCTAAGGCCTTCCTTTCTTTGGGTCTTGTACTTGGATAGTGGGGATTTGAGACCTGTGCTTCAAGGTAATCTTTGGCCTCCTGGTTTAGGTATAGATGGGAGCCCATCTCATGGGAGTCTCCAGGGATGAGGACCAGGGATGAGGACCAGGACTGGCCTTTAACCCCATGTGACCCTAGTACTCAGAACTCCGAGCGCCATTGTGGGCATGAGCAAGAGATGTTGGGTCCCCTGAGCTTAGCTTAAAGGAGCTTTCCCCGATTTTCCTGGGGTGTAGGAGGTCATCTCCATTCCAGGAGTGCTGCCCTTTTTTGAGGAGACAGCAGGGCCAGAACTAGTCAGGGTTGGAATGTTCTCTGTATGCTCACCACTCTTACACAGGAATCTGAATTTGATCTGCAGAGACTACTCAGAAGACTCAATTCCCATGTTCTTTTAGCTCCATGGTTCCTAGCCCAAGGTTCTAGAAGGAGTAAGAAGGATAGACGTTGGGCCTCAGTCCTTGCTCGGGGAGGCTGGGGCAGCTCTGGTTCCGATTAGCTCATGCTTATCAGTAACTGATGGATCCATTCATCCTTTGTCCAGTCATCCTGCCCATTGATTCATTCATCAGGACTTGCCACTGTCTGCCCCGTACCCGTTTCCGTGCAGGGTTTGGGGGCAGGAGTGTAAGACTTTCCTTGCGCTCAGCATCTTCGCCATCCAGGCTAGGAGGAGACGGGGGCACTGGGTAAAAGGGTCATGTTAAAATATTACAGGGCTGAAGGACCAGCAGTTCATTGAGAAAGAGGAAAGACACTGACCCGATTGTGTTGTTTGTTTTTGGCAGTGCTGGGACTGAGGCCAAGGTCATGTTTATGCCAAGCAGGTGCTTGACCACTGAGCTACGACCCCAGCCCTTGGGGATCCATCAGTTCTTACCTAGTTCTTTCTGGAGTGTTCTTTTCATTTTTCTTCCTGAAGCCCAGAGCCCAGATTATTTTAAAAGTAAAAAGCATGCAGACAATAACCACAATGAAATGGGGTCTTTCTCCAGTCCCACCTTTCTCCCTGGAAAATATCTTGGGGCGGGGGTGGGGTATGAGGCATGGTGGGAATGTAATTTACTAGTCTCTCTCTAGTCTAGGTAAGGATGAAACTGTAGCTGCTCCATTTCCTGGGGATCTTTCTAGATAATTGTTGGTGTCCACACATTAAAGAGGACGTGCTCCCTGGCCCCTAATTCATAGGAGCATGCAGATCCTTGGCTTGGACCTCAGAGAAAATGCCTTCTCAGCACCCCTCATTAATGGCTGCCCCATCTGTAAGTGGGCAGGTCAGAGTATTATATATTATGTAACACAGATCTAACAATCCCAGCAAGCCGCATTCTGGAGAAGAGAAAAAGGGGAGAGGACCCTGCAATGCCGGGAGGACTTAAACTTGGCAGAGCCACCTGCCTTGCTGTGCCCACTCCATTTCATCTTGTGTTGTACTCCCCGCAGCCCTGGCCTCCCATGACTACATCTTGAAGATTGTGCCCACAGTGTATGAAGACAAGAGTGGCAAGCAGCGCTACTCCTACCAGTACACAGTAGCCAACAAGGTGAGTGGGCCCTGAACCGGCTGAGCATTGCAATTGCGCCCTCTGCTGGCCGAGGGCATAGGCGATGCCCCGCACATTCTGCTGAAAGGGATTTCACGGGGGTGGGGCAGGGTAGTTCTACCAGGCTCATTCTCTAGTCTAGGTAAAGATGAAATACCAGTTCTTGCCATGGTAGTGGCCTCAAGGTCCAGGTGAGAAACTCTTAACAAGGAGATAAGATGTGATCTGTTTGAAATAGGCAGAGGACCATCCCTACACATCCTGGCTCTGACATCTTCTGATCCTGTTTTTTTCAGGCTCCTGTTGATCAGCACACGGTAGATGCTTTGGATCAGGCAGGGAGTCATATCAGGATGGCTGTGGACATCCCAGGATCCCAACACTCCAAGAGACACACAGGTCTTATGGGAAGCCAAGGGTCACCCAAGCCAAAGAAATGAGATGGCACAACAGTTAGTGGCTTGGGCCTCTCCAGAAACCATGACTTATGCCAGTGGAACAGAAACGCCTGGAGTAGGTTCCCCTGTTTACTATGAGACCCCTGTTTCTGCTGTGGCAGGGCTACCCAGATTCTTAGTGTACAGTGATGTTTAGCTCAATTAACTATCATCATGGCTGAAGTGGGCATTGTCGTGTATTGAGTACTTAGGAACTAGACACGCCCTACCAGCGTCAGTCACCACGGCTGCCCTGGTGTGGGAGCTGTCGTGCCCATTTTACATATTGGTCACTGAGCGACAGGTACTCACAGAGCTGTATAGTTGCAGTGTAGGGATTAGAACCAGGTTCCTCTTGGGCTCCAGAGCCCCCTGATTACTTACCCACTCACTCTGAATAGGGGTTGTCCAGGCTTGCCCACTTTGGACAGCCTCTCGGTGATGGGTCTCTGATGCCCTTTGATCCATAACTCTCTCCGGGGAGTCTTATTGCTTACATTCACTATTTCAGACGGTGTCTGTCCTACTCTCTGGGGATATAACAAAATCCTAAGAGTAGGTAGTAAATAAAGAATAGAAGTTAATTTATCTCAGGGGTTGGGAAAGAGGAAGTCAAAGAGATGGGCCGCAGCCTGTGGTGAGCCTTCTTGTTGTGTTGTCCAGTGGAAGGCAGAGCATGGAGAGACGCAAGCATACCATCTGAGGAGCGTCTTCCTCCTCTTCTTACAGGAGAGCTAATGCTGCCCCTGGCCCTTATCCTCATGGCCTCATCTAACTTAATCACCTCCCAGATTACCTCCTCCAGTTACTGCTGGTGTATCCTTACTTACGGTTTCCGTCCCTTGATATACAAAAAGGAACTGTGTACATTTAGGTGGAGATTAGCGGTGGTGCCCCTGCCTCACATGCACAGGGCTCTGGGCTCAGCCCAGTACTACAGCAAATGCGTATGTCTTCTGGGGGAGTGGATTTAAACCATTGTACTCATTAGAGCCCCCCCCCAAGGCTGCCAATTCTAAGCAGGAAGCAAGGGGCCCGAACCACACTGCCCCATCCCAGCTCAGTCATATGTCCTTTTTTGTAAAATGTCCGTGGTAGTTACTTCATAAAATTGCTGTCAAATGAAGCAATGTTTTCAGAAAGCACTCGGTCCACTAAGAAGGCTGGTGCCTACTGCTGCTAGATTTCATTCTGTCTCTCACCCTCAGCTCTGGGCTGTGGCCCAGACAATCACCCTGGGAAAACTGAGTTTTCTCTGCTGCAGGCTTCTTCTGTCAAGGCTTTGGCACTGGCCCGGTGGCTGGACCGGCTCACTCAGCATTCTCTGTGGCTTTGGCCCCAGCCTGTTCTGTGAATGGAAGTGGCTGTCCAGGAGGTTAGGACTCAGTGGTGTCCATGGTATCAGTCCAGCTGCTCAAGATCAGTGCTGGGGACATAGGGGTTGGGCTTGGGGCTTTGGCATCCATCTCCATTGTTGTAAACAAGGGAGATGAGCTCAAAGCTTCTCAGTACCCTGAAGTGTCCAAATAAGATCCTATGGGTCATCAGCTCAGATCCCTGGGGTGGAGATGAGAAAAGCCAAGGCCTCCAGAAGAGGGTGAAACTGGCCCAGAGATAACTGTCACTTTAGCTCCTCCTTGGTGGCCATTTGGCCAATGCTATGTGCATTCTTACGAGCCAGGGTGGGTTGGGCACTGTACTTTCTTCATTCTCTGTGCTGACCCGACTTTGTGGCCAAGCCCACACCCACTTGGTTCATCAGTGCTGATTAGAATGCCTCTTCCTCAGTGAGCTTTCCAGCTCCCCCTGAACAGAACTGGCTCGTGTATGGCCACCGAACATCCCAGTCCCTCCTCCCTCCATGAACACTGTTGGAAGCTAGTGATGTGATGTTATTGTCATCCGCCAGCCTGTGACTCCTCTAGGGAAGGGGCTTCGTCACCCCAGGAATCTCAGAACAGCAGAGGTGGCCCACAGAATAAATGAGTAGATGTCATGTGGCTGGGAATTCAAGGAGGAAATGCTCAGACCGAGTACAAAGCCCACTTTCCTCTCCGTGTCACCGTCTGATTTGGCTTCATTCTGGCTCCACTTCTAAGTTACATGGTCTGTTTCCCATAGCTGAAGGGACCCAGTGTGCCCCCTCTGTGCTGCCTGTCCAGGGCCTCCAGAGCAGTTGAGAGGAGGCTGCCTGGACACCCTCTGCAGTACACACCTCACCCACCTGAGGCTGGCTCTGCTTGTAACATTCCTTCTCTCTCCTGCAGGAGTACGTTGCCTACAGCCACACAGGCCGCATTATCCCTGCCATCTGGTTCCGCTATGACCTCAGCCCCATCACAGTCAAGTACACAGAGCGAAGGCAACCGCTGTACAGGTTCATCACCACAGTAAGTACCCAGGGCCCAGAGCCAGCCATGCACCTGCTGTCGGCTCCCTTGCTGAGGCAGCCCTCACCTATGCTTGCTGGAAGCAGATGGAGCCTGCCAGGCCTCAGTTGAACAGAGGCAGCTTTGACTCCCTGACCCATGAGAAGTGTTACCAGAAGTAGGCTGGAACCTGTGGCATTTCCCTAGCTTAAGTGTTGTGGGAGGCACCACTTAGTGCACCTGATACCTAAAGGAAATCCCCACTGACTCCAGGATGCTGGTGATATCTCTCTCTCTCTCTCTCTCTCTCTCTCTCTCTCTCTCTCTCTCTGGAAAACGTTTTCAGCATTTGGTTTTTTGAGACAGGGCCTCAGACTCAACAGAGATCCCGAGTACTGGGACTAAAGGCCTGTGCTGCTATGGCACACCCTTTCAGTTTCTTCTCTATGTCTCCTTCTATAGCCCAGCCGTCCTGGGCCCAGTGTGGTCTTTCTTCCTGCTGAGTTCTCTTCCTCTGTTTTTCCTTCTCTCTACCTTGTCTTCTACTCTACTCTGAGCAACAGTAGGATGTGGGTTTTCTTTTACACTGACTCTGTTGTGTGAACAGTTTCCTGGCCTCGAACTCATCACCCTTGGGTATAGAGCTGGTGGGTCACAGTGCCTGTTCCACCCAGGAGGCTCTGGAGATCTGGGGTAAGCCAGAGTCAACAGAGGTGACAGACAGGATGGCTCTCTACCTGTCAGAGTCGGACACTGGGTCGATGTATGTAATGCTAGAAGACTTTGTGCAGGGGGAGGCAGGGTCTTACTGTGTAGCTCAGGCATGTCAGCCTCCTACATAGCTACGAGTACCTCTTTGCCCAACTTCATACTTTTAATAATGGTTTGAGGTCGGGGTCTAAATCCTGGCTGGTCCATTTCCTGCTATGGGAGTGTCTGCATTAGTCAGGACTCTTCAAGAACAGACAGGATCTGTGAAGCTGCTTTGATTGGTGAGTCAGCACCAGGCATGGCTGTATCTAGTCACATATCTCTCCCTCATCTTTCAGTCTGTCTGTCTTTCTCTATCCTGGCTTCCTTCTCAGACAGAACTTAGCAGTAGACGCTTTCTATTTCAGTAATCCCAGGCCAAACCCCAGAAAGGACAACGTTGTCCTTGTCCCAGCTGAGGTCTCACGATGTCCTTCTGTCCTTCTGGCTTAGAGAATGGAATGCTCTGCTTGACCTGGACTAGGTCTCTTGTCCTCTCTGGAACCAAAGATTGTGAGGGGCAGCGTTCCTCGAGAGGAAAATGAAGGCCAGTTTCTGGGAGAGGGACAAGTAGGCTCTGTGAGGCGTCTGGTCAGGGAGGTGTCTGCGGCCAAGCCATTGCTTTTAACCAATGACATAAGAATAATACTGTTTGTTCTCACTACTCCTGGGCCTGGGAGGCTCAGGGAGCATCCTGGAAGGGAAAACCGCAGATAAAAAGAGTGGGGGCGTCATCAGCCTGGGCTTAGATAAGCCTCCAAACAGCCTTCTGCCATTCTGTGACTGCACAGGAGTCCAAAGCTTCTGCATAGCTCAGGCATTGAACAAACAGTACCACACGGGGGCTGGAAAGGGTGTGCCACCTGAGTGTTGGAACAACAGTCAACAGTCTACATAGAAAAACTTCACAGCAGCAAGTAACACCTACATGGCCAAAAGGAGCCAGGCCAGGGCTAGGGAAGGTTGTTTCCCAGCAGACCCAGTGAAACCTGCACCTTCACATGAACTTGAAAAAAATGTTAAGACCCACTCAAGCCTAACTGTCTCGTCATCTTCAAAGTCTGCACCTCGCCACAAAGATGGAGAGGGACCCACATGTGGGAAGAAAATTATAAGAATTTTCACCTTCAAATCAAGAGATTTATGAACAAATGCTTTTACCCAAGATCCCCCAGGGGCGCACATGCTAAGTGCATGTGGGCTCTGACTTTTCCTATTCTGGTCCCACCGCGTACCCAGAAAAAGCCAGCTGCTGAGGTATAAGCAGATGTCCCCCATGCTTCCAGGCAGGTGTGGTCTGTCCTCAGAGGCCCTGAGGGCTGGACTGTCAACTGTACAATCGACACACCACACTGCTAGGCTGAGAAGGTCCCTCCATGGGCTCCAGAACCCCCAGTTCCCATTTGTTCATGGGAATCAGCTGAGCCCCTGAGCGTCGAAACCCCTTGGCAAGTGGCTGAGAAATGAGCCGGCTCTGGGGACTCCTTTACTGTTGGCTAGAATTTGCCATGTGAGGTCTCTGAGCTGGCCCTCCAGGAGCTTCCAGTGGTGTGGGACATTCGTATAAGGACACAGCACTGTGTCGTGGGATCCCTGCTCCCAGGTTCCACAGTGGCAAAGGAGGCCCTTGCACCTCTTCAGCAAAGCCCTGACATGAAGAGAGAAGGCTGCCTCAGAAAGGGCCTTTCGGATTCTGAGACACCAATCCAACATGCCTTTTGAGGGCCAAGCAGCTCTCTTCTTGGGAGAGACCCTGTTAGGTCAAGGTGAGCCATTGACCTTCCAAGAGCTAGAGGTTCCACAAGCCACAGGGAAGGTCCTCCTCATCCAATACCACCAGGATTCCTCCCCCTTCCTTTTCTCCCCTCAGCCCCCCAGCCTGTCAACCATCACCATTGGGTCCACTTCTGCTGGAATAAGGCCCCATAAATCCCCAGGCTTGCTAACCATACCGCTCCATGGAACCTCCTGACATTAGCTTGGTTTGTTTCTGGAAGGCCCCAGGTTGCCATCTTGGTTGCCATGACAACTGTAGGGTCAGCTCATGAACCAGCTGGCTCCCAGCAGATGGCGTCATTGTGGAGCTTCAAAGCCTCTTGTCAAGAGACAGCAGATGTGGGGATGATGCTGGCTCTCAGACACACTGCACAAAGACCCCTGGAGCCTGTGGAGGGTGGGTGGTGCTGTGGCAGAGTGGAGACACCTGCCGCGGCCTTCTCTTCCTCGCCTCTTAATACCAAACACTTGTGTGTGAAGCTCTACACTCCAAGTGGCCCTCTGCAAATAGCCCTTCAGATGGGGGGGGGGGGCGCTGCTGAAGGGCTTAGGCCAAGATGTCATGTGATGGCTTCAGAGGAAGGGCAGCAGCTGTAGAAGGCATGAGGGGCAGAGCTGCCAAGAGAAGCTTTTTCACATACCTGGTACCTGGCTGATTCTGGGCTCTCTTCAGGGTCAAGTCTGCAGAGGACATACCGTAGCATACCCAGTACCAGACTGCCCAAGGCTTCTGTCTCTGGACCTCACAACACCTCAGTCAAACCTACACCTGTTCTACCAGAACATTCTTCCTCCCAAAGAATAAGCATTGCATTTGTCAGTATGCACGTGCCTGCATCATCCCCCACCCCTCCATATCTGTCTCCTGCTGTCAGCTGAGATTGCCTTTAAGTGGGCTGTGGTGACAGACTGGATGACTTGAGGTGTCAGATCTCTGTCTTTGCATGGCTTATTTTATCCTGAGAGAAGGAATACTCAGAAGCCTTAAGGTGCCAAACTGAGCTGGTGTGTCTGTAACAACTCTCACCCACCAGAAAGTACCAGAGCCTGATGGCCTGCTCCCAGTGAGCGTTATCATGGAGCCTTGTCAACTGAAGAGACACTTAGGGGCCTCCAGATGAGGGAATTTTGCTGGAGTAAGCCCCACCCACCCATGCTCTTCCCACTGTTGTCCCCAGCCCCCCAATGCTTTCCTTCCCAGGAGAAGAATGCCCATGCTTGAGATTGCACCTCACAGCTGTCAGGGCCAGTTATAGCCTCCAGGTGTCATGACTCATTTATCAGTGTCCCAAGCTTGCAGCATAGGGACTGGCCCAGACTCGGGTGTTCACAGATGTAAGGGACAGCTGCTTAAAGAGGTGATGGTAGTAGCTACCTTTATTAAGCGCCTACTAGGTATCAGACAATTTTTTAATGATCTCCTTAACCTTTCCAGGAACCTCTGAGTTGATTCTAGTTTTTGTTTTAGTTGAATTCAACTAAGGCTCAGAGAGGTAAAGAAACTCTTCCAAGACCACACAGCTTGTAAATGATGAGCTGGAACTTGCTCCCCCATGCCCACCAACATGTTCTCCCCACCACTTCTATCTTCACGAGCAAGGGTTCTCAAGAGCGTCACAGCCACAGAGGCCCCAGAAGTCATGAAGTGAAGGACACGAGCGTTTGCCGGTACCCGCGTGTGTTTGGTGTCTGCCTGCCTTTCACAGCAAGAGCTGAGGAAGCAGGAAGAGTTGGTTGGAAACAGTGAGCCTGGGACATGGCTCAGTGGAAAAGCACATGCTTACAGGCAGGAAGCTGGTGTTTGGCCCCAGCACTGTTTGGTTTAGTTTTGCATGGTTGGTCGGTAGGTCTAAGGTGTCAGCTTGGTTGGAAAAGGGTTTTGTCATACAAGTGAAAAGACCTGAGTTCTGCCCTAGAATCCATGCAGAGAGCTGGGGTATGGTGGTGTGTGCTTGTGACCTCACAGCTGGGACGCAGAAACAGCTGGCTCCTGGGGGCTCACTGGCCAGCCAGCTCAACTTGCCCCGCATGTTCTAAGCCAGAGAGAGACCCTGTCTCAAGGTAATGGCACCAAAGGGTCTGGCACTCACCCGCAGAGAGAGGGGGTAGGAGAGGGAGAATGTGTGTGTTCTACACTCCTCTGAGGTTATGTAGGTTAAGAAAGGCCACTTTGCCACTTGGACAGGGAATAGCAGCCTCCCAGCCTCCTCTGGATTCTCTCCTCTACCTGCTTCTCTTCCCTGAACCAAGAGCTACAGGTGTACGCACCTTGGTCCCGTCCCACACCACCACCTCAATGTGCAGGACAGAACAAAGCCCAAAGCAGAAGCTCTGTGATTCAGGGCTGGAATGTGCAGAGGTCTTGGGATCAGGGCCATCTGGGGCAGCTGAGTGCAAAGGGGTCTCGCAGACAGCCGTGTGCAGGGCAGGTGGAAGGAACGGGGCAGAATGAGGTGGAAGGTCTCTAAAGCGGGCTCTACGGGGTGAGACGGATAGGAGAGAAGGCAGTGGGCACCATGGGTCGGGGAGGAGGGGATGTGCTCGATGATGTGGCATAGCTTCTAAGCTCCCAACCTCTGTAGACAGGGCTTTCAGATATCCTGATTGCAGGCTGTTTGCTGTGCAAGACCCTCGTAGGAGAACCAAGAAAGCAAATGCCATAGGCTTGAAAGTTCGCCATCCACGAGGAGACGCACTGAGGAGTGGGGTAAGGTGGCCTACCAGAAAAAACAGACCTGCAGTCTCTCAAACCCAGGTTTGATGGTGCCTGCTTTCTTGGTTGCTATATGACCTTGGGCGAGCCACCTTCTCTTCTATGTCACAGTCACAAACACTGAATGAGAAAGAAAGCAGAAGGAAACGGTGTCCCAGGGCAGGAGGTAGGGCTCAGCCAAGGCTAAGCTTCCTGGTCGGATGGGAATGGTATTTTTCAGTTCAGCGCCCTTTTCCTCAGACCTTTCCTTGAGTTAGGGACCCAGCATAAAAGTTCTGGAAGATACGGCATGCTGAGTGGCAACCACGGTCCCTCCCTCCCTCCCATCCCCAAACTCTCCCGAGCTCAATCATCAGCTTTCCTTCCCGATGGCCCCCACTCTGCCTCTGCGACTTGGGTGTTCTCATCCTCGGCTCCAGCCTGTCTGCCTCCGGCAGCATATGATGAGACTGCGTTCATTATTTATTTCCTCTGACGGTGCCTTTTCCACAAGCTCTGAAACCGCACCGCCTGCCTGAGCAAGGATGAGCAGTTCCTGGCATTTGCAGTCACCTCACAGCCATCCCTCTTGTAGGTGAGAGAAACTGAGGCCCAGAGAAGTAAACTGGCCTTCCTGTCCAAAATCACGGAGCTGGCTTCCACCCAGGAGTATTTGCCCTGGCGCCTGCTTTCCGTCCCTTCCCAGAGTGGAGGTGATACAGGCTTTTTCACAGCAAGCCACTGAGCAGTGAACACGGGTTCAAAGGGGGTGTTAGTCCTGGTAGAACAAGAGCTCAGCTCTCTAGCCCAGGCCTTCTATAGCATAAGGAATTGAGGGCCACATCCTTTAAAGTTAGGCTAGGGTATAAACTCCAGGACGGAACACTTGCCCGCCACGCTGGAGGCCCAAGCACTGCAAAAAAAAGTAAAACAATGAACTGATAACTCAGCATGTAACGGCACCCACCTAGAGGCTGATGCCTTGACTTTGACCCCACTCACCCACATGGAGGATGGAGAGACCTGACTCTTGCTCATTGTCTTCTGACTTGCGTGTGGGCGCCACAGCCCATGCATTTATTTACATGCACATGAGTAAATATAACTTAAAAATGAATTACAAAGTGAGATATTCAGGTAAGATGACTTCATTGTGGTCACCACAGAAGGCTGGGAAGGTGTAAGGTCTGGGAAGGAAGGTGCTGGATCAGAAGAGGTGTTGGTGGTGAGTGCTCATTACTGCTTCTTTCAGACACACTGGAGCCTGGGTAGGGAGTTGTCCTGCTCATGTTTCTGGAATTGAGGATCTGACTTGGGTAGGGGGGCAGGTAAGAGGCATAGTGTCCCTCTTGGCTGAGCAGCTCTCTCCCTGAGCCACCACAGGGAGGTGGCCTCACCCTATTCATCCCTCTGTCCTGAGGCCCGGTGGAGGCAAGGCCACGGTCATCAGCACTGAAGTGTGTATGTGCTCATAACCTTCAGTTCACTGTACACTGGTCTTAAGAAATAGTCTTCCAAGCCAGCTGGTGATGGCAATGCCTCAGAAGGCAGAGGTGGGAAGACCTCTGAATTTGAGGCCAGCCTAGGCTACAGAGTGAGTTCCAGGATAGCCAGGGCTACACAGAGAAACCCTGTGTTTCTTGAAGAGAGACAGACAGACAGATATCCAGTTTTTAAAAGCAAAGAAACTAAGGTACAGACATTAGGAGGCAGACAGCCACACTGATGGGAAAGACCTACACCTGGTTCTAGCAAAGTACCTCAAGGCCCAGGCTCAAGAGATTTAAAGAGCCACAATGGGAGTGGTGAGGTTGCTGCCTGTCTCCCCTCCCCTTCGAGAGCTTCCACCTCCACACCCACACCCACAACCACCTCTACCTCCACCTCCACACCCACACCCACCTCCACACCACCTCCTCCACACCCACGCCCACCTCCACACCAGCTGCAGGCACCCGCTAAAAGCAGAGCAAGGAGCCCTTAAACTCTCAAGCCATTCATTCAGCTATTCCTTGTTCATTCTAGCATGCACTCACTGTCTGCTTACTTAGCAAATGCTTCTCGAATGCCCACTCTGTACCAACGACTCCTTCTCTCTTCTCTCCCTTGGCCTTGAAGATGAGAGAGCAAGCAATAGGATTGACACGGTCCAGACACCAGGGGCTCCCTGACTAGGGAAGTGAGAAGGGTCTCTGACCTAAGGAACCGGGTCCAGAGGGAGGCTTTTCGTCATGAATACTCCCTGACACGCCCCTGAGCCAAGCCGTTCTGGACAGCAGTTACCTGTTACAGTCCAGGCTGACTACAGAGCCCCATGACCAACATGGGTCTTGGGCAGCTTCGAAGTCTTCAGAGAATCTTGCTATGCTGTTCCTACATAATTGACTTGTCTTCCTCTTAAAGTGCCAGGAGGAGACTGGGGATGGAGACAGAAGGCCTCTAAGAAGTAATTGGTAGGATTCCACCAGGTTTTTCTGATTAAAGGGGGTCTCGGTACATAGCACCACATTCAGCAACAAGGTCAGAGCCTGAGAGATGAGATTAGGTATCATTTACTGAGCACCTACTGAATTCCAGCTACACTGGAGGTCTTCGAAGGATGACTGTCAGTGAGGTGAGGGTGCTTTTCCTGTTTATAGATGGGACAACTGAGGCCCTGAAAGACGTTTGCATGGCAGCCACTGCTCAAGCCCCAAAGGATGAGTTCTCTCTGCTGTGCAAGCCGGGAAGGCCCCAGCAGACTCCCCAGTCCTCACCTCCTTCCTGTTCTGGTCACTTGTGTCGAGGAGGTCTGTGCCTCCCTACGTGGTCCCTGGCCCCTTCCCCCTGCAAGTCAGGGTGATGCCCTCTGCTCCAGCCATTCTTAGCATCCTTCCTGTACCACCTCCAGCTTCATCTCAGAACTGCTCTATTCATTTTTTCCCATGTGGTCCAAGACATCACCAGTGGTCAGGGAGGACCATGACACCCTCATATGGCCGTTGGCTTTCCCATGTAAGAGCCCTGACCTTCTCAGGATAAAAGATGACCGTGATTGACAGTCTCCCCGGTGTGTCTCGGTGTGGTGTTACCCTGGTGCTGGTAGCTGCCATGACCCTTTGTATGTCGAGTCCAGGATACTCCATGCTTCAAGCCTCCTGCTTGTGCCTGTGACTGTCATCTACCTCATTCTAGTTGGGACTAAGGATGGGGATGAGATACCACAGTGTCCTTAGGGCTCGTTTTCGTAGTCAGCCACACGGTGAACATACTGAAAGGGAATTCTCAGAAATAAATACTTTGTAGATTTTAAATAATATTACTATAAGCATACTATTTCTATTTTATTATCATTCGTCTTTTATTGTGCCTAATTTGTAAGCTAAAATATTAGTAAGTACTAATTTTTTAAAAGTGTACATTAAGTATTAAGTTTGAATCTCTCTAGTTTGTACACCTCTGGGGATCTTATAATGCAGCCTCTGAGGCTGAGGGACCACCGGAGTGAAGCAAGCATCTTCTCAGCTCTACCGAGGCCCCTGAAATTGTATCAGAATTCCTTTCTTCCTGCAGTCCACAGAACCCAGTCCTTTCAGACATTCCGTAGGAGTGGATTGACTTGACATCTGTAGGTAAACATGGAGGCTTACTGCAGCGTCCCCCAGAGCCTTCAGGCTGACAGTGACTTACACCGGCACTGGACTGTCGCTTAGCTTGCTCCCTCAGTTTCCCCAAAGGCCTCAGTCATAGGTCATCTCCCTCTACCCTGGGCCGGCCCAATGAAAGCAGACCTCAGACGGGTGCCAGGTGTGCGTGAGTCACGGGAACCCAGGCTTCGAGTTATGTGCGGATGGAGGCAGATGGAGCGGTTATTTTTTATTTTTTGCTCCATTGCACTTAAGTCACATTTTCCTAGCCTCCAATCCAAGCTCTGAAAGCCTTCTGTGGTATAAAATCTGCCATCATCTGACCCACTCTACCGAAATAAAGCAGTTCCCTGCCGTCATCCTCCCTGAAAAGTGCCCCTGCGTCATGCACCGGGGCTGGTGGGGAGAGGCCGGCCTGTTTAAAAACACTTCATCATAATCCCCACAGCGTCCCCCATCCTCGTAGCTCCCTGGGGGGCTGCTCGGGTTTCTCAGGCTGTTATTACTGGAATGCCAGCTGCTCCACTTCCAGACCATCCACACAGACCTGCTCTGTCTTAGACTTTGCCTGCCTCCGCTTAGCTCATCTCATGAAAACACCATTTAAAAGATAAATGCCAATGTGGCCTGCTCTCCTGTCACCATCTCTGTGTCCTCTGGCTTCCCACTTCTTGGCATCAATTGATCCATTAAGGCACCACTGCCACCCAGAGTCCTGTGGTGGTTATGTGTCAATGATGTCTGTCCACAGATGCACACCCAGAGTTATGTGTAAGTGTGCGAATAGTAATCAACACAAGAAGGTGTGTGTGTACCTTTAATCCCTGCACATGAGAGGCAGAGGCAGGTGGATCTCTGAGTCTGAAGCCAGTCTGATCTACATACTAGATAATCAGGGCTACCCAGAGAAACCATGTCTTTTTTTTTTTTTTTTTTTTTGATAAGCTTTATTTTTTATTGGATTTTTCTTTATTTACATTTCGAATGTTTCCCCTTTGGAAATGCCCTACCCCCTCCCTCCTCCCCCTGTCTCTATGAGGGTGCTCCCCCACCCACCCACCCACTCCCGTCTTCCCGCTGTAGCATTCCCCTACACTAGGGCATCAAATACCCTCAGGCCCAAGGGCCTCTCCTCCCACTGATGTCCAACAAGGCCCTCCTCTGCCACATAAGTGGCTGGAGTCATGGGTCCCTCCATGTGTATTCTTTGGTTGATGGTCCAGTCTCCGGGAGCTCCAGGGGAGTCTGTCCTGTTGACACTGTCTTCAAAACAAAAAAAAAAAATCAATGTAATATATATGTATGTGTATGTAAAGCATACATTAGGTTAAGTTGCAAATGGAATTTTGTCAATTCAGTTAGTACAGCTGCTCTTCCATGTGTGTCGGAGTTACATTCCATGTTCTCATCTTAAGTTGAAAATAGCAAAATAAAAAATATACTTAGGGGGCTGGGCATGTGGCATATGCCATTAATCCCAGCACTTGGAAAGCAGAAGCAGGGGATCTCTGTGAGTTCAAGGCCAGCCTGGTTCACAGAGTGAGTTCCAGGACAGCCAGAGCTATGCAGAGATACCCCATTTAAAAATGTGTGTGTGTGGCGGGGCAGTGGTGGCGCACACCTTTAATCCCAGCACTTGGGAGGCAGAGGCAGGCAGATTTCTGAGTTCGAGGTCAGCCTGGTCTACAGAGTGAGTTCCAGGACAGTCAGGGCTACACAGAGAAACCCTGTCTTGAAAAACCAAAAAAAAAAAAAAAAGTGTGTGTGTGTTTATACAAACAATATATAATTTATATATTTTTATATATGAATACTTGAATATTAAATATAAGCATTTATATAAATATTTTAATGGTATATGTAAATATAAATACATAGCAATATAATATTATGTATTTAATCATAATATGTTGTTAGTATATTTTATATAATTATATATTATAAATATATAATATACATAAATTATAATTTTTAAAACATATAAAATATATATATGGGCTGCAGAGATAGCTGGGTAGGTAAAGTGCTTGCCCTGTAAATGAGGAATCCTGAATTCAAATCCCTAGAGCCCATGTAAAGCTGGGCTCAGTACCACACACGTATCTGTAATCACAGTGCTCCTATGGTAGGATGGGGAGCAGAGACAGGAGAGCCCCTGGAAGCTCTTGGGCCCAGATCCTGCCTGAGACAAGAGAACTAACACTCAAGGTTGTCCTCTGACCTCCAGATGAGTTGGGTGGCATGCATGCATCCATATTCTTATACATGAATGCCCACTATACATACACAAAAATGTCTTTTAAAAAATATAGATTTAATACAGATGGCCTATCCAACACCATGGCGTTGCCCACTTATGTTGGCTTGATCATGCATATAACATGGGTGTGGGTATGTGTGTGTGTGGACTGTGCTGTGGTCCAGCTAGGCCAACAGTGGCTGTCTACCCTCAGAAAAATCCAAGAATCCAGTAATTATTTACTCTACTAGGCTGGCTGTCTCAGCTGGTCCTCAGTATCTGATGGGATCCTAAAGAAGTGGGTGTTAATGGCCGTGAAGGAACGGGCTTCCCAGCAGGAGCAAGCGGGCAGGAAGAGAGCTTCCTTCTTCCTTGTTCTGTATATGGGCTGCCAGCAGGGGTGGCCCAGGGTAAAGGTGGGTCTTCCCACCTCAAAAGATTCAGATTAGAAATGGGGTGGCCCACTTCAAATGATTTAATTAAGAAAAAAATCCCTCACAGATGTAGTCAAGTTGACAGCAGACAATAGCCATCACACCTATAGTTGGTCAGAGGCCTCGAACAGGAGGTCTGTTTTGCAGTAAAATGTAAGAACGTGGCCTTCAGTTTACTGAATGTTGTCCTGAAGTCGAGAAATGGTGGTTATGGACATACCTTTGCACCACAGTTAAGCTGGACAAATACTAAGTCAAATCTGAGGGGGGGCCTGCAGGCGTCAGGCGGGGAAGCAAACCCGTAAGAAGTGAGGATGAAAACTCAGTTCAGATCGGCTTCATCAGCCTGGATCAGACTCCGGAACGTCTGATGCCAGTGCTTCATTGTCCACATATTTAAAACACAGTACAGGTTGGGAAAAGGTTTCAGGCAACAACCAGTCCAATTCCAGGTGCCCAATAAAGCTTTAGGTGTGACTGCATAGAAAGTCCTTTGCAAAGTCCATGTGACCATGAGGGTGGCTTCTATAGCTAAAAAGGCCTAGAATCTAGAGTGGTCTCTGTCAGATTGCATAGAGGTCAACAGTCTATAAAAAGTACATGTGGCATCTCCCCTAAGGTTGGCTGAACTGGCAGATAAAGGTCTAGGGAGGGAGAGTCTGGGATAATCATTCTGCCCCTCTAGCAAAAGGTGGGTGAGGTCTGCCGCCCCAGATAGCAGAAAGGTCACCAGGTCATTAATGATACCTATTCCCAGCCCTCTGGGCAGGAAAACATATTTTATCCCATCCATGGGAGAGAGGCCCCTGTGTGTTTAACATTCCTGGTTCCCTAGTGCTCCGTGGGCACAAGAACCTTCATGACCCCAACACAAATCAAAGGCGTTATGCTGGGGTGTCTCACCGAAAAAGCAATCAAGTTAAGATATGAATGTGGTGTACATGCCTGTAATCCCAGAATTGGGATTCAGAGGCAAGAGAATCGGAAGTTCCTAGTCATCCTTGAGTATATGAGTTTGAAGTTAGCTTGGGCTACATAAGTTCCTGTCTCAATGAGTAAGTAGGCAAATTTACAAAATGAGTAAATTAAAAAACATAGGCTCTAATATTTTGAACCCCAGTTCAGCCATTTGTTGAACATGATTCCAGACCTCTGAGCATCTGCTCCTTAACCTTGTGATAGACATTGGGGGGGGGGGGGGGACATCAGGCTGGAGAGATGGCTCAGTGGTTAAGAGCACTGACTGTTCTTTCAGAGGTCCTGAGTTCAGTTCCCAGCAACCACATGGTGGGTCACAACCATCTGTAATGGGATCTGATGCCCTCTTCTGGTGTGTCTGAAGACAGCTACAGTGTACTCATATACATAAAATAAATAATTCTTTTAAAAAAATCTTTAAACACACACACACACAAACACACACACACACACCCCAACATCCTATGGCTCACCTGGAGATTCTTTGTGGTCATAGGCCATGCCAGAGCCCTGT
>CM052710.1:82488853-82507388 GCA_028551405.1 Uromys caudimaculatus
CCTCCTCCTCCTCCTCCTCCTCCTCCTCCTCCTCCTCCTCCTCCTCCTCCTCCTCCTCCTCCTCCTCTTCCTCTAGCCATCTTCAGCAATGGTGATTTTCACTTCCAGGCTACATTGAACAATGTTTGGTGTCAACAAGAGGGCAAGTCCACACAATTCTGGCGTCTGCCACTGCATGGGATAATTTGCTATGATGAACTGCCTGGACCCACATGTCAGGGATGCCCCTGGAAGCCTCCTTGGTGGTGCCCTCTGAGGCTGTGGCCTTGCTGTGTGGAGTTTGCTTGCTTGCTATCAGCAGAAAGAACGCCTGCTCCAAAGACCCAGTGTTTCCTGTCCCAAGCACCCAGGCCACTCTGCCTATTCAGTCACAGCAGACACTGGGTCTGTCAGATCCACACTCCAGTCCTAGATGACCTTCGTACATATGACCTTGGGGGTCAGAGGCACCACATTGCAGGCCCTCCATCATTTATCTGAAAATGGATCATAAGTAGCTGGGAAATGTAAAGTAGAGGTTAATACTACAGGCACCAAGGTCAAGAGAGCTGTGCGTTCAAATCACAGCTACTTACTTGGTGAACTTTGGGAAGTGCCTTCACTTTCCTCACCTGTGAAATGGGTCTAATAATCTCCTTCCCCCTTCAGAAAGTTCATCTGGGAACTAAAGAAGCTGACATGGGTGATAATTGCTTTTCTTGTTA
The DNA here is from genome assembly GCA_028551405.1 of Uromys caudimaculatus. Classification (NCBI taxonomy): domain Eukaryota; kingdom Metazoa; phylum Chordata; class Mammalia; order Rodentia; family Muridae; genus Uromys; species Uromys caudimaculatus. Next base: position 82,489,558 of record CM052710.1, read on the forward strand.
TTCAGTTCATCATCCAACAAATGGTTCTCTTTGATCCCTGAATATTGTCAGCGACAAGTTGGCAAACGAAATGAGTATCGTGGGCAGCATGTCTTCATGTGATACAGGAGGGGGCCAGCCTGGTGCCTCTCAGCACTGATCTCTGACACATTCTGTTCTCTTACCCTCTTGCAGATCTGTGCCATCATCGGTGGGACCTTCACTGTCGCCGGCATTCTGGACTCCTGCATCTTCACAGCCTCAGAAGCGTGGAAGAAGATCCAGCTGGGCAAAATTCACTGACATCCTGCCCCGCCCAGGGACTGAGGACCAGGAGCCCTGCTAGCCCTGCCTCCGGCGTCCTATTCTCCTTCTGCCTTCTCTGGCCCAGCGTGTATGGGAGGAGGGTGATGGTAATGGGTGTCACCAGGGTCCTAAGCTACCTCTCTCCCCATGTTTTAGATAAATTAACACTGCCTGGAGTCATGTGTCCCTTTCCCTGCAGAGTCCCAAGACCAGGGTCAGGCACGAGGAGGTACTCCAGGGATGCTGGTGACCTCGTGGGAAAGCTGTAGTCTTTTCTCTGTTAGGGAATAGCCTAGAATTCAAACAGACAAGCTTTCAGAAGACAGGCTTTGACAATCTTTAAGCCCCCACCATTTGGATACGCTAACAGCTTGATTTGTAAACCACCACCACCACCACCCCCCCACACACACACACACACCCCGGCAGCCAACCTGCATTCTCAGCCTTGGGACCAGACTGCCCAAAGGTACTGCTGCTTGGCACTTTCAACATGGAATGGTACTTGGCAGGGAAGCCCGTAGACACGGCACTGTAGCTGGAACTTGCTTCTGCCTCATTGCTTCACGCCCAACCTAGAGCCCAGGTTTTATCTCCTACCCCAACCCTGCCTCGTTGTACAGAGCAGATGCCCAATTGCTTGGCAGAATGGTGGAGACTCAGATTTGCCCACCAGGCCTGAGGCAGCTCACAGGTGCCCCTTCCTCTCTTGTCTTCTGAATCCCCCACCAATGTGCCTCAGCTGCTGTGCTATGTGGCAATCGCATTTCTTGGTGAAGGGGCTGGTTCTCATTGCAAAGCCCTCCCCCATGGTTACATTCTGCAGTGCCAAGGGGTAGGGCCATGTGACTGGAAGGTCATCCTTGGGAGACCACATAAGGCACAGTTTGTACACTTCTGTCCAAACCAGAAGCATCCTTCCCCGTGAACCACAAATGACCATGTCTTGACATCCATCTTTGGTCCCAAGGCCTTAGCTGGGAAAATGAAGCAGGCCAACTTCTCCTCTTTGCACCTCTACCTTGCAGGCTCCCAAAGGATGTCCAGCATCTGGGACCCACTTGCTATTGAGATCCCCAATTAGCTGAGCACATGCCAGTTCATTCTTAGCCCCAGAGGGCTCCAGTGTCGCCCCCCCCCACTTCCTCCTGAGGTGGATCCCTTTCCTGTCCACCCCTCATCCTTTCCTTTTTTCCTAAAGGGAGGGGCAGTGGTCCAGGCATGAATTCCATGCAGAGAATTTTAGCTATGCTCTCATGTCCAGAGAGAGAGAGCTGCAGGCCTGGGCTTTGTTTATATTGAGATTGTTTGCATACTTTTATAATGAAGGGGAGTCTCCAGTAGGAAGTTTTGGGATTTTGTTTTGTTTTTGTTTTTCTTAAATGATCTCTTATGGGTAGCTGGATTCTCTGCCATTGTAATTTTTGCCTCTGATTCCAATTAGCAAAGTTTCCCTTTTTATATGAGTTGACTCTTATTGTGTAAGTAAACTGCCCCTGAGTTATTTCTGATATTTGGCCACTTGTCTAGATTTCTTATCTTCTTCTAAACATTCTGTTCCACAGTTTAAGAAACCAGTCCCTTTGGTGTGTGAATCTGTCGCCTGTGGAGGGTGGGGCAGGGCGGGCTGGGGCGGGAACGATGTGGCATGGGTATGAGTTGAGATCCCACTTTTGTGAGGACACAGGGGATGTCAGTTTCCCATGGAAGAGATGCCTCTGGCCTGTTCTTGTAAAGGTATTCTCAAGGGGACATGTTTTGATTCTTTCCCACCCACTGGGTTCAATTAGATATTAAAAGGCTGCTTTTCAGAAATACTGCTGTGACTCTGTCTTAGTGGGGGCTGGGTAGCCCAGAGTCTAGGGCGGAAGTGAGAGTGAAATTTAATTCTACAGAACAGAGGTTGACAGTACTGGAGAGAGCCAGGTGGTGGCACACGCCTTTGATCCCAGCTCATGGGAGGCATAGCCAGGTGGATCTCTGTGAGTTCAAGGCCAGGCTGGTCTACAGAGTGAGTTCCAGGACAGCCAGGACTATGTAGAGAAACCCTGTCAAGGAAAACAAGAGTAATAAAGCCAGCTTTGGTGACACATGCCTTTAATACCAGCACTTGAGAGGCAGAGGCAAGAGGATCTATGTGAGTTCAAAGCCAACCTGGTCTTCAGAGAGAAACCCTGTCTCAAAAGGAAGAAGAAGAGAAAGAGGAGGGGGGAAAGAGGAGGAAGAGGAGGAGGAGGAGGAGGAGGAGGAGGAGGAGGAGGAGGAGGAGGAGGAGGAGGAGGAGGAGGAGGAGGAGGAGGAGGAGAAAATTCAGAAGGGAAGGTTTACAGAGAACCAGGAGAATCTTGCAGAATATGGTTACAAACCATTGACCTTGAAGAGTCTAGTTGGCTTTATCCCAGTCAGACTATGTCTGTAGAGGGTTGTGGAAGCTTCTAGAGAGAAGGTTTAACTATGGGTACCTTAGGAGGAGGGGATCCTGATGTCACCGAAGGCCTACAGATGAGGCACACCCAGGCTGGCAGTCCATCCACCCATAGAGCACTAGTTTTGCTAAAGTGTCTGCTAAAACAAAAGAATCATTTCCTGTTTGTTCTCAAGCAGTAGCATTTCCAGAAATTTTGAGAGATCCACCTGGGGTTGCCACATGTCTGGAAAACAGACCACCAAGGAACTTTCTCCACGGATACTCCTTGGTACAGGATTAGTGAGTTGACAAATGTATTTGAAATTGACAGAGAACATTGAAGAGATAAATCATTTTTATTTCTCCTTTTTTGCTGATCTCTACCAATATGTAGATGGGGGTTTGTGGGGCAGACACATGGAAGACTGAACCGTAGGCAGGGGGCCCTGGGCTGCAGTGCTTCTAAGAAGCAGTGGTGGAGGAGCGTCCCAGGGAGAGGTTTAAGTGCTTGGAGAGATGGGTGTCATCATGGAGGAAGCCTAGGAAGAAGGGAGGTGTAGCAGTGGGGCTCAGAGGAAGGAGGTACAGCAGTGGCTTTCAGTCCTGGTCACTTGTTTTTATTTATTAGAAACAGTGGCAGGCCATTAGAGGCCTGAATCCTTTTTTAAGATAAAAATTTGGGGTGAAGGGGATGGCTCATCAGGTAAGGGAACTTGCTACCTATAGCTGGTCTTTGCTACTTTGTGGGTTCTTCTTTTTCCCACCCTTTATCCCCCCAGTTTCACAAGCTATCACTACATAGGAAAGGATAGAAGGAAGAGACAGATTTCTGAATCTATTTTTTTTCTTCTTGTTCCTTCTTTGAGCAGGACTACTAACAAACTGCAACCAACACCCCCACCCCCCCACCCCGAATGACCAACAACCACCTACAATGCCTCTTGGGGCCCTAGTATTTAGATCCCCTCTGAAAAGTTCCCAGAATTCCAAACATCACACAATCACAGAAACTATCTACAGCTGGCAAAACCATGCCTCTGCTAGAGCACGAGGCAAATCATAGTCAGCTGCTATGGACAGTACGAAGCCGCCCCACATCCCACACCTGGGGTTAAAGTGAAAGCACATTCTTATATTTTTGTTTTCTTACAGCTACCGATCATGACATCCCACATGATGGAAGAATTAGCTCCCTCATTGCCATGGGACATCATGTATGAGTGTACACACACACACACACACGTAAATACAGAAATGAAATTTAAAAAAAAATATAAGCGCCGGGCAGTGGTGGTGCACGCCTTTAATCCCAGCACTTGGGAGGCAGAGGCAGGTGGATTTCTGAGTTCGAGGCCAGCCTGGTCTACAGAGTGAGTTCCAGGACAGCCAGGGCTACACAGAGAAACCCTGTCTCGAAAAACAAACAAATATATATATATATGGGCCAGTGAGATAGCCCAGCTGATGTATCTGATGACCTGAGTTCAATCCCAGAACCCATGTAAAGGTGGAAGGAGAGATCATCATAGTTTGTCCTCTGACTTCCATACATGTGCCATGGCACTTGACCACCCTCCCATATAATAATAAATAAAACTTACTTTATTTTAAAACTGATTTTGGGCTAGAGGTGTAGCTCGGCGTTACAGGCCCTAGGCTTAGCCCACCCCTTCCCCCAGCACCAGAGCAACAACCAAAGAAACCTGGTGCATGCTAGAAGGTTCGTTTTCTGAAGATAGACATGGTAGCATGCGGATGTGATCAGGACTCTTAAAGGAGGACATTCTCTGGCGACCCTTTTCCTCCCCACAGCTGCTCCCTGCCAGTTCTTTGCTGGTGAGGTCATGCATTTCATTCTAACCCATCACTGGGGTGACTGGGCATTCTCAGCACGCCAGGAAGAAACAGAGGCGTAATTACACCCTGGCCACACAACTAGCAGGTGGTAAAGTTGAAATTCCAACCCAGATCTGCCTGACTATGGGGTTCTGAAGAAACATGGGGGCTGCCTCAGCCCCAACCGCATCAGAGCTGTGTCAAAACAAAACCAGAAACGAGGGAGGAGGATCAGAGCAAGAGGGCCTTTTGTCTCTTTTCTTTTGTCTTCTTTCTCTATAAAATAATGGTTCTCAACCTTAGTAATGCTGGGACCCTTTAATACAGTTCTCATTGTTGTGACCCCCAACCACAAAATTGTTTTTGTTGCTGCTTCATAACTGTAATCTTGATGCCATTATAAATGGTTCTTTCAGAAGCAGAGAGTTGCCGGAGGGGTCGCGACCCACAGGTTGAGAACCATTGCTTTAACCCATCCCCTAAGGAAGTGGTAACATAATGGAGTGGTTAGAGCACTGCCACATCTCCTATCAAGCTCTGAAGGGCTTTGTGGAGAGGCCACATACATCACTACTTAATTGAACATTTGAGGAAACCAGCAAGGAACATGCTGTAGCAGAGTCTGAACAAAGGAGCCGGAGAGTGAATAACTCGCTCCCATGAAGGTCTGCTGTGAGGACAACTGTGACCCTGCTGGGCACAGTCATGCCGGCACCTGCCCCCGCGTTTCCATAGAAACATAGAAAGTGACTGATGCTAGGCACGGTGACACACACCTTTAATCACAGAGAGGCCACCGATAGCCACCTTTCCCAAACCTTTCCGACCTGGGCACACTGGCAGTGGGTGGCACTCCAGCTGCCATGGTCTCTATGACTTTAACCACAGCAGACACTTTGTCCAGATGGAGCCGTCCTCCAAAAATCTCCAACACTGATTGCAGAGGCCTCTAGAATAGAGTACTAAACAGGATCCTGCAAGCGTCGGAGCTCCAGTAATACTGGTTTCGGACAATTTCCCTTCCCTATTACCAACTCTAATAAACTAGGAATACACACAGGACCAGTGGGAAGGTGGCGTTTCGGCTTTGGGCAAGACATCTTTTCTATATCTTAGGGTCTCCATTTGATAAGTGAACATTACAACCTCATATCCAGAATCTGGCACAAAGTAGGTGTTGGGCCCATGCACCGTGAATGGATGAATGGGAGGGCTAGAGACGATGAACGAATAATACTTTGCACAGAATAATCACTTTCGGGTTTCTAAGATGAAAACAGCGGAAACTGGAAGCCCTTTCCCTCCCTCCTACACCACAGTGCTCAGGGAGGGGCCTTTACAGGCCTCCTTCACAGCTCAGGCACGAGGACCAAGACTTTACTCCCAGAGGATGCGCAGCTTGTCTCAATCTGACGAACCTGCAGGTGGCGCCCGAGCTACCAGCAATCTTCCATCAGAGGAGGAGCAGAGCTCGGTGCAAGGCTGAGCAGGAGCAGGTCAAGGACCCGGAGGTGGGCGGGGGCGGCCGCGGACTCATGATGGTGAGCTGGTTCTCTCCCAAAGCTCTCAATCCGTTTAATAAATAATAATAATAATAATAATAATAATAATAATAATAATAATAATAATAATAATGCAGCTAACGGTTTGCATCATTGTGATTAATTTTAAGAGTCTGAGCGCTGAGCGCCAGTCCCCAGCATAAAAAGCCTAAATATGAAGAATACAGTAGATGCAAAGGCTGTCTTTTGGACTATCCTGGAGTGAGCTCACACATCTGATCTTCCTTAGGAAGACTGATTATAACTGCTATGTGCCAGACACTGTTCTGAACACTCTAGGAAACTCATGTAATTCTCACGACAACCTACTAAGATCATACTCATTCTACAGATCAGAAAATTAGGACTACAAAGCTGGCAGTTCCCATGTCCAGCAAGAAAGACACATTTGGGACCAGGTATGACTTTGTGATCCAAGAAAGAGCTAAACAAACAACAGAGGGAGGTGGGGAGCCCAAACATTAGTTCTCCCTAAAACTCTTGGAAGGTGAGAGAACGCTTTTTCAAAAGTTCAGATTTGAGGGACAAAGAAGTGTAAGTCGGTGGTAGAGTATGTGTTTAATATGTTGTTACTAGATTCAATTCCCAGCACCAATAAAGTACATTCTATTTTAATTTAAAATAACTCAGTTATAACCCTGACCTTCAACCATATGTTTTTATAAATTGTAGTAGGACCAAAATTTTTGCATATAGAACTTCTTTCTTTCTTTTTCTCTTTCTTTTTCTTTTCTTCTTCTTTTGTTTTTGTTTTTGTTTTTGTTTTTCAAGACAGGGTTTCTCTGTGTAGCCTCTGGCTGTCCTGGAACTCACTCTGTAGACCAGGCTGGCCTCAAACTCAGAAATCCACTTGCCTCTACCTCATATAGAACTTCTTAGTAATTCTGACCAGTCAGATGGCTTTTGAAAGGTGTGTCATGGTGTTTAATGAATTTGAACAATGTATAGTCAGCCTATCATATGGGTAAGTTTCACCCAAATTGAACCAGACACAAATGGAAAATATTTAACTTTTTTTTTTTTAAGTTCATCTATGGGCTGGAGAGATGGCTCAGCAGTTAAAAGCACTGACTGCTTTGCCGGAGGTCCTGAGTTCAAATCCCAGCATTCACATGGTGGCTCACAAACATCTGTAATGAGATCTGATGCCCTCTTCTGGTGCGTCTGAAGACAGCTACAGTCTACTTACATAAAATAAATAAATATTTGGGCCTGAGTGAGCGGGGCCAAAGCGAGAAGGAAAATAAAAGTTCTTTTACACTGACTATGTACAGATTTTTTTCATGTCCTAGGCAATACAGTATCAAAACTCATATAGCCTTTACATTGTACTAGTTATTATATCTAGATATGATTAAGTATGCAGGAGGACATGCATAGGATATACTTATATATATACCTATACCTCTCTCTCTCTCCCCATACACACACACACACACACACACACACACACGCAAAGCAAACATTACGATGGAATAGACTTGAATATCCACGGATGGAGGACCTGTAACCAGGATTCTGAGAACAACTGTGCAGTACATACCTGTTAAGTTTCAAACCCTGACTGAGGCGCCTATTTAATATATTAAAGTGCACCTGCTCTCCAGGGTCTCCTAGCATCCCTCGGGATGCTTTACATGCTATGGCTGGCATATCTTGCCCTATACCCTGAACTCGAGCTGGGCTGTTTGTTCTTCCCCCAGATGCTCTTCCCTATATAGTCCAGACATTTTGGTTACCCACCCTTCCGTTTTGTACCTTCGGCCTCCTGACTGCTGTACTTGGTTCCCCCCCTCTCTCTTTCCCTCCCCCTCTCCCCACATGGTCAGGGTCAAGACTATTCTGGACTCTCACAGATGTGTCTACCTCTGGATATGTCTCCCTTTTATCCACAATAAACTTTCTCCTTCACCATAACTAGGAGCATTCATGTTCTTTTCTTTCTTTCCTTTTTCTTTTTTCTTTCTTTCTTTTTCTTTTTCTTTTTCTTTTCCACTCAGTATCCACGTAATTTCTACGGACTCCTTTGTGGTGGGCAGTGGGGGTGAGGTTTGGGAATGGAGAGAAAGTAAAAAGACATCACCGAGGAATTGGGACTGCGTGGCTCCGTGACAGAAGTGTTGCTGGGAAGTAGGGGGTGGGTCTTAGTCTTGATGAAAATAACTTTTTTAAAAAATGGACTCAAAAAGAAGTTGAGAGCCGGACAGTGGTGGCGCACGCCTTTAATCCCAGCACTTGGGAGGCAGAGGCAGGTGGATTTCTGATTCGAGGCCAGCCTGGTCTATAGAGTGAGTTCCAGGACAGCCAGGGCTACACAGAGAAACCCTGTCTCGAAAAACCAAAAAAAAAAAAAAAAAAAGAAGAAGTTGAGAACCATCTCATGGGCAAGCAAGCTGTAATTCTCAGCTGCAGCCAGGAGGAGAGAGGTAAGAAAAGTACAAGAAAAGGTCTAAGAAAGCAGCAGCCTGGGCAATGGAGGTCTCAAGGCAGCTTGTGCGGAGCGGGGTAAAAGGGTGAGGGAAGAGCTGTCTTTCTGGGAATAATGCCCAAGGTGTCACAGCAAGCAAGGTCGGCATTTTAGCCGTTTACTAAGCATCCTCCCTTTCCTTTGAAATTTTAAATCTTTCTTTTTGTTTTTTTTTTGTTTGTTTGTTTGTTTGTTTGGTTTTTTTCGAGACAGGGTTTCTCTGTGTAGCCCTGACTGTCCTGGAACTCACTCTGTAGACCAGGCTGGCCTCGAACTCAGAAATCTGCCTGCCTCTGCCTCCCAAGTGCTGGGATTAAAGGCGTGCACCACCACTGCCCGGCGAAATTTTAAATCTTAAAGAGGGGGAATTTGCAGTACTTCACTTTCTTAAAATTGGTGTGTTATCAAGGGAACAGAAGTGAGAGGCCGAGCCGACCTGGAGGTAGTCCATCCTCAGTGGTGCCCGAGTCGGCTAAGGCCCAACAGAATATGTCCTGGATGGTTGGTTTGTTTATGAGAGAGGGTCTCATACAGTCCAGGCCAGTTCTTAACTTTTGATCCCCTGGGCTCCACCTCCCCACTGCAATGATAGGAATGAGACATTAAGCCAGGCTAGAAAGGGTCCCAAAGCCCTGGGTTCCGTCCTTGACACAAAACCAGAAACTGAAGCCAAAAAAGCATTGATGAGCTTCTGTTTCAGGCCCTACAAAGCGGTTCCATTAAGGGTTCTAGCCTGAGGTCCTGCCTATTCCGCTACCCGGAGAGACCATGCAGAGACTCAACTCCAGCCGCAGGGGGCGCTGTTCCGCTTTCCTCCGCGGCAGGAAGCGGAGACTCTAATCCCTTCGGTGCTTGGGCTACAGGAAATGTCATTTCCGGGCCTGCGCGCACGCCACCGGAACCGGAACCGGTGAGTGAGTAGTAGTGGTTCCTCCAGGACCCAGAACCGACCCTGGCCTGCCTCCTTCGCCGTTCTTTGCAGGCGATCACCAGGCAGTTCCATCCCTTGGTGACCTCGGACCCAGCCAAAGCCTCAAACGCCATTTCAATGCCCCCTCCCGCGTGCTCCGAAAGACCATGTCTTCCCGGCTGTCCAAGAAACTGCGGCAGAAGTAGAGCGTCTGCTTCATGCACATTCGCAAAGGCGACAAGGTTCAGGTCCATCCAAGCGTCCTCGACTTCTAGTTACCCAGCATATAGCTCATTCATCCCCTTAACATGAAATCCTGCAGGAATCACATAAGCCAAGACCTCAGCAAGGCGGCAGAGTGACTGCCGACGTGCTAGACCGGAGCCACTGCAGTGCCTGTTCCGCCTAGGAGCGATCAGTTCTTCAATCATGGTGATATGCCAAGACTGAAAACATCTTTCTCAATTTAACCCACTGGCCTTTAGTTTGCCAAGTATAGCTCATGATGGCTCCTTGAGCCAGTCTTTGAAGTAGAAAATGCAGTAGTGCCTCTTGAGTTTAGCGGAATTGGTGGTCTGGGATCTGTAGGAATTTGCCATGCAATGATATTAGATTTGGCAAGGAAAACAAGTTGGTAGCTGCAGATCAGAGGTACAAAAATATCAGAGGCCCTGTGTTCTGTGTGACTGAGTTGGAGCGTGTCGGGATGAGGAATGGAGATGGAGAATAACATAAAATAGGCAGAGACTAGATTGTCTTCCAGAAGAGTCCTGTTGTTCACTTAGCAGGCATTCGTCGTTCTGGTCATTAGCAATGAGCAGGACTGAGGCAACCAGGCTCTGGGAAGCTCACAACTGCACGGGGCTTCTTGGGCAGGATGGTTGTGGGAAGCTTCCTTTCCCAGGATGCTAATAGCATCCCTGGCCTCTGGCCACTTGGTACCAGGAACATCGAATCCCCTTTTCCCTTATCACAAGCAAACTATCTCCAGGTACTGCTAGGTGATCTTCCCCAGGTGAGAGCTGTTGTCTTAGGGAATGAAGTGAGAGAAAGTGAGGGGCTTTGTGTATTGGGCATCTGATGGTTGAAGCAAGGCCAGTGCTTGGCTAGATGGCCAGACTGAGCAGTTCTGAGTGCACACTGCTCTTACAGAGGTAGCTCCCAGCACTCATGTCCGGTAACTCACAACTGCCTGTAATTCCGGCTGTGGGGAGATTCCATGCCCTGGGCCCTATGGACACTGCAGTCATGTAACATACACAAAAACTTAGATACATCGTTATACATACGCCTTTAATCCCAGCACTGAGGAGGCAGAGGCAGACAAATCTCTAGGCTTGAGACCAGCTTGGTCTACAGATCTAGTTCCAGGACAGTCAAAGCTATAGAGAGAGACCCTGTCTGGAAAAACCAATATGATCCTGAAAATGTTTGCCTTATTTAAAGGAGAAAGTCAAGAGCTCTAGGCCACTGCAACCTTGGAAATCGCTCTCCTTTGAAACAAGCTGGAAAATTAATATTCTCTCCTTTCTCCACATATCCTTCCTGCTACTGCTCTGTTCCCCATTTCATAGTCAAAAGAGTTGTCTACACCTACTAGGCATGGCGGTGTACATTTTTGTTCCCGGCACTTAGGAGACAGCGTCATGCGAATCTCTCAGGCCAGCCTGGTCTACAGAGCAAGTTCCAGGACAGCAAGGAGACCTTGTCTCAAAAGACAGACACAAAGACAGAGAGACAGAGAAGCCTATACTGTGCTCCCGTTCACTAGCAGGTGCTCTCTAGTCACATCCCTGTCCCCCTGCTTAGGCTGGGGTTACCAGTAACCTGTGTGGCTAAATCCAATGGCCACATTCATTGGGGGTGGCATCACCACCTCCGTGTAAGCATGTTCATGCTCACAGTTGCTGGCAACATCTCAGACTCCTTTTCTGGTTATTTCTCTCCTCTGATCCCTAACTCCTGGAGTTCAAGGCCTGGGTCTAGTCTAATACTTCTCTATCTATACACATACATCAATAGGTAGCATCCTATTCTCCGAGCTTAAGATGTGTGCTCTGTGGTAGCAGCTCCCTACTTTTTGGATTTAATTTGCAACATGATGTCACTATTTAGCTGAAGCTAGGGTTTCTGTCTGCTAACTGTGCTAGGAAGCAAGCCTGCTAGGCAAGCACTCTGCTGCTGAGACACGGGCTCAGACTTCTAGAGCAGTTTTGGTCCTAACATTCCTGCTGCTTCTAAAATCTGATTTTCTTCTTAGCTTCTATGTCTTTTGGGGGGGGGTGTTGTTTTTGTTTTTGTTTTTCCGAGACAGGGTTTCTATGTGTAGCCCTGGCTGTTCTGGAACTCCCTCTGTAGACCAGGCTGGCCTCGAACCCAGAAATCCACCTGCCTCTGCCTCCCAAGTGCTGGGATTAAAGGCGTGCGCCACCACTCCCAGCAGCTTCTGTATCTTAATAAGTGACATATTTCACCAGATGTCAAGACTTGACATGACACTCGGCCCTCACAGAGTAGAGTCATCTCCCTGTAATCTCAACACTCATTGTCCTATTGTGACAAAAGCTATTTGTATTAGCTTAGTCTCACTCCTTATGTCTCCTTTTCTGATCAGTGATGACATTTGTGTATTTGCTTGTTAACTCTTTACTGCCTCTCACTCTTAAGCTCCGTGTACCAGAGAGCTATCTTATTTGTTGGCTGGTCTCAGTCCAGAGCCTGGCTCCTAACAGGGCTCTGTCAACACTTGTTGAATAAGAAAAAAAATTTATTAACTAGATGAATATAAAAAGTATATAAAGGAGTTCATATAAAAATATATATAGATATATCTATATAGATATATTTATATTCATACCTCATATATGTGTATATAAATCTTTTAGGTATGAAGAAAGTGAAACTCAAGTTAAATACTACAGAACATGTAGCTGAGGATGACGTTGGATTTCTGATCTTCCTGACTGCTGGAGTTACAGGGATGTGCTACCATGGTAGACCTCTGCAGTGCCAGGCCTGTGAGTCGTAAACACATCCCCCACTGCTGCCCACTTCACTCCCAGCCACAGGGTAGTTTTGTGGTTGTGGTGCTGGGGTCTGACATAAGACATCAGGCAGCTACAGGACAAGTGTACAGCACATAAAAAAAAAGCTAGCTCTGACTGCCAGGACTGTTTTGTTCAGAAGTTTATATGTTCAGCCCATGTGTTCCTGACAGCTTCCTCCATGTGCTGTGCTGTCCTAGGTGGTTTGAGGACACTACAAAGGTCAGCAGGTCAGCAAGGTAGTCCCAGTGTTCAGAAACCAGTATGTCATCTACAGCAAGTGGGTACAGCATAAGAAGGCCAAGGGCACAGCTGTCTGCATGGACATCCAACCCAGCAAGGTAGCATTCCCTGGCTGGGCGAGGGCATGTCGGAGCTTTCTGAACAGGTGGTCATGTCCAGGCAGGCTTAGCGGCATCAACAAGGGACTACAGCAGCAGTTTGCAACCTGTGGGTCAAGATCCAACAGGGAGTTCATATCGGATATTTCTATTACGATTCATAACAGTAGCAAATTTACAGTTGTGAAGTAGCACTGAAATCATTCTATAGTTGGGGGTCACCACTACATGAGAAACTGTATTAAAGGGTTGCAGCATTGGGAAGGCTGAGATCCACTGTTTTAGAGGCACTCCACGCATTTTAAGGAAGAATCCTGAGAGAACAAGGCAGAGCTCTCTTCCTGGTCCTCCCCACCGAGCTAAGAGGGGCTGTTCACCTGTTCACATGCCAGAGAAGCTTTCTTCTCTGAGATTCAGATCTGTAAACTGCATGGTTAGGGTCTCGTCTTCTTAGTTCCTGCATTGTTGCCCAGTAGCTGGTGAGAATCCAGATTTTTTTTCTGAGCATCTTGCCAGCCAGGGATGTAAGCAAAGTTACCGTCCTTGTCAGCACATCACTGAACTGTGGGGACCTCAGAGAATCCAGGGTCTTGAGGCTGGCTGGCAGGAAGAACCCAAGGGAGGGAGGGTCCACTGCTTGGAATTATGGAGATTATAAATTCCTTCCAGACAACTCTGTTTTGTCTCCCAACAGGTGGTTACCAGTGCTCTGGAACCAGACAGAAACCGAAAAACAATTGTTGAGCGCAAGGCCAGTGTAAGGAGCTCACTGAGAATGCACGAGTGGGCGTAATTGTTGTGCAGCAGGAGCTGACCAGAGACGAGGCCTCATTCGGCTTCGTTGAAACTTTTCAGTGTCTGAGGTGTTTCATTATCCACCTGTTTTGCTACTGACTCTGTAAATCTCCTTTTGCGGTTTTGATAATTTACTTGTAAAAATTGGAACCATCTCCTAATTCCACATGGCATTTACATTATTTTATAAATAAAGGCCATCTCATCCACCCCTCCATCAGTCTCTCAAATATTTTTATGTGAAGCAGCACAGTAGTAGTGATAGGCCTCATTCTTTGTATCTGAGGAGGGGGCAGGGCAGGGCTCTGGATTCTGAGGCAGGGGGTTGCCTGATTGGTATCAGGACACCAGCTGGCACCCTCAGAACCCACTGGGCTCCTGCTGTCCCCTTCCTAACCGTGTGAACCAAGTCACAGCGCCTTGACCAGACTCCCTTCCCCAAGGTCTAGACTTCTAAATATGTTTTCTAATTGAAGTGTTCCCCTGCTGGAGCTAACGAAGAGCTAGCAATCTGTGTTGAAATTCAACTCTCATTTTGTTTGCCCTTGTATTTTTGGTTTTTACCCAATTCCAACATTTACGATGTGAGATTCCAGAAAATGCCTGTTAGACATGGTTGCATGGTACCCTCATTCCCTCCTGCATGAGGCTGAGGCTGAGGCTTGACCTCTCCCCGCCTTTGTCTGGCTCCTACTGGCATGTAGATTTTAGACTCCATTACATTTCAAGATTGAGCTTTAGGATAGATGTGAGATACCGTCACCCCTGGGAAGTCATCCTCTGATCAGAATGCATTAGACAGATTTTATTCCTTTGCATGCTGAAGCAGAACACAAGACCTTAAGTATATCAGACACATGCTACACCACCCGACTCCACTTCCTGTTCTCCTGTATGCAAAGCAACAGCTGATGGGCATGGTGACACACACCTTTAATGTCAGCACTCGGGAGGCAGAGATGGGTGGATCTTTGAGTTCAAGGTCAACCTAGTCTACAGAAATACAGTATCTCAAAAATAAATAAATAAATAAATAAATAAATAAATAAATAAATAAATAAATAAATATTAAAAGCAAGAACTCCTATTTGTTGTTTTACTTTTTCATCAATTATTGTAATATTTAGGTAAGGTCTCACTATGTAACAACCCTAGCTGGCTGGCCTTGAAGTCATAATCCTTGCCTTCAGAATGTCAGGATAACAGGTAAGCAGCGCCTGTCTTTCAGGCTGTGAATACTGAAGTATCAGTTCATCCACCTAGCCCGACTGAGGGGTGACATGCTTGTTACCATTAGCTTCCATCCTCTCATTTGTTCGAATTCCTGAGGGCATAGTGTGTGTCTCACGTGAACTTTAGTAATTCTTAAATCTACACAAACTTGATTTGTGTCTGTAGACTCTATACCTGGCTTAGAGAGTGGTCGCCTACCTCATCCGAGCTGTGACCTGCTGAGCAAGGTCAAGTGATAGAACGAGCAACTGAACGAGGAAGTTCTGTGCCTGTGGTTTTTGTTACTTTGGGTATTGTGAGATGTATTTCTATTTAGGTTAATATAGGTGTCTTGCCTGCATGTACATCTGTGTACCGTGTGTATGCAGTGCCTGAGGAGGTCAGAAGGGGGCATCACAAACTCCAAAAGGGCTGCAAGCCACTGTGTGTGTGCTGAGAGTGAAACCAGAGTCCTCTGAAGAGCAGCAGCCAGTGCTCTTAACTGCTGCGCCAGCCCTCCAGACCTACACTGATGGTATTTTCTGTCGAGATTTGTCTTCGTTCCTAGTCAACTTAAGTTTGGGAGTCCAAAAATTGGATTTTATAAGTTTACATCTGTGCAAGAGTTCTCTAGAGGAAGAGAACCTATAAAATGAATATAGACAAAAAGGGCATGTATTAGATCACTTACACAGCATGGCCTGGGTAATCCAAAAGTAGCTGTCTTCACGCTGGAGAGCCAAGAACCCAGCAGCTACTCAGTTGTCGATGGCTTTAGCTACTTTGCAGGCTCTTTCTTCCCTCTTCTCTGCCTCTTTTCTTCAGCCCTTTCAAACCCCTAACACTAGATAAGAGAGAAAAAAGGATGGAGAGGAAAGGAAAGAGATCCCTGAACAAAGTCGGATCAGAAAGGGGTTGACGTGATCGTTAGACTGCTTCCTGCTGATTAGGGGTGCCGAGTTCCTTAGTATACTGATCTCACCATCAAAATATCGAAGTTCTTCTTTGTGCATGACTACCTAACAAACCATGACCATCACCAACCAACCAACAACCCATCCTGCCTCTCAGGGCCTTGGCATTTATCTCTCCTCTGGAAAGTTCCCAGAATTTCAAATGTCACACACTTGCAGAAATTATCTGCAGCTGACAAAATCACACTTCTGCTGGAGCAGGAGTCAAATCACAGTCTATTGCTGTGGACGATCCGAAGCAGCCCCGTGTTCCATACCAGGGGTTAAAATGAAAGCACATTCTTACGATGTCTCTGTTTTGTTTTGTTTTGTTTAAAAAAAAAAAAAAAAAAAAAAAAACTAAATTCAAAAGTTGTCACTACATCTCCCCCATCTGTTTTAAGGCATTAATTGTGCTGTCTGTAGGGGGATAATTATAAATGGAGACATTTTTTAATGCAATAAGTGCCTTTTGAGTCAGTGGCCAAGATTTTCCGGAGACTTCTGCTCAATTCTAAGTTTTATCGGTTTTGACATCCAGAGCGTCTTCATTTCCTGTGGAAATAAAAACAAATCAGCGCCCCAGCTTCCACCTGGCATTAGCGCATTCTTATCCTATGTAGGCGGATTTAATTTCACAGTTTCTTCTATAACCCAGTGTTTCTAAGCTGCTGTTGCTCCTTTCTCATTAACATTCAGAAAATTTAGTGTTAACAGAGCACTATTGAGTATATCCCTGGGGTCTTCATTCTTCCTTTTCTTTCTTTTTTTTCTTTTTTCTTTCTTTTTTTTTTGGTTTTTTTTTTTTTTTTTTTTTTTTGGTTTTTCGAGACAGGGTTTCTCTGTGTAGCCCTGGCTGTTCTGGAACTCACTCTGTAGACCAGGCTTCCTTTTTGTTTTATAAGCATTTCTTTTAAGGTTTGTTTAGCTCTTTCTACAACTGCTTGTCCTGTAGAATTGTATGTTATACCCGTAATGTGCTTTATATTGTAGTATGCAAAGAATTGCTTCCTCTTACTGGGGACATATATGGGAGCATTGTTAGTCTTAATTTGCCCAGGTATTCCCATAATGGTCATTACTTCCAATAAATATATAATTACAGAATCAGCCTTTTCAGAACTCAAAGGAGTTGTCCATTGAAACCCTGAGTATATATCAATGGCATGGTGTACAAACATTAGTTTTCCAAATTTTGCAAAATGAATGCATCCATCTGCCAGATTTCATTTCTTTGGTGCTCCTAGGGTTACTTCCGGCAGGCACTGGAGTTTGGTTATACTAAGAACAAGTAGGACATTTCCTTAAAATTTCCTTGGTTTACTGCCAAGAGAGAGAAATGTTTTCTTTAAATCTTTACTGTTTTTTTTTTCTTCTTTTTTTTTCTTTTTTTCTTTTTTTCTTTAAATCTTTACTGTTAACTTGGTGTTTTCTGTGGAATTTTGAAGCTTCTATCACATTAGTCAGTTTCTTCATTTCCTGTGCTGACAGACCTGTCAAGCCTGTATGACACTGAATATTGGTGATATATGATGGGTAGTTTCTAATTCTGATTGTCTGTTGCAGTTGCATAAATAACAAGGCTAATTAGGAATAAATTCAACAGTTTCTGTATGCAAAACAACTTTCTGCATTGAGGGTCAGTAATTATATGAAGAGGCTCAGGAGAGTCTAATAATACCATGAGAATTGCACACAACTCTGATTTGTGAACTGAAATATATGGGCTTTGGATTACTTTGGTCAATTTGTCTGACTTATAATCTGCCATTCCCAACTTACTGGCATCAGTATAGAATGTGGGTATTTCAGGAATTTTATAATATGTGGGAAAATCCAATTTTTTTTTACTATACAAACTAAAGATGATTGCTTTTAGGATGTTTGTTGTCACTTTCTCCCAGACAGCTGCTACAAGCTCTTCGCCAGCCTTCACTGAACATACCCCATGATGGTGTGGGACCCCCGGGCAGGGGAAACCCCACTCAATCACGGGTTGCTGCGGCCAAGGAACACACA
>CM052710.1:82507488-82584692 GCA_028551405.1 Uromys caudimaculatus
AGCAGAAACCTCAGAGCAGAAATCATAAAGCATGTCAGCATAACCAAGGACAGATAGATGTACAGGTGTGCTTATCTGGGCGGCAGAAACCATAAAGCATGTCAGCCTAACCAAGGACAGATAGATGTACAGGTGTGCTTATCTGGGCGGCAGAAACCACAGAGCAGAACATTCTCAGAAGGGAGGGTAAAACAATTTCCCAGGATTTATGGGTACATAGAGTTCAGATACAGTTCAATTATGGCACCTTGAGGTTTGGGGGACCCACCTGTTATTGTTAATTGGGTCAGCCAGAAGGCAAATGGAAATTTTTCTTTAGCCAGGTTCTTTTATTCCTTCAATGGCATAATCTCAGCATCACTATAAGGCATTTCAATATCTGTCAGGTCTGTTCCTGACAATTGATGTAGTCTTATTCTACCTTTTATGATTAAATCAGAAACTTTTTTTGATGTAAGTCTTTAATTTTTCACTTTGTCAATGTCTAAGAAAATCCATCCTATAATACTATATCTTCCCTTTGCATGATGAGTCCAGTAGAAGGATGACTTGAAGGCAAAATATCCAAAATACAGACAAGCTTAGGATCAATTTGGTCCACATATGTATCTTGCAGTCTCTGTTCTACCACAGTTAACTCTCTCTCCACATATGTATCTTGCAGTCTCTGTTCTATCACAGTTAACTCTCTCTCTCTCTCTCTCTCTCTCTCTCTCTCTCTCTCTCTCTCTCTCTCTTTCTCTGCTTCAGCTGTTAACCATCTTGGACTGTAAATACAAAACTCCTTGTAACATTTGAGGCACATTACTTAACTCTTGAGTGGTGTGCCCATTCCGGAAGCATTTTCGAACCCCAAAAGACCACCAAGGAGCTGATTCCAATGTGATCACACGAGGGTCTTTATTCAAGCTCGAGCTTGGGCTCACCACATTCAGGGGTGCAGCAGAAGGGGAGGGTGAAGCCGTGAGCCCAGTTTCAAGCCAGCATTTATAGAGGCAAGCAAACAAGCAAGGGGGTTTCCAGCTTGGCACACGTCTGATTGGGGGAGGATATTATGGAATTTGTTGCTCTTTAAAATGATTGGCTGGAGCTGGAAGCGAAACCATAAGCTTAACTTCTGCTTTTCTCTTGATTGGTGGTCTTTAGGGAGTGACCTGGAAATTAGTGCTACATGCAGGCTTCTTGGTTACCTCGAGTTCAACCTTAGGTCAGGTTCTCTAAGATGGAGCCTGAACTCAAGAAGGATTTGGTCTGGTCTCTCATGAGTAGTTAATCCAGTGGTAGGTCATGCCAATTAATATCTCGCTTTTAATAGTCAGAGCTTCTTCCCTCCACCATGTTAACCACTGCAACTGTGGACCAGCCTCTGGTACAGCTGTCACCAATCCCTTCCAGTCTTGGGGAATAATTCTGTTTTGAGGAGCCCAGTTATTTGGGATTTGTTTCACATAGGGTGAATGCATCCTCACATGAAATCATTGCTTCTTTAAAACATCTTAGATCTAGCATTTCATTAGGACACAACCCTATCTCATCATACTCTTGTTCCACACCATTAGCAGGCATACAGTGTATGACTACCGGGAAACTGATGGTCATCCTGTAACCCAAGACCACCCTTCCTATAACTCTGGTGGCATGGTTGGTTTGAGATTAACCCTTTCTTCCAACATGGGCTGTTTCATCAGATTGCCCTCCTGCTTTTCTCTGACCCAACTGCCCTCTGCCATAGTGTCTTTCCCTCTTTCCTCCCTCAGGAAACTCTTGCTCTCTTGCTCAGCCACTGGGACTGAGCCCTTTTGTCTTCCCTTTTCCAGTGCTCCTCACCTCCCCAGCTCTTCCACCTCCACTTGCAATTTTTCCAGCTGCATAGCCAATGCTACGACCCTTTCAGAAATGAGAGAGCAGTGTGATCTTCTTGTTTGTTTGTTTTCCCATTTCAGCCATTTTTTTGTTTCTCAGGCCTCTCCATTTCCACCAGCAGTTTTTCCAACTGCTCAGCCATTCTCCCAACCTTTTTGGAAATAGATTATAGGGAGAAGAAAAAACAACAACAACAACCAGAAAATCCCCTCTGGGAGTTGAGCCAGGGATATCCTAGCACTCGCAGTCACAATAGATTTTCTTCTGGCATTTTGAAAAAAAGGAAATCCATTCCTTCATCCCCTGCTGTTTCCTCTGAGGCATTTGAAATCAAATTTCCTATTCTGCTTAGTCCCGTGTTGGGTGTCACTTGTAACAGGTCCTTGGCTTCTTTGTGAGTTCTTTTCTCTTCCAGCCTTCTCCACTCCCCTTTTTTCCCCAGCCTTTTCAACCCCCTAACACTAGATAAGAGAGAAAAAAGGATGGAGAGGAAACAAATGCGATCCCTGAATAAAGTCAGAGATCAGAAAGGGGTTGACATTATCGTTAGACTACTTCCTGCTGATTAGGGGTGTCGGGTTCCTTGGGGCAAGTTTGATCTTCACCATCAAAATAACAAATTTCTTCTTGTTTCTTCTTTGTGCATGACTACTTAACAAACCCTGACCACCAACAACCAACCAACAATCCACTCTGCCTCTCAGGGCCCTAGCATTTATACACCCTCTGAAACGTCCCAAGAATTCCAAATATCACACACACACACTTGCAGAAACTATCCGCAACTGGCAAAAATCACACCTCTGTTAGAGCAGGAATCAAATCATCATCAGCTGCTGTAGTAGACAGTCTTTTTTTTGTTTGTTTTTTTTTTGTTGTTGTTTTTGTTTTTGTTTTTTGTTTTTCGAGACAGGGTTTCTCTGTGTAGCCCTGGCTGTCCTGGAACTCACTCTGTAGAGTTCCAGGCTGAGTTGAGGCTGGCCTCGAACTCAGAAATCCGCCTGCCTCTGCCTCCCAAGTGCTGGGATTAAAGGCGTGCCACCACTGCCCGGCTGCTGTAGACAGTCTTGAAGCAGCCCTACATCCCATACCTGGGTTTAAAACAAAAGTACATTCTTATAATATTTTTGTGTTTAAAAAATCTAAAACTCCAAAATTATCACTATGCTCAGTCTACAAGCTTTTCCTTGGATCTCATGCCTGGATTGCCACCCAAGGGCTCCACTCACTTTTTTGCTGGGTCTTCTCTCTTCAAATAACCTGATCAAGAAAATCCTTTGCAGTTCTGTCCAACTGTCTTTCAGTTAATTCCAGATTTAGGCAGGTTGACAACAAACACAAAATACACCACACAGCCTGGGAGCTTAGGAGCAGTGTTTACAGGTGTGGCTGCTGTGGGCATGGCAGCTTGAGTGTAACATAAGACTGTGTTCCTCTATCACAGATTTTCACACGAGCACACACAACCCAGCCTGCTCCATATTCCTCATAGTCCTCAGAGGGTTAACATTATAGCTGATATCTTAGTGGTTATTGCTGTAAAGAGACACCATGACCACAACAACTCTTACAAGAGACGGCATTTAGCTGGTGCTTGCTTATAGCTTCTGAGATTTAGTCCACTGTCATCATTATCATGTTGGGAAGCATGATAGACAAACATGGTGCTAGAGAAGCAGCTCAGAGGTCTACATCCAGATCCACGGGGGGGTGGGGGGGAGGAGAGAGAGAGAGAGAGACAGACAGAGAGAGAGAGAGACAGAGAGAGAGACAGAGAGAGAGACAGAGACCAATGACCTAGCCTGGCCCTCTAAAAACCCAGACCCCACCCGTAGTGACACTTTTCTTCCACCAAGGCTACACTTCCTAGTCCTTTCAAATAGTGCCACGCCCTGGTGACTAAGTTTTCAAATCTATGAACCAACGGGGCCATTCCTACTCAAACCACCATAGGCTTCCAGGGAGCCACTTAGGCTAACTTGATAGTTGATTTGTGGCCTTTGCCTGTATGCTAAGGCATGTGTGGAGAAGCACAGGAGTGGGAGTCCCAACTTACAATTGCTGCCAAGGCAGGCAGACATGTAGGATTCCTGAGCATCACTGTTTAAAAAAAAAAAAAAAAAAAAAAAAAAAAAAAACTTAAAGAGAAAGCAGAAGGGAGGGTGGAGAGTTGGCTCAGCAGTTAAGAACACTCAAGGTTACTACAGAGGACCCCCCCACACACACACTCTTCAGTTATGGCTGACCTCTGGCCTCTGCAAGCTACTAATGATCATTTTTAAAGAAGAAAACAAAGCTGGATAGTGGCGACACACACCATTAATCCTAGCACTCGGGAGGCAGAGGCAGGCAGATCTCTGGGAGTTCAAGACCAGCCTGATCTACAGAGTGAGTTCTAGAACAGCCAAGGCTACACAGAGAAACCCTGTCTTGAAAAACCAATTAATTAATCAAACAAAGAAATTAATTAACAAATAATTTATTAATAAATAAAGAATAAATTAATCAATTTAACAAAGAAAACAAAACTCAAAATGTGTGATCTTGAAGCTACTGGGAGATTAATTACTCCTTCAGGCTCCAGTGTGGTCCGATGTAGAAAGGGCCACCTACACTTTGGTTTTGTGGCCTATCTCCTGTGTTGTTTTATGAACTTGCTATGTAAGCCTCTTTCCCCTCTGCCATTTTAATAGATTCTGATACTTAAAATAAGAAACTTTATGGCTAAAATACTCATCATATAGGGAAGGGGCTGGAGAGATGGCTCAGTGGTTAAGAGCATTTGTTGCTCTTGTGGAGGACCCAGGTTTGGTTTATTTCCCAGCAACCCCTACGGCAGCCCACAACCATCTATAATTCCAGTTCTAGGGTATCCAATACCCCCTTCTGATTTCCAAAGGCACGAGGCATACATCTGTTGCATAGATATACGTGCAGACAAAATGTATTTACAAACAATAAATCTTTTTGTGATTTTGCTTTGCTTTTTGAGAGAAAGGTTTTCTGTGTAGCCCTGGCTGTCCTGGAACTTGCTTTATAGACCAGGCTGGTCTTGAACTCAAAGATTCTCCTGCCTCTGCCTCCCAAGTGGTAGTATTAAAGGCATGTACTAACACACCTGGCCACATATAATAAATCTTTAAAAACAAGCAAATAAAGAAAACTATCACATAGCTCCTTACTGTATGTTGTATGAACATTCTCCTGGAACAAGGTTCATCAGACAGGAAATAAAGGAAACATAGAAGGCTCACAAAGCCTCTGAAAGTTTACAAGACTCACAAGATGCTTTCCTCAAGTTGTATGATCAATAACAATTGCTCAGGAGAGGAAACTGGCCAGCTGAGCTGCTTGCAAGTTGTGCAGGGAATTTCAGGGATGTCTATATCACTCATGCTTCTGTGAGTAGCTCTAATATTCACTGGTTCAGTAAGGTAGACTTGTGTAGAATGAATTATTTGGTTTGTCATCCATGCCTTATCTGGGGTGAATGGACATTTGTTCCTGTATGCCCAGGAAAAGTCACATAATAACTATATTCTGGTTCTTTGTACCTCTAAATTCAAATTATGCTATTTCCTAGGAATTGGTTTTTACCAACATATTCCAATATAAATGTGTTTTATGAGTTGTAACACCATATAGGCATCCAAATTCCATGAATTTTGTTTGTTTGTTTTTGGAGACAGGGTTTCTCCATCTAGTCCTGGCTAAATAACCTAAAAATCTCTCTGTAGACCAGACTAGTCTTGAATTCACAGAGCTCCACCTGCCTCTGCCACCTGAGTGCTGGTTTTAAAGGTGTGCATCACTGTCACCTGACATAAATGACATGAATATTTTAAAGAAACAAATGATTCCAGATTACTAATTGTGGAGAGCTTTTGGGGCCACCTGGCAAGAACCTGACATTCGGCTAAGGACAAAGAAACAGACTTCAGGCAGGAATCTGACATTAGGCTAGAACAGAGAAGTAATTCAGGTAGGAATCTTAATTTTAAGGTGGAACAGAAGAAGTAGGCTTCAAGCAAGAATCTGATTTTGGGCTTGAACGAGGAAGTAGGCTCAGATATTTCCGTCATCCTGACAAGCCCTCAGAAACAGCGATCACAGGAATTATCACAGACTTTTGCTTATTGCCTTGCTCATTCCTTGGCTATTTGTGTTTATGGTACTGTTTGCCCTTATTGCTTGCATGTAATTAAAATGGTATAAAAGCGGATTGGGAAAAATTAAACCTGCCTTCAGTCTCAGAATTGACCGAGGCCATGCTGCAGTATTGTCTAATTGTCTCTTTCTTTTCAATCTTCACTCCTGCGCTGGAGAACTTGTTGACTGACTGAGCGAGCTTGGTCAACTAATGGTGAGCTGAGTGACTATCAAGACATGACCAATAGATGGACCTCCCCTTCAAATTGAATTCTGATCCCAGTCTGGCCTGTTCCTAACAAACATGCAGATTGTTTGAACAATATATATTCAATGGATTATTAGCCTTAAAAATAGAGCTGTTTGTAATCCTAACATTCAGGCTGTTGGAGACAAGAGAATAACAAGTTTCAGTTCTAGGGCAGCCAGGTCTATATGGTCAAACAACCCCTTACACACACACACACACACACACACACACACACACACACACACACACACACCTTGAAGATAATATGCTATGTGAAATAAGCCCACATGGACTGCCATGTGTGGTCCCTCTTATAGGGGGTTCCTGGAACAGCCAATTACAATGAAACAGAAGGAGCAGTGGTTGCTGGGGGCTGGTGGGAGGGCCGTTGTTTAATGGCTATGAGAAACATCTAGAGAGCATAGTAGCACTTGCCTGTAATCCTAGGCCATGGCAGGAGGATGACAGGGTCAAGCCTATCTTGGGCTCTGTAGTGAGTCCTAGAGTTTGTTTGAACAATAATGTAAACAACTGCTTGAAAACAGTCTTGAGGATATATTGTATGCTCCGTGCATCAGCAGATCTTAAGGAAACAAGAAGTAGTGTGGTGAGGGAAGTTGGAAGGAGCTGCCTTCTCCAAATCAGTTCTGGCTGACCTCACCCTGTCTTGTCTGCTCAGTTCGGTGGCACAGGGGTTCATCGGGCACACTCTAGGCCTAGTATGCACAATGGTGTAGTGAGCACATTCTATGTCTAATATACTCCCAGAAACTGAGAGCTGAATGGTGCCTAGTCTCCAGGAGCAACTTGTATGCACTTGCAAACTTACGACATTACAATGTGACATTGTCATCTACAAAGTTCACACTTGAGAATCACACAATTGAGTAACAGCCACCCATCCCCACCCCTGCCAAAAGGTTTTAAGTATGTTTAAGATTCTGTGTTTGGCCACATTCATCGCTATCCTCTGCCACAGGCTGGACACTGAAAGTTTTGGACAAGTTCATACACAGACCCGCAGATATGCTAACCGTAGGAAACGGACCTTGGCGGTGCTTGGCTTGGGACTTAAAAACATCACAGTTTCTGCTGAGCTAAGTTTTCCAGGAAAGAAGTATCAGCACAAAGAATACCAAATGAGTCAAAATAAATGTTTCTCCTTTAAACAAAGAAAAGCAAAATACCTAGTACGGAATTCTGAAAGAATAAGCTATTGTTTTGTTTCAAAGGCCATTTAGCCATCTGGTTTTAACTACCAAGTATGCTGGACAAATAAAGTCTGTTTTTGTTAGTTTATTTTTTTAGACAGGGTTTCTCTGCATAGCCTTGGCTGTCCTGGATTAGCATTGTAGACCAGGTTGGCTTCAAATTCACAGAGATCCGCCAGCCTCCAACTCTTGAGTTCTAGGATTAAAGATGTGTGGCCACCACAACTGGCTCAGTTAAAGTCTTAAAATCATTTGAAAAGCTGGTCCAGCTGCTGAAGGTTCCAATTAATTCAGGAATCCATTCCACTTGATGAAGAAATGAGGAAAGGTGGCTATTGCTGGGAAACGAATCCACAGTCCAGCACACTGGATTCAGCTGACAGATCTCCTTCCCATCTTGCTCCGTTTACAAGCGTCTTCAAAACCAACCTCAGCCCAACATGGTGGTACACCTGTAACTTGGGAGCCGGAAGCCAACCTGTTCCACATAACAATTCCTTGGCCCCAAGAAAAAAAGAAAAAGAAAAAAAAAAAAACACTCCAAGAATTGCTCCCCTCCTCTGTGCCTCAGGAAGTTGATGGTGCAATGAGCCTACAACAATTACAGCAACCGCCACAACTCTGATATTTCTGGCTAATTCCTATTTTTTTTTTTTTGGTTTGGTTTTTCGAGACAGGGTTTCTCTGTGTAGCCCTGGCTGTCCTGGAACTCACTCTGTAGACCAGGCTGGCCTTGAAATCAGAAATCCACCTGCCTCTGCCTCCCAAGTGCTGGGATCAAAGGCGTGCGCCACCACTGCCCGGCTAATTCCTATTCTTATTGAAACTGTTGTCACAACAGGCAGGAATGCAAAATAGGGCCTGGTCATCCTCAGCTGTCTACTTGCACTGTGGCCTATTTGCAGGTCCACCTTTTCCTGAGATGTGACCTGTCTCAAACGGCTGTCAGATGTACTTTTTTTTTTTTTTTTTTTTTTTGGTTTTTCGAGACAGGGTTTCTCTGTGTAGCGCTGGCTGTCCTGGAACTCACTCTGTAGACCAGGCTGGCCTCGAACTCAGAAATCCACCTGCCTCTGCCTCCCAAGTCAGATGTACTTCTGTAACTCAGACATACAGCAGCACCAACGGTTAAGAGCCTTACAACCGTTAAGTCACTTACAATATGACTGTGACTAAGTTCCTCACTTGCAGTAGAAATGGCAATTCTGAGTGGTACATGGGCTATAGAAAAATGCAAAGCTTACAATCAGGAGCCTAGCACACAGGACTCTAGAACAGTAATCCACTATTGTAGATTTTACGTCTTTACGTCTGCGCGTAAAACATAGATAAAACTGTAAATAACACATCACCAAAATGGGCCTAAGTCCAAAATGGGCCTAAGTTCTGGCCAGAAAACTCCTTGGTGGCTGGCACTTCACCGCTGACAAACAGCAGCCTTGCGACAGGCCCAGGTGAGGGCGGAGCTCCGGTCAAAGGGGCGGAGTCCGGCGGACGAGTCACGCCGAGCGCAGGGGCGGGGCTTTAGCGCCGATCACGTGAGCCTCTGTTGACACTTCCGGGTGGGCTGAGAGCGAGGCGGTGGACTGATTTGGCTGCTGAGGCTCAGGCATGGCATACCACGGCCTCACTGTGCCTTTGATCGTGATGAGCGTGTTCTGGGGCTTCGTGGGCCTCCTCGTGCCCTGGTTTATCCCCAAAGGTCCTAACCGGGGGTAAGTGCGCCAGGCCCGAGGTGGTGGGAACGGAGGACCCGGTGGGAGGATCACGGAGAGAAGGATCGCGGGGGGGAGGACTACGGCGTGAGGATGAGGCGGGGTGGACCATAGCGGGGAGGACCGCATGCGCTCCTGAAGCCTGTCAGTGTCCCCGGCCGGAGGGTGAGGTCACCTTTGGCAGCCCCTCCCGGAAGTGAATTTTAGGGAATGCTTTTTGTCTTGATGGACCGAAAGCAAGCACATCAACTGAAGAGAAGTTAGGGTGCCTCCCAAGCCATTCTTGCTGCTTTGGTCTGCCTTTCATGCACGGGAGGTGTTTTGCTCAAACTTCAAAGAAAGGGACCTCAGAAATCTCCCTCTCTGCCCCCATGCTGTCGCAGTAGCGAACTCTGACAAGCTTGCTGCATAGCATTAAGCTCAGCCTTTGCATCTAGTGGGCCCAACCCAGGAGAGGGTGAGCCTGATTTAAGCGAGGTTAAATCACTCAGAGCTGAAGGTATTGTTTAGAAACCTCTGCGTCATACCTTTCAGGGCGCTCCTGCCCTTGCTTGTAAACGAGTATTTACAGTGGTTAGCCAAGATAGATTTTCATTCTCCTACCTAAGGTTTTGCTGAATACTGCTTTCTCTGTTTGGAGATAAACTTCTGTATTGCAGTGTAAAACAGACCTCTTCAGAGGAGCCTGGGGACACCCTCTTTCTAGTTCCTCTTTTGAATTAAGTCGTTTTTTCCCTCTCAAGATCACGTGGAGGTGACACTTGTACTTAAGTACTAGTGTGTCAGAAACGTCTCTTGCATTAATGGATTAGACACTAAATGGTGGGTACATAGTGTTTAGCTCCACAGCACTTTGTAGAGTAGACAATGTATATCAAGTGGGACATTTTGATGAGAGCAAGTTTTACTGTGATTGTGATATTGGCTTTTATTACTGTCTGGAATATACTGACTTAACACTTTTTCTATTAGCCTAAGAAAACACTTTTAAAGATTTATGTATTATTTATTTTATGTATATACGTATTTGGCTGCTTGTATGTAAGGGCATCAGGAGCGTGCAGTGCCCACAGAGGGACAGAGGGCTTTGAATCCCTTGGAATTGGAGTTACAGATGGTTACGAGCTGTCACGTGGGTGCTGGGACTTGAACTTAGGTCTTCTGGAAAAGCAAGTGTTCTTAACCAAAGAGCCATCTCTCTGGGTCCTAAATAAACGGCTCTTTAAAGGGAAATGATAGGTGAATTTCTGTCATTTGTAAGCATCAACTCCCACCTCTCAATAACAGTTCTACAGGATCATCTTCAGTTTATAGCAGCTGACGTGGTAGCTGTGTTCTGGGGTTATGGAAGTAATTTGTATTAACCGAATTCATTTAGACCCTTTGTTTTTTTTTTTTAATCTCTTGGAGTTAAAGACAACAAAATGCCTCTGTTGTGTTTAAACCAACCCTGTTTCATTCCACCACTGTCTGTCTTGCTGGCCTTCATCCCAGAAGAGCTCTTATTAACATGCCCAGTTTGGACCACTCCTTTCTTAAAACTCGGCTCTCCCCATCCTTGGCATCAGACGCCACCCTGTTATGCAGAGTAATGAAAGCCCTGTTGCTCGCCGCAGTCAGGTTCTATCTGACCTGCAGTGAGATCGTATCTGGGGCCCATTTGCTGCTCCACTGCAATCCTTGTGTTTCTTGCTCTTGGCAGGATTGAGCAGGTCTTGAAATGGTGCCTCCTAGGAGTTATAGGCTTACATTTTAGGAAACACTGCTCCAAGGTGACTGAGCTCTTGTGACCTTGGAAGATTTAGTTAGCTTTTCCATGTTCCTACGTTTTGCTGAAACATGGACATTTTAGGATTAATTAATACCAGGTCCCTTCCACCTCCTCCTCCCCAAAAGATTGTAAATCATAAGTTTTTTTTTAATTATGCAAGGACTGGCCTACTTAATGAACTCTGATGATTTTTTTTTCTGTGTTTGTGTGTGGCGGTGGGGTGTGGGTTGCTGAGAAGTGAGCCCAGAGCCTCCCACCTGCTGGACAAGCACTCTGCCACTGAGCTGTGTCCCCAGCCACCACCATGAAATGACTATTTAATACAGGAAAGCATTTCTGACTTGTGGAATTAGGAGATTTTCACTAATGAAATAAGGAACTGTGTAAAAAGGGATCGAAAAAGGACTTCTCTGTTGAATCTGAGAGACCCTTGCTCAGTGTTTTGAAAATGGGCAGTGAGGAGGGTATTGGAGCCTGCTGAGACAGCAAGACGGTGGCTGGTAGGGCAGGCCCTTCCTGAATGTGTGGGCAGCGGGGAGCCAATCCCTTGCAATTCTTTGGATTTTTCTGCAGTGGGACATGGTAGGACAAAATCCAGTCTGTGCCTGCTGTCCTGAGCACGTCTGTCCTTCATGATCTCCCTCTTTTCTCTTTAGGAGCCCACAAATTCACCAAAAGCTTCAAGCCCTCCTTACCGGATGTGGAGGATTGCACAGGGATTAGTAGACCAGAGGTTATGTCAGCTCCAGTTTTTGGGCTTTTTTTCTGTAAACATTTTGGAGCATGTAGAATGTAGAAAGTCACATATGAAAGGCTGGCTGGTGGCCTCAGGGGGTAAGGGTGCTTGTCACCATGTCTGACCACCCCACAAATTGTTTTCCAATCTCCCCTTGCATACTATGGCATGTTAAGAGCATTTAGAACTCTTCCAGAGGACCTGAGTTCAATACCCGGCACACACCTAACTCCAGCTCTGAGGAAGCCCAATTCACTCTCTGGCCTCTGAGGGCACTTGCACTGGGGTACATGTATGCTTATACACACATGATTAAAATACCATTTTTTTTTTTTTGGTTTGTTTGTTGTTGTTTTGTTTTGTTTTTTGTTTTGTTTTGTTTTGGTTTTGGTTTTTCGAGACAGGGTTTCTCTGTATAGCCCTGGCTGTCCTGGAACTCACTCTGTAGACCAGGCTGGCCTCAAACTCAGAGGCTGCCTGCCTCTGCCTCCTGAGTGCTGGGATTAAAGTGTTTCACCACTGCCCAGCTTAAAAGAAATCCTTTTAAAAATGTCACATCCCAAGGCCATATGTCATAATAGATTTACACATGCTTGCTTTATGAATGCATATGGCTGTGTGCATATAGTTGTGCAACGCTTTGCTAAGACATTTGAAGATGAATTGCAGCTTAGGACTCCTGCATAGTTCCTGTGGAGCAGGATTTTTGTTTTTTTTAAAGATTTATTTATTTGTTATTTATATGAGTACACTGTTGCTGTCTTCAGATAGTCCAGAAGAAGGCATCAGTTCCCAATACAGGTGGTTGTGAGCCACCATGTGGTTGCTGGGAATTGAACTCAGGACCTCTGGAAGAGCAGTCAGTGCTCTTAACCACTGAGCCGTCAGCCCCTGGAGCAGTTTTTTTTTTTTTTTAAGGGGAATGTTTTCCTGTGGCAGCTAATACTGGGTGTGTAATACCCAACTGTTTCTGTTCTCTGAGATGTCTTTTGGGGAGGAGAGGAGACAGCAGAGATTCTAAGCTAGGCTTGGGAGAAGGTGAGCAGGAACTGCACTGTGCTGGGGTGAGGGGCTGTGGTAAAGGCACTTGCCTTCAGGAATAAAGGGTTGAAAAGAAGAGTTGGAATGGCCTTCTGTCTGTCCATCTGTCCATCTTTATGTAGCCTAGGCTAACCTCAAACTTGCCATCCTCCTGCCTTGGCCTTCCAAGTGCTAGGGTTACTGGTGTGCACTACCATAGGCAGCTGGCTGAAGGGCTTAGATTACAAGTGGCTACACAGGTTCTTAATGTATTGTATAACTGTCACGTTTCTTGTCTCTAAAATGCATCTCGAGGTTCTAGAGAGATGCTCAGCAGTTAAGAGCCCTTGCTCTCTTGTAGAGGATCAGGGTTTGGTTCTCAGAACTCACATCGGGCTTAACCACTATAACTCCAGCTTCAGGCCATCGATGAGTGTCTGCACTCATGTGCACGCCCTCCCTCAAATGATTAAGATGAAACGCATCTAAATCCTGACCAGCCTTTGCTACCCACACTGCTGTAAGCCTTGTCCACGTGTGCTGCACCCCGGCCTGCATAACCCACACTCCCGATCAGTCGGCCTTTTCATTCACTCCATCTCTATCTCCCCAGCCTGCTCCAGCCCAGTGGAGAGATCGAGGCAGAAATCAGGCCAGATTTTACCAGTTTTCTGCTGCTGCCTCCCAGTAACGTTTTGGGCAGAGGCCTTGCAAAGGCTGTGAGATAGATAGATAGACCTCTTCTACTTTACCTCCTGCTTCCCATGCCTCCTTCCTCTGAACCCCCAAGACCCCTCTCAGCTCGTGGCCGAGTTTACTGTCCCACTGCTGGGTACACTCAGGTCTGCAGTCAGACTCCATCACTTGCCAAGGCCTCATCACACCTGCTTAACTTTGCCACAGCCCCGGCACATTTGTCTTCCTCCCCACTTTATGTTCTGAGGTCAGCAGCTGCTGACCCTTCAACGTGCTCATGATGATTGTTGTCTGTCTGTTGTTCATCTGTGTGTTGTCTGCTCTCCCCTCCTCCCCAGCCTGTAAGCTTCCCAAGGCAAGGGCAGGATAGGCTTCTTTTTTTTAAACATTTACTTAATTTTTATTATATGTGTATGGGTATTTTGTCTGCATGTATGTCTGTGAACCACATGCATGCAGTGTCTAGAGATGCCACAAGAGGGCGTCAGATCTCCTAGAATTGGAGTTACAGACGATGTGAGTGCCAGGAACCAAACCTACATCCACCAAAAGCGCAGCCAGTGAGTGATCTTAACCTCTGAGCCATTGCTCCAGCTACCAGGGTAGATGTTTTTTAAGTCAGTTTAATTCATTGCTTCTCTAGAGCTCCATTTACCCTGAGTACTCAGGTAGATCTGTGCAGTGAAAGAATGTATCAATAGCTTAACCACAGGAAATGCAAGCACAGAACTTCTAAAGGCTTAGCAAAAATAAGCAGGCATTCGGACACTTGTCTTGTTTGCTCCTGAGGCGTGGCAATCACCGCCTCTGGGAAGATGTAATGAAAGGATATTTCAGAGAGATTAATCTGAATGACTGTGGAGAGAAGAAAAGGACTGGCAGAAAGTTTTGAATCTGCCTGGAATAAGTTAAGCAAACCAAAGCAATGGGACTTCTTGCTGGCAAATGAATGGAAAGGAAGAAATCCCCTGGAGAGGGGGATGCTTTGAATGACAGATCCACAGCGTGGGCGTGTGTGGGTGGGCGTGCGGCAGAAGCTCGAGCAGGAGATGAGAGTTAAAGTAGATTAGCTAGGGGAATGACAGTGCTTGTGAGCAGTCCTGTGTCTGGACAGGTCCCTAGGCTTCCCTTGTGCTTGCTCTACCACTTGGGGGCTAAGATTCAGAAGTGGGGTGCTTGATCTTTATTATTTTTCAAATGTGTGTGTGTGTGTTTACATGTGTTATAAACACATGCTTGTGAGTACCCATAGAGGCCAGAGGTATCAGGTTAAGGGCAACTGTGAGTGCTGGGGACTGAACTGGGTCCTCTGCAAGAGCAAGATTACTGAGTTTTGAGTTTAGAGATGCTGAAACTCAGCTGGTTGGAGACCCAACCTTTTATAAACAAACAGAGGCGGGGAGAGGTCCAGCTAGTGAGCATAGTTTTAGCAATGTTAATTCATTGCCAAGAATACCGTCCAATACGGCATCTCTGTCAAAACGAATTGTTGGTCCAGACTTCTCAGTTTCAAATCAACCTGTGGTATCAGCATACTCCCTTAAACCCCCGTGTTCGATTATGTACTTACACCTGTCCTCAGTCCTCCTGGGGCACACTGCAATGGGATGGATGTTTGGCTAAGTGCAGCTCTGTTGTCTTGGTATGCAGTATGCATTCTTGCAGGAAGGGATGTAAATCCTTCTGCAAGGTCTGTGTGCTCGCTGATGTCTAATATTGGGTTTTTCTTTCTTTCTTTTTTAGAGTTATTATCACTATGTTGGTGACCTGTTCAGTTTGCTGCTATCTCTTGTAAGTATCTTGTCTCTTGTACATAGTTGTTCTTAAAAGCAGTTATTCTTATGTAAATAAAGTATCAAAAAAAGCAGTTATTCTTGGTATTTATAATGTGTTAATTGACACATTATGGGTCATTGGCACATAATATTTGTTTAATATCTACAAGTGGTATCCTCAAATTGAATATGCTCAGAATTTCACATTTTCCAGTGCTCAGTGTGTTCGGTAAGAGCTAAAGACAGGAGTACAGCTGTAATTTAATTGCTGTGAAGGTAACACAGTTATCTGGAGCTTATAATTATACTGCTTTATATCCTACTATTCTGAAGTATTTACTAAGTTTACTCATTTTACCTATGATCTCACATGAGTGTAGTATCTTTTTTTAAATTAAAAACATTTGTTATTATTACACACAGACAGTCCCTCTGCGACTGGGGCTACAGCTGACTATAAGCCACTGTGTAGGTGCTGGGAATCAAACCCTGGTCCTGTAGAAGAGCATCAAGTGCTCGGTTTTTTTGGATTGTTTGTTTTTTGAGAAAAGGTTTCTGCGTGTATCAGCCCTGGCTGTCCTGGACTGGCTTTGTAGACCAGGCTAGCCTCGAACTCACAGAGATCTCCTTGCCTCTGCCTCCTAAGTGCTGGAATTAAAGGCATGGACTACCAGTACCAGGCTAAAATGTGAAGTAGGGTTTTTTTTGTTGTTGTTTTTTTGTTTTGGTTTGTTTGTTTGTTTAACAGATTTTACCTGCTGTTAAAATTTTTTCTTTTCTTTTCTTTTTTTGTTTTTTTCGAGACAGGGTTTCTCTGTGTAGCCCTGGCTGTCCTGGAACTCCCTCTGTAGACCAGGCTGGACTCGAACTCAGAAATCCACCAGCCTCTGCTTCCCAAGTGCTAGGATTAAAGGCATGCGCCACCACTGCCGGGCAAAATTTTTTCTTTGTCGCTAACTTGTTTTGTTTTGAGGTGTGAAACTGAATACTGAACCCAGGGCCTTGTAAACCCTGAGCCCCCATCCCTAAATAAAGTCATTCTTTCATTTTTGTTTTATATATGTTAAACAAATATAATTATTAAATAGACATATAATACTACATATATACATTTTTATTTTTATGTTTTCCCTTGAGCACAGTCTATGTAG
Source organism: Uromys caudimaculatus (assembly GCA_028551405.1). NCBI lineage: Eukaryota > Metazoa > Chordata > Mammalia > Rodentia > Muridae > Uromys > Uromys caudimaculatus. The sequence continues at coordinate 82,523,826 of CM052710.1, forward strand.
TCCCGGCTGGCCTTGAACTCACAGAGATCTGCCTGTCTCTGTCCCCCAAGGTCTGGGATTAAAGGGTGCACACCTCCACTCATTCCTTCTTAAGACCATTGTTTATCTGATGTACAGAAGTGGAACTAGGATTATAATAAGGTAGAGGAAGGATAGTTTTTTTTAAATCATTATAAGCTTTATCAAAGAATAATAATTCATCTCTGTCTGAATGGATTGGATCTACTATTGGATGAAAGCTGACTTTGTATATGTAGGATACTTTTTCCCCTCAGCCCACGTTGGGATGCTGCTCTTCGATCGTCATGAGTGGAGAAATGGCAGAACGTCCTTGAGCTATTTTATAGATGGGTCTCACCGTTCTCCACACTCTCCTCTCTCCTATAGAATATGGACCAAGCCAAATTGCAAACGAAAAACAAACAAACAAACAACCCTGAGTTTTAATCAACTCTTGGAGCAAAGAACTACTGAAAAGCTCTTGAAGGGATCTGACTTCTTCTTTGTTAAACAATTGGAACATAGACCACACACACCGCAGAAAGGCTGCCCCTTTAGGAACGTCCTCGGTCGCTTTCTTTCTTGTCAAGATCTCACACTATAGCCGAGATAGTCTGGAATTTACTATGTAACCCAAGCTGTCCTCACATTCACAGCAATCCTCCTGCCTCAGCCTCTCTGTTTAGTCGACTTGACACATAATCTAGAATATTCTGGATATAGAGTCTCAGTGAGGAATTATTTGGGTTGGGTTGGCCGATGGACAGACCCATGGGAAATTTCTTGGGTTAATTGGGGCAGGAAGACCCTCCCTGCACGTGGACTGCACCTTCCTTGGAAGGTGTGAGAGTGGAGAAAGTGGGCTGAGTACAGAAGCTCACAGGCACTCTCTGTCTCTGCTCCTGACTGGCCCGTATTAGCGCTTTCAATTCCTGCCACCTTGACTCCCCTGCCATAACAGAATCGTGAGCCAAACAAACCCTTTCTCCTCTAAGTTGCTTCTGTCTGGTATTTTATCACAGCGGCAGAAATGAAACTAGGGCGCTCCCAAATGTGAGGTTTACAGGCACGAGCCACTGTGTTCATACATTCTCTTCTCACGGATCAGTTTCTAGCCCCCTGAAATTTTGCTCATGCGGTGGGGGTGGAAACGGTGCTAGCCAGAGTATTGTTTAGTGTAGCCATGAGCAGGAAACAAGCAATTCCAATCCATCCTGAGATGAAAGTCTGGTTCCTTCTGTCTGCACCTACAATGTCTAGGTAGCTGGAGCTTCTGCGCTAAAGTTTTTAAGGAAGTGTGTAATGAGGGTTTCCTACTGTTGGCTTTCTGCATACCCTTCAGTGACTTCTAAGCACGGCTTTAGGTTTCTGTAAAATGTCCTACAGGTGCTAAATGATCTCAAGGTGCCTGGCCGCACCAGTAGTAAGCTTGTTAGTAGTTTTGGCTAGAGACTAAAAGAATTTCCAGCTGATGGCTTAGCCTCTGTGGTGGAAGTCTGACATGGACCAAGTGGAATGGTTTCCTTATAGTAGCTGGCTGTGGGGAAAAGAGCAAGTTCATGTGTCAACAACAAACTTTTATTTGAGACAGCGGCTCCCTGTATCCCTGTATGCCTTGGCATTTACCATGTAGACCAGGCTAGCCTCAACTCACAGAGACTCACCTGCCTCTTACAAGCACTGGGATTGAAAATTCATGCTCAGCCTGATTTTGACTTTCTAAGCCTACTGTATTCTCTCTGCAATTTTACAACCTTCATAAATTACCAACTTATGGGCAAGCCTGTTTCACCCCCTCAGGTTCTCTTCTACCTTAGATTATTTTGAGGCAAATGTAGTTTATTCTATAACCACCACGTCAGACAGTACAACCATGTACTGTACAGTACAACGCACTATAGGTAATTCCTCTGTCTCACTAAGTATCCTGCTGCATCTCACTTCCCTGATTGTCTTACTGATTTCATAGCTGGTGGATATGTGCCTGAGGAGGTGCTGCATTGGCACCCCCATTGCCATCCTTGGGTAAAAGCCAGGGGTGCTGATAAATAAACATTATGTTCTGTCCAGGACACTCCTCTCTTGTTCCTATGAATAAGCTTGTGGTCCAAAATTTATTCAGTAGTGCCAGTATTAAGAACCCCTGACCTCAAGGAAGGGATAGAGAGAGAGAGAAAAAAAAGAGAGAATTGGGTAGAGCCAAACCTGAGCAGTGCCAATGCTGACATGTGGCATGGTTGTCTCTCTCTTTCCTGGGCCTCGACTTGCCATAGTTCCAGTCACTCAAGATCAGCTGCAGCCCCGAAATATTAGTATTTTAGTATTGGTCTTGATTCCCTCAAGAGAGATCTGATATCCTTCACTGTAGTGTCTTCAGTCTTGCTGATTTCTTTCTGTTCCTAGCTTCTTTGTATGGGAACTTCAGTGTTCCCATAGGGGTGTGTGTGTGTGTGTGTGTGTGTGTGTGTGTGTGTAGGAAACCGTGTGGGTAAGGTCTACTGGATGTATTGGAGCAGGGCCCACATAACTGAGGTGGGATTACTTACTGTTTAGATGAAATGTGCCTGAGAAGGGCCATATAGCACAGCCTCTGCATCAGGAGGCTGTGCTGGAAGAGCCGAAGGGTTGACTGGTGGAAAACCAACTGCATGCTCACTAGAGAAGTCCCTTTGCACAAGATGGAGGGGAACTGTTTGAAGGTAGCACAGGGGGAAGCAAAGCTGTCTCTGACCTCATTGCCCAGAGCTTGGAGAAGTGGGGGAGGAGCCAGCGTCACCTGGAAGCAGTGGAAAATACCTGAAAAGAGATGTGACTGAGGCAGGTAATTAGAGCTACAGAGACCACAGGGTGAGGACTTAGGAGAGGCGATTGATGAGACTTGGAGCAGCCTGGGGTGGTTTTGTTTCTGCAGTGCTAGAGTCCAAGCTGAGTCCTGCAGGGCTCACTCCAGCCCCAAGAGAATGAAGCTTGGATCATGAGGGGTGAACCTGGAAGGTTTGGATTTTGGACAAAATTGGGGTAAGCAAAGATAGGAGACCCATTGAAGTTATTTCCTGTAGACCTGTTAGGTGGGCCTTGGTTCTGCGGACTTCCACAGTACTAGGCAGTGTCAGGTTTGGGCATTAGGCACTACTGCCCCTCTAGGCTGCTGCCAGTGAAGAGGTCAGGGCTGGCTGTGCGGTCTCAGTGGTCTTTTCTTGTTCAGTGCTAGGCATTGACTCCAGAGCCTTGCCCACCCTGTGGCTCAGCCACGCTCTCAGTGTTTTTGAGAGAGGGTCTCAGTAGATGGCCCAGTCTGGCAGTGAACTCTGATTGCTCCTCCTGCCTCTGCCTTCTGAGTTCTGGCATCAGAGGCACGCTCTCTCACTCCATGCTTCACCAGATTTTGAGAACGTCCTTGCTTCATTAAATGGGTTTGGTTTTTTGTTGGGGCTTTTTTTTTTTTTTTTTTTTGGGCTTTTTTTTTTTTAATTCAAAATATTTTTACTATGTATGTGTGAATTTCCTTCCTGTCATTGATTTTTTTTCCCCACTTTTCTTTTAGAGACAGAGTCTCACTGTGTAGCCTTGGCGGGCCTGGAACTCAGTCTGTAGACCTAGTCAGTGCTGGGATTTTTTTTTTTGCCTTTTAGTTTAATTTAGTTTCGGTTTGTTGAGAAGTCTGATTACATAGTCCAGGCTGGCCTTGAACTAACGGCTTCAGCCTCCCAAATATTAGGATTGCAGGCACATGGCTCTGCACACCCAGCAGTCTTTATCTTATGAACATCTTCTAAACATATAAAATCAATATCATTATTAGCATGCTAACTTTAGGCTATTTTATTGTTTTATTTCATTAGATTTTTGTTCCTGCCTTATTTTCTAAACAATATTAACTGAATGCTAGTGATTTTAAAATTTCTTTTTAAGACCATATTAACCTCACTTTTTAATTTAAAAAATTTAATGTGGGTGTGTGTTTTCGTGCACATGAGTGCACTGCCTGTGGGTGTCAGAAGAGTGCATTGGATACCCTAGAACTGGAGTTACAGGAGGTTGCTTGTAAGTCACCTAGTGTAGTTGCCGGGAACTGAATTTGGGTTGGGTCCTCTGGAAGAGCAGCAAGCGCTTTTAGCTGCTAAGCCATCTTGGTAATACACACATATATGTGCACTCCCCCCCCACACACACACAAGCACACACTGCCACTACCTTTTCCTTACACATGTAATGTATCTACTTGGGATGGAGCAGGTGTGTGGAACTCAGAAGGCATTCCTCAGGGCTCCATTCTTTCCTTCCACCCTGAGAGTTGTGCACATCAAACTCAAGTTGTCAGACTTGGCAATAAGTAGCTCTGACCTCAGCCATCTTGCTAGTCCCTCTGTCTGATTAATTCATGATTCACAATAAAAGGCTTTGGGGTTCCAACTTTCTTGAGGGATATTTGGGTTTCTCAGACTCTCTGCTCCAGGTGGGCCCTGGGCTTTGGTGTTTCTCAGCCTGGTGAGGTCTGCAGGTGAAAGCCCAGGCTCCTGTGGTTTGTTTGACATCTGTCTGCCCCTCAGCTGTGGAGAGCCCCTGCAGCCACTTCATTCTCTCCCTGGAGAGCTGCCATCACTTAATTTGCCATCCGAGAGTTGCTTCATTTCTCTCTTAGGCACATTTATGGTGCTTATGAATGGGGGAAGCGAGAGCATGGGTGGGGCCCAGCGTGTTGCCGTTACCTGCTGTATGGAGGCAGATAGTAGAATCTTTTCCCTTATAATATGGCAGATAAGGAGATTGTTGGGGCTGGGATTGTGCCCCATTCATATTGTGAGACCCAGATTTCAATCCCTAGCACACACAAAGGGCTCCTTAGAAACTTTGTTTTGAAAGGCCCAGTTTAAAAAATGAGTTGTCTTGAAGTCCTGGGGGGAAGAAAGGGAAGAGATTTCAAGTTAAAATGGGCAAAATTAGGGCATATTCCTGTGGTAGCAAAGGGGCCACAGTGGTAAGGTTGGCAGCCAGTTAATAGAAAACATGTTTGTCTTCTCATCTGGAGCTTGGTGTTCTCTGCCAGGCCTTCAGGCTATGCCAGAATTGAGTTCTTTGTGGTAATAAGACTGGAGTCCCTGTTTCCTCACTGGCTGTTAGTTAGCCACCGCCCTGCCCTTCAGACCACTCACATTCCACTCGGCCCTTCATCTTGAAGGCCAGCAGTGGCATCTCCTTTGTGTGTGACTCCTTTCCTCCTTTATTTATTTGTTGGAAGACAACTTGGAGTGGTTTCCGGTCCTGGAGGGAGGGGCTATGTCAAACTCAGGCTGTCAAGCTTGGCAGCAAGCAGTGTTACCTCCTGAGCCATCTTTCTGGCCCTGTTCACCCTTTAGAGTTGTGCCTAAGCGGCAGAGCATTGGTCTAGCATGCAAGAAGCTGTGGGTTCCACCCCCAGCACTAGAGGGAAACAGTTTGAGGAGGGAGAGTAGCCAAGGATGGAAAACCTTAGATGGGATACAGATGTCACTGGGGAAGGGAGGGCTCCCCCTATGAGGGAGCCGCGTTCATTGGTAAAACAAGGCCTAAGTTGGTTGAGAGCTGCCAGGCAATGGGTGATCCAGACGACAGCCAGGAGGGCAGGGCGCCCCGTGCCGGTCTCTGGAGCCCGTGCTCCACTGGGACTTCTGGTTCCATGTTGCAAAAGCTGCAAAAAAGTTACTGCAGGCCAAGGAGTTCCAGCTCCGAGAGCCGGGAGAGCTTCTCACAGTGTTCTCACACCTTGCCAGTGGCCTCCAGCCCGTGCCTCCAGTGTCTCCTCAGCCCTGTCCTCTGAGCGAGAGAGAGAGAGAGGGAGAGAGAGAGAGAGAGAGAGAGAGAGAGAGGGAGGGAGAGAGAGAGAGAGGGAGGGAGGGAGGGAGGGAGAGAGAGAGAGAGAGAGAGAGAGAGAGAGAGAGAGGGAGAGAGAGGGAACATGAAACCCATTTTAAGGGTCAGTATGGGAACTCTATAGTGTTGTCTCCTTGCCACTATGGGCGAGCAGTGAGTTCATAAACCAGGCAGCTTTTGACAAGCACCTTTTCAGAAGTTACTCGATTACTCAGGTCTCTATCCAGACATGCCCCTGTCTGCGCCTGCTGCCTGGCTTGATGCTGTCTACAGGAGCATCTGTCCCATGCTCTGTGTGGACATGTGGGCTGTGGGGCCAGGGGTGTGAGTAGGGGTAGAGGTTGCTAATGGCTGAGTGCCACAGCCTCCGAGAAACTCCAAAGGAAATCTCTTGTGCTTCTTCTGTGGCTTGGGCACACTTTAAGCTGTCTCACAGATAAAGAAACGCAAGGGCTTGCCAGCCACTGCCAGAGCCCCTATTATCTCTTTAATTCCTGACACTCGGAGGCAAGTATTTTGGCTTCGTTTTACAAATGGAACAAGCTTGGGGTGTAAGGTCGCTTGCCTAGAGACAGTCCAGCAACTTAGAGTGAAAATCCAATTTTGTCTAGACCGAATCTCCCTATTTTCTGGTAGTTTCCGTGTGGTTTTCCTGCCTTTCAAAGTGTTTGTGGGCACTTGGGTATGTTTCTGCTATCACTCACCGGCAGAGGTCACTCCTGTTGTGGCCCGGGCTAGGAGGACAGTGGATGGAGGAGCCATCCCTGACCGGATTTCCTTATTCTACAAGGAAGCTGAGGTCCCACCTGTGCCTCCCCAGGAGCTAGGCCGCACCCATGTTCCCCATTCTTCCTGCTGTGTGTGGAACAAAAGCACTAAGCAGGATTATTTGAGGGCTGGGTGGGGCTCCTGTGCAGAACCCTGTACTCTATGCTTGGAGAATTCTCCCGGCTGAGCCGGAGGCGCTGGCCTGACTGTGGGGAACACACACCTTTGCCCTCCCTGGTGGATCAGGCCCTTCAGCCAGCATCTTTGCATCCTCAGAGCCTGACATGGCTGTGGCCCCAGAGAGTGATTGTGGAATAGGTGGGACCACTTTAGACAGCTGAGCTACACATTGAGTTCAGGAACAGCCTGGGCAATTTACTGCAACCCTGTCTCAAAATGAAAAATAATAAGAGCTGGGCACGGTGGCGCACGCCTTTACTCCCAGCACTCGGGAGGCAGAAGCTGACGGATCTCTGTGGGTTCGAGGCCAGCTTGGTCTACAGAGGAGTTTCAGGACAGCCAGGGTACAGAGGAACCTTGTCTCAAAAACCTAAAGGAGAAAATAATAACAATAATAATAATAATAATGAAAGTCTGGAAATGTATCTTAGTGATTGAGTAGGATATAGGCTCTACTTTCAATCCAGTAGCCCCCTAAAAAGAGGAGCTTGCATTTGCCCTGGGTCCACCCCAGTTCTGCAGCTCCCCTAGCTGTTGCTGTGCCACCACTGTCGCATAGGTGCCTCTCAGTTTATGGTTATTAGGCCTCTGGGCTGTGGAACCATGTGGAACAGTTTGGGCAAGCGGAAGGGTACAGATCGTTCCTTCTGCTTACACAACAAGCTGGCTTCGGCCAGAGCACAGGCCCTTCCTCCACATTGGGTCACAGCGGGCTTTTCGGCCTTCCGAAGCTCTGGATGGTCATCAGCATTAGAGGGAAAATTTAAGTCTGTAGGTAGAGAAGGGCAGGCACTGAGTTCACTCAGCTGGTTGGAGAGGGAATTTCCTCTAAAATTTCAATTGAAATAGCCTGTATTATTTCTCCAGACCTTTCCCTAACAGGTTGTGTTTTGTTTTGTGGTGTGTAGTAGGGTGGGGGTAGAGGTGGGGGTTGAGATTGATTTTTTTTTTCTCCCCTTTTGATTTGAAACATTGAAAATAGTGTTGGAGGCTGGGGCTGTAGCTCAGTGTTTGAGTACTTGGTTACCGTGGGTCAGTGTTTGAGTACTTGGTTACCTTGCGTAAAGCCCTGGGCTCTATCTTCCAAACAGTTTGGAAAAGCAAAATGAAACAAATTATCCCATTGCTTCAAGCTGGGTGGATGACAGACTGTGACTTACTTTTTACTCAGGAGGCTCCCTTGAGTCTAGGACTTTGAAAGGAGCCTGGGCAAGATAATGAGATCCACCCCCGAAAAATTGCAGGACAGGGAGGGTATGTTAAACTCTGGAAGCTTCCAAAGACTACCTTGAGCAAGCAAAGTGGCCTTCGTTCGTTCTCACTTCTAATTCTTATTCTTTACTGTGAACAGGCACCAAAGGCTGGATTCTTACTTCTGTAATTCACAATCAATTTAGATGTAGCTAAACCCCAGTCCTCCTTTAAAGTGGCTCAAAGGCCAGTCTTCAGCATTAGCTGGGCCTCACTTCTGGTCTTCTGCTGCCTGCTTCTGTGTACCTAGTATTGTGGACAGCCACGAGTCACTTAGCCTGCCTCTGCCTGAGGCTCCTTACCTGTGAGTACAGCATGGTGACACACGCAACAGACACCCACAGCTACACGCTGCCTCCTGCAGGTTCCTGCTGTTCTCTCAGGCCTCCTCTCCTGGGAAGAATTTTAGGATGAGTCAATTATGAAGAAAAGTTAGTGTTTATCAAGAAACAGCTTTGGCCAGGCAGTTTCTGTGGAGTAACAGTGTCTGGTGGACGAACCTGTGGTCTCAGCACCTGGGGAGATGTGGGTCATCTTTGGATACTTAAAGGAGTTTAAGGCCAGCCTGGGCTACATGAGATAGTATCTCATGATTGTGTCTTAACCATAGTGATATATTTGGTATTGGTAGCTTCTGAGGTACCATTTTTAAAGGATTCTTGTTGTAAATGAGACCATAGACGGGTTCTTAAGCTGTCACAAGGGTTGAAGTGGCTCAGGGAAGTTAAGACATTTTTGACTATCAACAAACCTCCTAATTTGGTGGTTGGTGAGAACCACAGGAAGTCACAGATTATAGCTAAGAAAGGAATAAGATTAAAGGCAAAGGTCAGAGGTCAAATATTCTTTGGCCTTCTGCATAGTTCATTCCTAGTTTAATGTTCTTATCTGAAATCTCTCTGTAAAAAAGGATCGTTGACTCTATGTAGGAGTCTTCACAGCAAGCTTTGTTAATTGTACTACTAGTGAGAGGTGTTCTGGCAGCCTTTCCCTTCCCACGGCACTTTAATTTTCTCTTTCTGTCCTGCTCCAAGGATTTTCAGAAAAGCTCCTGGATGATTGGTCTGAGGTTGACACACACACCCTATATACCCCTACAACGCTGGGAGGTGTGTGTCTGTGTATCTATGTGTATGTTAGTGCAGACACCAGAAGAGGGCGTGGCATCTGAATTTGAAGTTACAGGCAATGGTGGGCTGCCCAGTGTGGGTGCTGGGAAGCAAGCTTGGGTCCTCTGGAAGAGCAGCATTCGCCCCTAACCACTGATCCATCCGCCCTGCCCCAGATGACAGTTTAATCGCTTACTACACACTCTCGGCGAGGAAGGGTGATGGGGACAGCGTGGACTCTAATTTATCTTTTTAATGTGATGTTTCTAAGTGCTGCCAGTTAGCTCAGTCTCTTATGAAACACAGAGCTGTTCCTGAAGGCAGCTCGCCTCTCCTGCTGGGGAACAGGGAAACCCTGGGCTTGGGTGGAATTTTCCATGACTCTCTGGCCACAGAGCTTTTCTGCAGTGCAGTGTCCGCCTGTGTTGTCCGTTCCCCCACCGCTCTGTGTGTGTATCTGTCTATCTGTCTGCCTGCCTGCCTGTCTGTATGAAGCCTTACTGATAGGCTTGGTGTTGTGTTTATGTTTAATACCCTAGTTCTAAGGGTGATCAGAGACTCTCATCTGAATTAACTCTTTGTTTGTAAAGTGAGTCAGCTTAAAGTATCTGTTTTGGCCTGGTTTCCTTCTGTATCACGTTTCTCATCACAAAACAGCCTTTTGTGGGCTGGAGAGCTGCACACACCTTGTATCTGTGGGCACCAGCTCCTGATGCTGTGCTGACTGCTTCGCCAGCAGTCTCTCCATTGGTGACTAGGATCGGCCTTTGGTCCTATGATTGGAAGGATTCCAAAAATGACAGCCAAAGGAAGAAGAGACCCAGCCTGGTAATGGCCTAGCTGGGTTTGGCTGGCCCCCTTCTTGGACGGGAGTTTAAGAAGAGACCACCATGGTTATCTGTCTCAGAAAGCAACTCCCTAGACTCCATTCACGAGATCGATAACATGGGGTTATGCCACTGAAACTCTTCCTTCTAGGGCCTGTTTATCAGTACTCTGCACCCCCACACGTATCCCCACTTCCCCCTCCACAGACAATCTGGATAGGAACATAGGCAGTGTGGATTCGGCATTGGTCTGGTTTCTTCAGACGTTCCGTTCTTGCTTAGCCACCCTTTCAGCCCCGATTCCATCCCTCTCCCACGCTTTCCCTCTCTCTAGAGCAGTTACCGTTTGATATTACATAATCTCCAAGGAGACCCACGTGTCATCTTCTCTGTGCTGCTGGGGCCTGGGACCTAGTAATTGCTCATTAAATATTTGTTCAGTAAGTAAGACAGAATGGTTAAATAGCCAAACACCTGCAGGCTGCTTTTCTTGTTATTCCTTGCTTTCATCCTTAGCCTGGTTCTCAGATGTCACTGGGCCTGTGACTTACCTTATCAGATATTAAACAGCTTATTCACAACTTTGTGAACAACATAAGACAAAACTGTGCTGCTTTAGTGTCTGAGAGAATGTGAGGTGCTTGTATTTCCGCTGTATTTGTGGGTGATGCAGAGGCACACTTGTGATTTAGATGCAGAAGTAAATGCCCATCTGCTTCTGTACGGTAGGCCCACTAAGTGCTTGGACATGTTTTATAGTGATGGTGATTAGGAACCTCGTGGGCTGAAATCAGATCTTAACCGTACCCCGAAGATAGTACCTTAATGTCTGCACTGGAGAAGATAAAATCTGTTTTGCCTGGAAGTTGTACTAGTGACAAACTGTGAGGAGTGGACGGACTTGGTGGCAAAGATGTCTTGAATTTGGGAAACCTCAGATATTCGGCACAGTAATGGAGAAAAGGCAGAGACTCAACTGTGATGGAGCCTTCCTACTTTGTGGATCGTCTCAAATGAAGGCACAGAGCAACCTGGGAAGTGTTCTCTGGTTCCAGGGGACAGTGTGTGGTGAAGGTTTGGTCAGAATGGACTGCACTGAAGTAAACGAACCTGTTTTTCCATCATATATGAAGATTCTAGCCAATCTCACAACTCTCTGCTTTTGTTCCTCCCCGTGAATTTCAGTTGGCTGATTGCAATTCTGGCGCAGCTCAATCCTCTGTTTGGACCACAGTTGAAAAATGAAACCATCTGGTATCTGAAGTACCACTGGCCTTGAGGATGAAGACACACTGCTCTGTGCCCAGGCTGAGGTGACTATGCCCTTGCCCTTTCTTGTGATCATTGCCAGCCAGTCAGCTATGGTGTTTGCTATGCTTCTTCCTCAGAACTTCATGGCTATTTAAAGACAGCCAAAGAGCCAACTGTGGTTTGAAAATACACATGGTCTAAAGAACAAGGGTGCAAGTAGAGCAAACCATTCTCTTCGTGCACCTTAGGGGTTTTTTCCATAAGTTTCTCTTAGGTTCTATGATTACCCTGCCCTTTTTTTTTTTTTTTTTTTAAAGATTTATTTATTATTATATGTAAGTACACTGTAGCTGTCTTCAGGAGCACCAGAAGAGGGCGTCAGATCTCATTAAGGATGGTTGTGAGCCACCATGTGATTGCTGGGATTTGAACTCAGGACCTTTGGAAGAGCAGTCGGTGCTCTTAACTGCTGAGCCATCTCTCCAGCCCTACCCTGCCCTTTTAAAGTACAGTTTAGGGCTGGAGAGATGGTGCAGAGGGTAAAAGCATGTGCTGCCAAACCCAGAGACCTGAGGTGGATCCCTGGGACCCACCTGCTGAAGCTACCATTTGTCCTCTGATGTGCCTGTGTGCGTGGTTCATGACAGTAAGCTTGAAGGCAGGCTTCCGAAAGATTAGAAAGCGAGTGTTCTTAGTCTGATTGCACCTAGCAACAGGAAGACGTGGATAAACTGTTGAAAATTGATGTCTTAGAATGCTTTAGGGAGAGGGAGACAAGCAACTGTTGAAGGTTGGGAATTGTGTATGCCCATAATTCCAGCACTGATTTCAGAGGCAGGAGGATGATAAGTTCAAAACCAGCCTGGACTATATCTAGCAAGTTCCAGACCAGCTTAAGCTATAGACTGAGACCTTGTCTCAAACTGCACAGAACAAAAAGGAAGCTGACTCAACACTGCAGCTTTTATTTGATGCTGAAACCAGGTGGTAAACAGTGGCAGCATGCAAAAGTTTGTCCACTGGCTGAGCGGCAGGTCCCTTGTCACCTGATTCCTTCTTCTCTGTTACTTTATTAAATAGAAGTTAGCATCAGGTGTTCAGAACAGAGCCGAGCCATATTCTCAGCCTGCTTTTTAAAAACAATGTATTTATTTACATATTTATTTTACTTATATATATGAATGTTTGCCTGCGTGTATGTCTATGCCTCACACTTGTGGAGGGCCTGAGGAGGCCAGAAGTGGGCATCAGAGCCCCTGGAACTGGTGTGAACTGCTTGTGGGTGCAGAGAGCCAGACTCAGGAAAGTAGCCAGTGTTCTTCAAAACTAAGCCATGTCTCCAGCCTCTGAGCACTTCTTGAGAAAGACTGCTATTTGCCTAGAAGCTTTGGAGAGTTCTGGGCTGTGGTGGGCTCAGCTTTTGTTCCTTTAACCTAAGGTAAATCGTTTTAATAGTACACCAGGGACCTCCTTTCCTTCTTTCTTCCCACTTTGTTCCGGACCTGGAGGTTCCAGGCCTGCTTTTTCCATGTTCTTAACCTGGTAGCACATTTAGCTCTTCTGCCTCTCGCTGCCCTACTGCGTTCACTGAGCTTAGAAGGCAGTTCAGCAAGTGCACAACTCTAGATGTGGCCCTGGCTTTGCCTCAGCTCCCACCAGCTCTTAATGCTTCAGATGTTTCAGGACTCAGCCTGCAAATCCTGTGCTTCCTGACCATGATTTCTAAGTGAGCTCTCATCTCTAGATGCATATGGCTTTCTAATTGTTAACCCCTCTTTTGGTACATTCCCTTAAATGGTTAAATGCCTGTGCTTCTGACTGGCTTGGTCTTGTAGTTGAATAAAATTACCTTTGCATATTATAATAAAGAATAGTTTGAAATTTTATCTAAAATAAAGATTTAGAAACAAGAGTCAGACAGACAAAGACACATTCATTCACATACCCTTTTTTGAATGGGCTTCATCATTCTGGCCTTTTTTTTTTTTTTTTTAAATTGTGTTTTGGGTTGGTTAAGTTGGTAGTTCTGGTTGGGTTGGTTGGTTCTGGTTGGGTTGGTTAGTGGTTGGGTCTTTTTGTTGTTGTTGTTGTTCTGTTTTTGTTTGTTTGTTCTTGGTTGTTTGCAAGACCAGGTTTCTCTGTAGCTCTGGCTGCCCTGGAACTCGATCTGTAGACCAGGCTGGTCTTGAACTCATGGGGATCCACTTGAGTGCTTGTATTAAAGGTGTGCCCCACCGCTGCCCATCTGACCTTGGTCCCTTCCCCTATCTCAGTCCTTGGATTTTCTCTTGGCTACCTTAGTGATTCCTTTGTTTTACACACAATACTGTGAACTCTGGATTGATCATCTCAGCCCCACCCACAGCTCGTCATTTCCATATTGTGGAGAGCACTCCATGCTTCCTAGCTCGTCCAGCCACAGAGCCATGCCCTATAGCTCCACACTTAACTCCAGGTCAGTCATCACCAATGAAGCTGAATAAAAAGTAGTTCCTAGTTGTGCGTGTTTATTAAACACGGTAATGGTCATTTTCCTCCTTTGTGATTCTCTGTTTAAAAAAAAAAGAGCCAGAAGAAAGGCTGGTGAGATGGTGCAGGAGTTAAGGGTGCAGGCTCTTCTCACAGAGGACCCAAGTTCAAATCCTAGCACCCAGACGGGATCACGCACAACCTCCTGCAACTCCAGGTCCAGGAGCTCCAGTGCCCTCTTCTGGACTGTGAGGGCACTGCACACACATGAGCACATAACCCCCCCCCCACACACACACACATAAAGATGCACATATATACACATAAGTAAAATTTAAATACATCTTTAAACAGTCCAGAGGGTGAGGAAGTCTGTCAGTGTACTGTTCATAGAAGATTCCCACAGAAACATCTGCTTTCTCGAGCCAACTTTATCATCCACCTAGAACAGAGTGTCTACAGAGCAGCTATTCTGCCAGCCCAGCCCAGGGACAGAAAGTGACCACAGGAGCAGTCTGCTCTGACAGTGGCCACCTTAGCCTGGTGCTCCTCTCCTAGTGCACTGTAAAACCATCCTGGAGTTAATTCCACTTTCTTCTGTGTTTTCTGGTGCTAGGGATTGAACTGAGGGTCCAGGGCATGCTGAGCATGCTGTCTGTCATGCTCACTGTCCTGCCCTCTGTGACGGAGCTATAGTCCCAGATATCCTCTAATTAAATCTTGAGTTGAATGCATATTGTGTGCAGTATCCTGCACTGGGACTTAATGGGACTCCAGAAGGTAGCTGTGAACATCTGGGTGGCATTGCCGGGAACCAAGGTTCCTGGAAGAGCAGCACGCACTTGTCTTTTTGGTTATGAGCCCAGCTTTAATGGCAGAGCCACCTCTGCAGCCCAGCAGCAAGCCCTCTCAACTGCTGGGCCATTGTTCAGCCCCACCAGACACTTTAAAGACGTCCTGCTCCCACTGAGCAGCCCAGCATGTGAAGACACCGACATTAAACATTTGCCATCCTTAAATGGGTGACATTGCCATTGTTACCTGTACGTAGGGTAGTCAGAATGGGGAATAGCCTGAAAGGCAGCCTGGAGGCCTGCAGATACAACACAGAGGGAGCTTGCTGGTCAGGAGGCCAGCGAAGGCAGATTGGAGGGTACCCATATTGGCATCCAGCTGTCTACTCTAAGAGGGAAGTGAAAAGCACAGGAACTCACTAAGTCCCAGCTCTGTGTCAGTTCTGTGTCTCCTGCTTTTGGCAAGTCACATGCTGTCAGTGTGGTTATATGAGAGTAACGTCATTGGTAATTGGACCTGCTTTAGAATCTACCCAAACCTGTGTGATGAGTTAGCCGGTTCTTCATCTGAGTTTTTAAAGTTAACTGTGTTAGGGGGAGGAGGATGAGACAGAGTCTCACTATGTTGCCCAGACTTAGCTCACACACAGCATCGGCCACCTTAGCCCTCCTGGGTGATAGGGCTGTGTGCATCGTGCTCAGCTTTGGTTGAATTTTTTCCATACTAACTATATCCTTAATCCTCCTTTCTGCTTTTTATTGTTGAGAAACTGTCTCACTATGTAGCTCTGGTTCAACTGGAACTAGTTCAAGACTGGCCTAGAACTCACAGAGATCCACCTGCCTCTGCGTCCCGAGGGTTGGGAGTAAAAGTGTGTGCCACCACCACCTGGCCCACTTTTTATTTGGAGAGAGGATCTGACTAAGTTGCTGAGGCTAGCTTTCTGATTTCTTGCTGTCTCCTGGAAGGCTGGGATTGCAGGCCTGGCTGCTTTCCTGCTTTTTCTCTAGCTCTCCTCTGCTCTCTTCCACTTTTAAATTCTATGCGTACAGTGTTTTGCTGCATGTATGCTGTAGCCCTGGCTACTTTTAGTTCTTATTGTCCCTGTCCCTATATCCCCCTCCCTTTCTTAAATCCTGTATGTCTGGATGTTTTCATCAGTATATTTATCTGGGCACTGTGTGCATGTAGTGCCCTTGATGGCCTAAAGAGGGCACCAGATCCCCTAGGACTGGAGTTACAAATGGTTGTAAACCTCTGTGTCTGTGCTAGGAATTGAACCCGAGTTCTCAGTTAAGAGCAGCCAGTGCTCTTAACTGCTAAGCCATCTCTCCAGCTCTTTTGCTCTTTCTGCTCTTTGGAAGGATGGTGATGACCTAGGTGTTAGAGGACCTGAGGTTACTAGAACTGTTTTGTTTTGCAGGTCACAGACAGAAGCCTTCTATGCAGAACACCTGCACACCAGACCTCCTTCCTCGATAGTCTACTTCCGGCATTACCTGCCTTACACTTGAAGACCTCTCTCTGCATACAGTATTTTTTTCCTTCGCCTTTTTTACACTTTGAATTATGTGCCTGCGTAGCTGACTCTGAGATGTGTCTGCACTCCGCTGAGAGAAAAGGTGCTGTTCTGGGAAATCTGTTACTCTTGTCTTGAAGCCTGCGGCTTCGAATATGGCTCTTGCCAGCTCCCAACATGAGAGTCAGCGATGTGTTCAAGAATGGCTGCGAGACAAATAAGACTCGGCGGATAGTCAGGAGTGCCTGCTCAGGAGAAGCTCCATCCCAGCAGATGTACACCAAGCTCTGTTTTCAGGATGAATTTCTTACTTCTACATCTTTTGGAATAAATTATTTTTCTTCTTTCTATGGAAATCTGGCTCCAGTGTTTAAAAGCTCAGTTTTCTAAGCTCTTCTGTCTCTAGATAATGCCTTTTCAAAACAAGGTTGTTGTCTAACCTTAGGTTGGATGTATAATCCATCCGGGCCCTGTAGTTTAAGACCTGAAGAGACTGGTAAGTACTTTTCTTGATCATTCATTCAGTAACTGTTTGAGTGCCTGCTGTAGGCATGGCATCAGAGGAAGCAAAGATGTTGGAAACTGGGCCCCTGCATGCTCATGAGCTCACATGTTGTTTGGGGAGAGATTGTTCATATGCATAGAGCTGTCGGATGACGTCATGCTTGACCTTTGGTGAGAGGCAGGTACATACCGTGTAGTCTCTGCTCCTTGGGCTGAGATAAGAGGGCCATTTGAGTTCAGGACTTGGCAGCCAGCCCAGGCAACACAGCGAGACCAGTTGAGGGCAATGTCCAGCTACAGGGACAAGACAGTAAATATGGCTTGGGTAAGACTGTCCCATTCCCAGAAATCAGACAAAAGAGATCTAGGCTGATTAAAGGCTCGGGTTGGGGGTGCTTTAATAGCAGACATCTTAATTTGCTAAGTTAAGGCTGTGTTAGTTTTGTTTTGTGGTACTGGATTGAACCAGGGTCTTTTGCACATACTCTTGAGTTTTAAGAAACTCAAAATTAAAATAGATTGAATTTTCATCAGCTCACAGTTCTCTGACAGCTAGCCAAGAGCTATTTCCTGTTTTGCAGTTTGCGCTTTTCTGGTCGTCCTGGAACTGTCTGGACTCATGGCTTCTGTTCATAGGACCAAAAAGAGTTTGAAGTTGAAGTGTCTGTCCTCTCTTACACTGACACAAAGTCTGAGTTCAGGCTGGAATGGGACTCACTAGGCTGACCTGGAATCTTATGATCTTCCTGCCTCACCCTCCAGCTGTCTTCTGCTTCCATTTCTGTATTTCAGCTCTGACTCAACCCTGCCTTCTACCCTCTCTACATACCGGGGCTTGAAGCTAGGGCCTCACACATGTGTGAGTGAGTGTGAGGTGTGAGGTGACTCACATAGGTGAGCGCTCTGGCCCTGAGATACAGCCCAGCCCCTTACTGTCACTTGAACTTAAAAGTTTGTCTAAAAGTTTAGCTAGGGGATTATAGCTCATGTAGGTGGTCAAGCATGTGCAAAGCCCTGGGTTCCTCTTAGCCTACCCTCTGGTTGCCCCCAACACACACACACACACACACACACACACACACACACACACACACACACACACAGGATTCTTTTAGAGTTAGGTATCTACAAGCTTTATATTTCCAACCAAGGAGGCTATTTTTTTATATTTAAGTATTTATAAATATTATAAATATAAAAATATTTTTACTGTATTTATTTATTTGGGGGATGGAAGGATATCCCTCCGTATGCATGTGGAGGTCACTTGCAAAGCTGACACTCTTTCCACAGTGTCAGTTATGGGGATTGAACTCAGGTTGTCAGACTTAGCAGCAAGCACCTTTACCCACTAAGTCATCTCTCAGTGGCCCACAAAGAACCTCTTTAGTTAATTTTCATGAAATCTACAAACCACTAGATTTGAGGTTGAAGTTGCCATGGTGATGTATATGAGTGATTTGTCTTCATGTATGTGTGTTCACTACATGAGTATGCCTAGTACCCTTAGAGGCCAGAAGAGGGCATTTGGTCTCTAGGAACAGGAGTTACAGATAGTCGTGAGCAGCCATGTGTGTGCTGGGAACCAAACCAGGGTCCTCTTACAAGAGGAGCAAGTGCTCTTAGCTGCTGAGCAGTCTCTCCTGCCCCAGGATCTATGCTTTAGAATTTCCACCCAAAAAGTACTTTGTCCCTGGCCACTCACTCCTGCCTCGCTCAGACTGGCCAGTAGCCTGCTCTGGAGATCTGGTTAGGGGAGGAATCTGCCATTACAGACCACCATGCTGTCTCCTTCCAGAGCAACTTGTGTGGCTTTAATGGTTCTTTGTCATGAAGAAAGCAACAGCCGGTATCCAGGGCCCTTCGGCTTCTAGCTCTGAGCACTTAGGCGTGTTAACTGCCGGAGCTGTGTGCCCACGGCTTCCCTGAGAAGCCTTGCAGCCCACTATCACTGATAATCCATCCAGAACCTTGTTTCCCACTGTGTATCCCCCTCTGCAGCAGACTGAAGTGTCTGCCCAATTGTTTGCTGCAAAAGATACAGTCAGTCTCCTTGTGTTGCCAGGGTTACCCTCCACTGAGGCAGGGTTCTTCAAGCTGCGTCACACTTGGTCCTGCTGGGGTAGCTGCAGTTGGTTAGGTGGGGGAAGGCATTAGCTGTGGCGTGCCTTGCAGTGATGGTGGAGGGCAGCTTTGGGGGCGCTTCTCATTGTTGACTGTGGCTTAATGGCAGCATAATTGAAGGCACTCACCATCCCAGCTGACCTATGTCTGAGGTCGTCTTTACCGATCCACTTTTACGCCTCTCCTCTTCTAATCGAATTACTCATCAGGAAGTGGTCTGGATTACACTGCTGGTTTGCTTGTGATCTTGTTTCCAATTTGGTTGGGTCGCTTCCTGCAGTCATCAGTAAGAAGGGTTGCTGTGTTACCTGACAACAGTGTCAGTGACAGATGTGTGTGTGGAGGAGTCCGGGGCTGTACTGGACCAGCCAGGTGTTGATGGTTCTCAGGTAGCAACTGTCTCACTCCAGAGCCCTCAAGGGACGAGAGAGGCCTGGACCTACATTGTTGTCTCTCAGCCTTCCTGTGACTTTCTCCTGGTGAGGTCCCATGGCACCAGAGTGAAGCAGGAGAGCATGAGAGGTGAAGAAAGGAATTTGGCCAAACTGGAAATGGAAGACCTCTCAGAAAGACTGCTTGCAAGCCTTGAAAGGGCAGGTGCTGTTCTTGTGTGTCACTCAGCCATGTTAGTGGCTTTGAAATGAAGGGGTAATGACATCTATTCAGACAGAGGGGAAGCTTTGTAAGGTGTTTTTGCCCAGGAAGTCAAGTCTATTCTTGAACCCTAGTTTCTTCATTTAAGAAATTTTAATTTCACCTGACTATTTAGCATGCCAGAGATGGCTGCCAGGGGCACGCTCTGCTCACCTCATGCTTTTTGTTGATGTGAAAAGATCAAGCTGACCTTTGAATTCTGTCCTAAGAGGTGGGATTACAGATGTGAGCCAACACGCCCAGCTCCTACCCGTCTTTTGTGTTATGCAAAGCTATTACCAAATGAAGTCAAGATGGCGATACTAATCTGCAAACTGTAATAATATGCACAGGATATTTGCCCAGTAAATGGCCGAATCCTCAGAGCATGCTGGCAGGACTTTTCTGTTAGAATAGGACAACCCAGAGGGACAGCTGCCTGTTCTGTTGTGTTTTAATCCTACCCAGATTTCCCTTTTCATAGGTCATTTGACTTAGAGGGCTCCAGAAAAATCAATAAAAGGCACCTGTGCCCATCCTGAGCACCAAGGTCATAGCATGAGTCGTCAGACCTCACCCTTCCTGGTGTGCAGATTTACTACATCACCTCAGAGATTCTAGTGTAGCTTAGAAAGACTTCCAGATGCTATGGATGGACCTCAGGTCCTTGTACATGCTAAGCAAGTATTTGCCCCTGAACTACAGCTCTTTTTGTAGTGTTGTTATTTGCCAACTTGATAATTGCTTTTTTCATTTGGTTGATTGGTTGGCTTTTTTGAGACAGTTTCTCTGTGTAGCCCTGGCTGTCTTGGCACTCACTCTGTAGCTCAGGCTGGCCTCGAACTCAGAGGTCTGCCTTCCTTTGCTTCCTGAACCTGCCACCACCACCCGGCAATATAGTCCTCTGTGTGTGTGTGTGTGTGTGTGTGTGTGTGTGTGTGTGTGTGTGTGTGTGTGTGTAGCTGTGACTGGAACTGGCTCTGTAGATCAACATGGCCTTGAATCCAGAGATCCACCTGCCTCTGACTCCCAACGGCTGGGATCAAAAGTGTGTGCAGTCCCCACCAGGCTAATGTATTCTTCTTTTTTAAAGATTATATATATATATATATATATATATATGAGTATACTGTAGCTATCTTCAGACACACCAGAAGAGGGCAACAGATCCCATTACAGATGGTTGTGAGCCACCATGTGGTTGCTGGGAATTGAACTCAGGACCTCTGGAAGAGCAGTCCATGCTTTTAACCGCTGAGCCATCTCTCCAGCCACCTAATATATTCTTTTTAATGTAGCTTTAAACATAACTTCGTTGTATGTCTTTCTAGGTTTTTAGCAAAGGAAGGCATTTTGTCCATGGCAAATCAAAATTAGAATTTAAAAATTATCTTCCCCCCTACCCCTTAAGATAGGTTCTTACTATGTAGCTCCAGCCTGACCTTGAACTCACTGTTCAAGGCCAGGGTGGTCCCCAACTTGGCAGAGTCCTCCTGTCTTAGCTCCCTGAGTGCTAAGGTTTCAGGCATGGCTATCACGCCCAACTTCTGAAACTGTTTGAAATTATTGTTGAGACCCTGAAAACTGTTTGGATTTCAACGCTAAACATAAGCGTCGGGTGCCAGGGCTGGAGAGATGGCTCGGCGGCTAAGAGCACTGCTGTTGTATGGAGCACCTAAGTGGGGTTCCCAACACCCACATGGTGCCTCACAACTATCTGTAACTCTAGTTCCAGGGGATCCAATGTCCTTTCCACTCCACAAGCACCAGGCATGCATAGGATACATAGATGTCCATGTAAGCAAGCATATATAAAAACAAGTAAATCTTTTTTAAAAACTCAATGCTTTGTTAGCTCTAGGCATTTTTAAATGACTCTAACTCACACCCCTATTTGAGAACAGATGTATTTACAGTATAAATGGAGACTTAAGCGGCAAGCGTGTGTTATTTTTCCATGCTGCGTGCCTTCTAACTCTTTCTACTTAAGTGGATGAAGTTGTAGAAAATTCATAATTTTAAAAAGAAAATGACACAAACTACTCCATAAAGGATATTTATCATGGAACAGCTGGAAACAGCTTTGCTGTGCTAGACCAAAGATTTATCAAGAAGATGTGAGCCAGGTGGTGGTGGTACATGCCTTTCATTCCAGCACTCTGGAGGCAGGTGGATCTCCAAGTTCAAGGTCCACCTAGCAAACAGAGCAAGTTCCAGGACACCCAGGGCTACACAGAGAAACCCTGTCTCGATAAAGCCAAGAATGAATGAATGAATGAATGAATGAGTAAATAAAGGTGTGGTGGTGCACAGTTAGTACACATGAGGGGAGCAGAGAGGTAAATAGAAGCTGTCCCTCCTACCGCCACATTTTAATAACTGATCTGTTCTGTTTAAAACTCTAGAAGAGACTGGAAAGAGAAAGAACAGAGTAACATCTGTAGTAGTTACTTTTCTATCCCTATCATAAGACACCAGGACCAGGGCAACTTATGGGAGGGAGGGTGTATTGAGGACGTAAGTTCCAGAGAGGTAAGAGTCCATCACCACCATTGGCAGGGAGCACAGCAGCAGGCAGACAGGCATGGTGCCGGGGCAGCAGCTGAGAGCTTGCATCTGATCCACAGACAGGAAGCAGCTCAGCAGGAAGAGAGAAGCTCGTGGAGCCTGAAAGCCCACCCATAACACACCTTCTCCTGCCACTTCTGATCCTTCCCAAACAGTTCTACCAACTGGGGACCAAGTATGCAAACAGGAACCCATGGGAGCCATCCTCATTGAAACCACTGTGCCTTTAATAATTTCAAATGATTTTTTTTTTTAACTCTTACGGCACATTCTTTAGCAAAAACATAGTCTTGTGGGGGAACTAGAGAGATGGTGTGGGTCCCAATTAAAACAGATTTCTGCTCTTCCAGAGGACCCAAGTGTCAGTTCACAACTGCTCATAACTCAGCTCAGGAAAGCCAATAACCTTTTTTTGCCTTTTCAGACACCTACATACATGTGGTATATAGACACACACACACACACACACACACACACACACACACACACACACACACACACACCATTTTTAATGTTTGAAAACATTTTTATGTGTGTGGATATTTTGCCTGCATATATTTCTGGGAGCCATATGTGTGCCACCTTGGTGGCCAGAGATGGCATCAGATCCCCTGGGTCTGGAGTTGCAGGTGGTGAACTACCATGTGGGTGCTGGAAACCAAGCCCAGGTCCTCTGGAGGAACAGCAGTGTCTTAACCACTCCTCCATTTTGCCAGTCCGTAAGGAAATGATGCATTTGAAAGGCAAGTGTAAGCCATGCCTGTAAGTCCCTGGGACGTGGGAGAGTCTCGAACCAGGGACCAGCCTGGGCTGAGGAGTGACTTCCAGGCCAGCCTGTACTACATAGCAAGTGTCAGCCAACACAAATGTAATAACTTAATGAAAAAAAAGTTTGCTGACAAAACGACAATAGAATATTAAAAGACAATCTCTGCGGATTGTAAATGTCCACACAAAAATGCACGGTAGCGTAGTCCACGGGGTTATCATAAATGATTACTTCACAATTTTGTTTTCAAGTTGTCACTAAGCATGGATTACTTCTTCTTTTTTTGAGACAGGATTTCTCTGTGTAGCCCCTGGCTGTCCTGGAACTCACTCTGTAGACCAGGCTGGCCTCGAACTCAGAAATCCTCCTGCCTCTGCCTCCCAAGTGCTGGGATTAAAGGCGTGCGCCACCACGGCCCGGCTCCACATGTTACTTCTTAATGTATGCTTTTCTTAATGGAGGGGTTGTGTTTCTGGTGGACTATTGTCAAAAAAGTTAGTACTTCCATCCTCCCCCACACCCCCTGAGCATTCAGGATCAGAGGAAGTGAAGTCAGATTTATTGAGACACAGAAGCTATTCTGAATCAGCAAAAAGCGGTGGGTTCACAGAGAGCTTGTGAATGGCCCTGGCAGTTCAGAGCCTTCAGGGTGTGAGGCCTCTCTCTGGCTTCCTTTTGTGTAGGTGTTCACAGTGACCTTGTGGGGTGATGAAAAGGAGCATTGATGTTGATTCTGCCCACATAGAAAGTGGAAATGTGGGGCTGCGAATGTGCAGGGGTCCCACACAGGTTAAAGAAAGCCCCAGTGTTCCAGCCGAACAAGAGCCTGTTTTGGACTATCATCAGGATTTTGGCTCGGTTTCCAAAGTGTCTTCACACTGACCAAAGAGCACTATTACTACTGTGAACTGCCATTCCAAAAGGGAACAAGCAGGGTAGATGTTTTATAAAGTAAGCCAGTGTTTGAGGAAGTCTGACTTAGGAAGCTGAGAGTGACTCTCTCAGCCCCCCAGTGCTTTTCAGCAGGTATTTCCAGCCAGCCCCTGTTTGTACAGGAGGAGCCTACTTGCAAATGATAAGCAAACTGGTAACCCCGCCCTGTGCATCAAGGCAGACACATGGTAAAGGGTTGGTTATAGAGCTGGAGGGGTAGTTCAGAGCTTGCCTAGCAAGCTTAGACCCTGGGTTTGATCTCCATCAACCTTTTTGGGGGGGAGGGGGTAGCTTGGGAAGTGGCTAGAGAGATAGTACAGCTGCTCTTCCTGGGGACCCATGTTCGGTTCCCAGCACTCACATTGGGTGGCTCAGAACTGCCTATAACTCTAGCTGCAGGGGATCTGACACCGTCTTTTGACCTCTACTGGCACCCATATATATGGACTCAGAGACACACACAGGTACACAAAATTGAAAAAAATTTACAGTAAATCATTTTGCTTTGTGTGTTTACCCCAACTCCCACCCCATCCAGTGCTTCCTAGGAAAATACATTTACTAAGTAACGGCATCAAAAACACTATTGCTGGGAGAGAGGATTTTGAATAAAAAATGGCACTTAGTGGCAAGCCCATAGAAGGAGAGAGCTTAAAGAATTCCAGGCTAGCCGGGCAGTGGTGGCGCACTCCTTTAATCCCAGCACTTGGGAGGCAGAGGCAGGTGGATTTCTGAGTTCGAGGCCAGCCTGGTCTACAGAGTGAGTTCCAGGACAGCCAGGACTACACAGAGAAACCCTGTCTCAAAAAAAAAAAAAAAAAAAAAAAAAAAAAAAAAAAAAATTCCAGGCTGAGAAGTGAAGAGGTTGCAGGAGAGGTAAACAATGCAGGGTTGCGGTAAACTGAACGAAATAGAGGCAGCTACTGTGACCACAACCTTCAGCTCCTACAGATCAGCTGTGGCGATGGGTTGGCTGCAGGACAGAGATGGGGAGGGCAGGGAGGAGTTAAGGATTGCATCCAGGTCCCTGGTAGAGGGGATCCTACAGCATTTCAGCTGCGACCAGGACACAAGCGATCCAGTAGCCTCGGCAGAGTGAAATTTAGCAATAAACAAGTCTTGCTGACAGAGCTCAGGTGTCTGCATGGGACAGTGGCTGGGGCTCCATTGCATGGGGTCTGGAGGGCGAGAAGGTCTAGCTAGAGATGAGAATGTAAGAGGCCGACACGGACAGCTGGGGTCATAGGTATTCGTGATTGTGTGAGGAAAGGAACCGTCTAGAGGCCCTCACACTCATGCACCCCTCCCCAAGAGGCAGGCCAAGGAAGGAGTCTGTGAGAGGAGCCATCTGAAAGCACCATGGCCCAGGTAGCTGTCAGCAGAACCCTCCCCTTCACCATACCAAAAACTGTATATACATTAACCTATGAAGTAAATAGGCCACAATCCTATTGTTGCTGGAAAAACAGGTCAATGATGCATTGAATGCTCGTCTCAGAGGCTCTGCTGCCTATAAGTCCTAAGTTATAGAAGTCCTTTTGGGGGACTGTAATGAGATACGCAAGGCAGGCTACTTTATAAAGAAAAGGGGTTTATTTTAGCTTACACTTCTGGAGGTTGAAATGTAGGGCTCACATCTGCTGATGACAATAGGGACAGTGTCCAAAGGCAGCACAGGATGTCACACGGCAAAAGATGAGACATGTCCAGCCTATAAAAGGACCAGGAGATTCCTGCACAAAGACTTCACCTGAAAGGTTTTAAACCTCATCACTTCCCAAGGGCATCAATACACCATGATGAGGTTCCTACCTTCTTAATGCTGTTCAACTGAGATCAATAGTAGATACAAAAGGCTTTGGGGGACATTTAAACCAAGAATAAATACAACCAGCCCTTGTTCAACTTGCTCTATAGCCATGTCTCATCCTATTTCTGAGACCACAGAAGAGCTGTTTTGGGGGCTACCATGACTCACCTTTGTTTGTCTAGCCTGTAACAACATGGCAGTTCCATTTACCAGTGCTCCGGCCTCGGGTGCAACAGCAGTTGAGGGAACGGCCGGAAAGATGACTCAGTGGTTAAGAGCACTACTGCTCTGGTAAAAAAATAAAAAATAAACCTGAGCTTGGTTCCTGACACCCACATTACATCACTCACCCCCACCTATAACTCCAGCTCCAGGGGATCCAATGCCCTATTCTGGCCTCTGTGGACACCCACACTCTCAAGTGCACACACCCACATATAGATGCACACATGATAATTAACACGTAAACAAACAAACCAAAACACAGGAGAGTCTGCTTTAGGGCTCAAAAGCCACTGAGTATCCATGACATTTTTTCAAGGGAAAATTCCTCCCCTTGATCAGTCACGGTCTTAGTCTCCTCTCAGTTGTGTGGTATTTACAGCTTTCCCTAGCTCAGACGGGTTCCCTTGTCTAAATATGTGCAATACCTCCTATTAGAAGCCTGCTGGGGCTGAATCTGGTGGTGCATCCCTGTAATCCCAGTTACTCAAGGAGACTGAGGGAGGAGGGACTTGAGTTCTGGGCCACTGTCTGTCCTTTGTGGGGACACCTCCCTTGTCTCAGCTCAGCTCTGTAGAGCCCCAGCTCTCTCCTAAGGGTACTTGGCCCCTCTGGCTTCTCACAGCAATCTTTGCTTATCTGTGTGGACACAGTTGTCATTTGGTTGGTTGGTTGGTTGATTCTTTTGAGACAAGGTTTTACTGTGTAGCCCTGGCTTGCTTAGAATTCATGGCATGGATGAATCTGCCCTTGAATGCTTAGAAATCCTGCTTGGAGTCTAGGAGTAAGCCACCACACCTGTCCTATTGCAGGAGGCGTTCAGGGATGCTCGGTTACTTAAAGTTAGTATGGGAAAAAAAAAAAATCTCATGGGAGATAACTTCTAATTCAGTAAATTCTGACCATTGGGAATTGAGTGAACACAAAGCAATGTCACAAGTGCTCTAAAGTTACAAAGACTTTTCGATGCTCTTTCCTGTGTTGAAAGTTGCGATGCAGGCAGTGGTGGCACACGCCTTTAATCCCAGCACTTAGGAAGCAGAGGCAGGCGCATCTCGGGGGGGGCGGGGGGGGGAGGTGGTAACTATGTGATGGTACCTTTTCTCTTTCTTTCCACATTTATGGTGCTAACTACAAAACCCAAGGCTTTGAATAAGGCAGCTGCATAGCCACTGAGCTGTAGTCCGATTCCCCCACCCCCACCTGGTCTTGGACTTGTGCTCCTCCCATCCCAGCGTCCCTAGTATCTTGAGATTGCATGCATTACCAGGACTGTCTGGGTCTGTCAATCATTTTTGAGCCAGGGTCCTGTTTTGTTTTGTTTTGATTTTTTTTGGTTTTTCAAGACAGGGTTTCTCTGGGTAGCCCTGGCTATCCTGGAACTCACTCTGTAGACCAGGCTGGCCTCGAACTCAGAAATCCACCTGCCTCTGCCTCCCAAGTGCTGGGATTAAAGGCATGCGCCACCACTGCCCAGCTCCTTTTTGTTTTCTTATTTAGCATTGAAAATTATGTAGTTGGTCCTGCATACCAGGGTGCCTCTCTCTGAGCTCCATGGTTCCTAGCTGGGATCCATAAATTCCTGTATCTCTGGTATTCTGTAGCCCCCCCCCCCCCCGAAATGTTCAGAACCATTTTTATTAGTGATAACAGCCGGTTGTAGTGGTGCATGCCTTACTCCCAGGTTCTCAGGAGGCTCGGGCTGAAAGAGCACAAGTTTAAGGCCTGCTTGTGCAATTTAGTGAGACCCTGTTCTAAACTAAAAATAAAAGGAGCTGGGGGGGGGGAGTTTTCTAGCATAGCAGAGCCCTGGGGTTGTGTTCAAGCCTTTGTACCTCAAAATAATTACAATATTAATAACTAACATCTAGGCATGGCTTGCCATGTGCAAGTCTGGTTGTATATGTTGCCAGACTGTAACTGGGTTGGATCCGGGCAAAGAGCAGCATAGCACTTTGCCTCCTTCCTGATTTCAACTCAATTACTGACCCTCCGAACAGAAGAAACCCACCACTGGATCCTCCCTTCTCCCACGGTGTTTGCAGGAGCCTAACCCTGCCCTTACCTCCCTTGTTAGAGAAGGGGTAACCACTGCATACTTTGCTCTAATTTCCCCATCAATTCCATCATTACTCCTCTCTCACAGAGGTGGCTGCCTCCTCCTCCAGGCTGGGAAGAGGGGACTCCCTGACAGACAGGTGCGAGTTGCTAGGAGCTAGTGAGTTCCAGCCAGCTCTGTGGGCAGAATCTTCTGGTTCTCCTAACCACCTACCGAAGAGGAGCAATCTTTAGTACAGTATTAGCAGGTGCAGTTGGGAACTGTTTGGAAAGGCAGGCTACCTCCCTGTGGGGACCTAGAGAGAGATCTTGCAGGGTAAGCTAAATGCTGAGATGGGGACTTGGTCCTTCCTCCTAGCATTGCCTCTTTTGACAGAATCTGCAACTGCTATTGGGTCTTGTTAATCGTGTTTGTGACTCAGTGATGTAGTTGTGGTATGCTGAACCCATTAATTGCTTAGTGAGCTTAGGCTTTGTGAAAACAAAAGGAAAACTAAAACCTAGAAAGCCAGCTGATGGGTAGGTCCTATCTCATAGCTGATGGGCTTGTCTGGGGTTTTTCTGCATCTCGGGGAAACTTGTGACCTTGTAAATTTGCATTAAATCACACCTTTAGTTGCAGAGGAGCTCTACCCTCTGTTCTCTTATCTTTGTATTACTTCTTTCCCCTAGAAATCTTTCTGAATTGTTTACTTCCTGCCCTTGAGAAGCTAGCCTTGCGGTTATACCAGTTTGGGGTTTTTTTTTGTTTTGTTTTGTTTTTTGTTTTTTTGAACAAGCTATTATGGCTACGGGTCTGGGTTCCCGACTCTTATCGTCTGTCCCTCCGCTTCTGGCTTTTATCCTCCCACTCTGGCCTCACCAGCAGATGTCTCATTATACCTGTGTGTAGGGAGTCTCTCCACAACAAACGCTAGATTGTTCTCGGTCCCTGGCCTCCCGGTTTGCTATCACTTACAGCCACTGAGCCGAACAGTGTATGTTCAGCTCGGCACTGATAAAACAAAATTAAAAACCCCATTCATTGTCCCAGGAGTGTTCGGTCAGCAAAAGAGATGAAACAATTTTGACAAGAATGCTTCATTGGAAGATAAGCGGACAAGCTCAGCTGCCTGCCGTCACCGCTCTGCCAGGAGACATTTTTCTTTTCTAACGGCCTCCCTCTCTTCTAAGAAGTTTCTGGTCACATTCCTCCCTGAGAGGCAGAGATGGGGGAGCCTCTTATGCACCAATAGTCCTTCAGATCACCCTGGGGAGCAAGTGAGGAGAGGGATGTAGTATCAGATGGGCTAGGAATTTGCCCAAGTAAGCTAACAGAAAGGGGCACTGAAGCCTGTGGCTCACGCTTCCATCAGCTCGAGGCTACCTTCTCGTGAATTTTGTCATCTTCCCTCACTAGAGTCTAAGGTCCTTCAGGGTAAGAACAGTGTCTCATGTGTACACGTTCAGTATTTCACAAACAAATGTCCATTCCTCTCCTTTCCCTGAGTTCTCAATAAAGATAGGCTTGGATGTTTAACTCAGTAGCTAGAGCATATGCCCACTTGGCACTCTGAAGAAATAATGCCAGCATACACAGCATGAATAATGCAAGCATCATATGCTGTGTTTAGATGGGCAAGAGGGAAAGACGAGAGGAGTGAGTGTTTAAGCAGACTGCACAGAGGAGAAGGGGGTCTTGCACCTTGGAAGATGAGCTAGCGTTTAGATCTTAATTGGTTCATCAGATCTACAAGTCTTGTCCTATTCCATGGCAGGCCTGCTGCTGAGTGTGGGGTAGGCTTCAGAATCAGGATACATAAATAATGGGGTATTTCAGGCTGAACTTGGTACTTTCAGGGAGAAATGAGAAACTGACACTCAGAGCTATCAAATAAGGACACCGTCCCATTGAGAGATCACAGTGGGGACAAGTTCACCCCCAAAGAATACTTCTTAGATGGGATGAATGAGGGGTGGGATCCAATTACCAGCGTCAATGAGTCTCTTTTAGACTACTCAGCAATACTGCCATCTTCTCAGGAAAAAGCCAGTGCCAAATATCAGGGTGACACAGCTTTTCCTGGAGATCTTCCAGGTTTGAGTTAATTAGTCCCACTTTTGAAGCTCTGACGTCTGACCATATCCCACAATCCAGATTGTCCAGAGAGAAACACTTAGTCCCGAAAGGTTGACACTTAAAGAGATGTGTCAGGAGTCAGCAAGCAGACCCCAGTCTGGTAATGAGGATTCACACACAGAACAATCTTTAGGTCATAAGGCAATGTAGGGCTGGGTATGCTGGTACCCATCTGTAATCCCAGTGGTTGGGATCAGAGGCAGGCAGAACAGGAGTTCAAGGACAGCCTTAGCCTCATAAGGTCCTGCCTCCAAACAAACAGAAATAGTAAGAAAATGTTAGGCTTTTGACAACTTTAAAAAAAAAAATTTCTCTGTTTTTCATGTCATCTGAATTTTTGGTTGCGCTTGCCTGTACTACTCCGCATGGCTGGGCACTACTTTAATTCTCCGTTAGAGCACACAGGATCATAAAGAATGATGGAAAACAATTTGAAACCCTGGTTGCCTTGGATCTCATAGCTCAAATTAGGCCAAACTTTGTTTGTTTGTTTGGTTTTGAGATAGTATCTCACTGTGTACCTCTGGCTGGCCTGGAATTCACATAGATCTGACTTCCTCTGCTTCCTGAATACTGAGATTAAAGGTGTATGTCATCATTCTCTGAATCTATCTATTTTTGAGAGAGGAATACTCTGTGTTACCCAGGCTGGCCCTAAAGCCCTCGAGTCAAGCTGCTTACCTGCTTCAGCCTCCTGCACTCTAAGGTTTAAAGTGAGAGAGATGTCCTTGTATACAGAGACTATCTGTGAAGCCTTCACAGAGCCCAAGCAACTTAACACTTACCAAATACGTTTCTGTATTTTTGTTTTTTGAGGCAAGGTCCATACTCACTATGTAGTCCAGGCTGACCTACTGGAATAGAGGCGTGAACTACTGTGCCTGGTTCTTTTGGAGCTTTTGAATATTATACCATATATGCTGCCTATTGAAAACTAAATTACTTTGAAGAATTTAGTGGCATCCAATGTATCTTTTTTTTTTTTTTTTTTTTTTTTTGGTTTTTCGAGACAGGGTTTCTCTGTGTAGCCCTGGCTGTCCTAGAACTCACTCTATAGACCAGGCTGGTCTCAAACTCAGAAATCTGCCTGCCTCCACCTCCTAAGTGCTGGGATTAAAGGTGTGTGCCACCACTGCTGGTTCCAATGAATCTCTTACTGTGCTTGTGCCATTGTCTTACCTTTGTGGAAAATCTTGATTTTCTGATTCAGCCCGTTCTAGTTTTTCTGAGGAACATTGTTACACACTTTTGGAAATAGTATGCCAGCTGGTCACCACTTTGTGGCTAGGATAAAAACCTTCTAACCCTCAAGCCATCATTATCCCAGAGTCTTTCTGCCAACTTTGTGGTAGAATCTGGCTGCATAAAGCCCCCCAAAACCACCGATCAATTAGGAACCTGTGGTTTGACTCCATACATGGCAGGATATAGTCAGTATCAAACCTTGATTGAAAGTCTGCATTGCCCAAACTCCGTCCCTTCCTAGACAACAGAAAACAACATAGAGACTGCACAACAGTGTAACTGACCAGCAGATGCCACTAATGGCAGAGCCCTGTGATAGTATGAGAGCCTGTTGCCTGGTCGATATACAAATGCCTGTGTCTGAAAGGAACTGTGATAGCAGGAGGACTAGCCTTCTGTCAGAAAGCTTCCAAATATGGAACTCTGAGAAGATAAATAAGCAAGGGTCAAACTCCCGATGTTTTAAAGCATGAGCCCCACAGAAGCAAGTCCAGGAAACCTGGCTCCAAATTTTCAAGCCAATTTTTCTATTGGATTTTTTTTTCAATTTTCAATTCCACCTAATGGAGAAAATTAGAAGGAGCCATGGTCAGACTTAACGAGGTAATTTTAATTCTTTTAGTTCCAGTGTGGTAACTACTCATCGCATCATTGGGTATCAGGGCTCTACTTGTGGTTGGCATTCTGGGGGGATAGATTTACTGTTTTATTTCCTTCCTATGGAACTACAGTTACCTAATAATCTGAAGTCCAAAAAATTTGTTTTAGCCCAGCATGGTAGTTCATGCTTGTAATACATGTGCCCAGGAGGCAGAGGCAGGAAGATTATCACGGGTTTGACGTTAGCTTGGTCTAGTGGCTGTTAAATTGCTGAGTTGCCTAGAATTATCCTTGTTATTCAGTCTATAGCTGGTCTTCCAAATGATGTCCTTGGAATAGTCTAAGGCTACTACTGTTCATTATGTGCTAACTATAGGGCAGGCGCTCTGGTAAGTGCTTTATATGACTTATCTGTTAAACAATCTTTTTATTTTTATATTATATATGCATGTGTGTATACAGTTTGTGTGTATGTGTTTGCTTAAACTCATGTGTGTGAATGTAGGCATGTACATGTGTTCCAGTGTCCTCACTGTTTGAGATAGGGTCTCACCATCATTGTGTGTCAGGCTGGCTGGCCAGTGAGTTTCTGGGGGTTCTCCTGTCTCAGACTCCCATCTCCCTGGAATGCTGGGATTACAGATGTTCCTGATACACGGCCAGCTTTAACAGAGGTGCTGGGGACTCAAATTCAGGTCCTCACAGTTGTATGATAAGTGCTGTACCCACTAAGCCATCTTACCAACCCTATGTGAATTATTTCACCCAGTTCTTACACCAATCCCATTTTTACAAAGGTAGAAACTTAGCTTCATGGAGCTTAAATAATTTGTACTGGTTCACATGTGGTGAAGCAAGGATTCTAATCCAGGTTATTGCTAAGCCAGTAACATAGGGACCTGCATGTCTGGCATGGAGGGCAGAGGACAAGGGACATTGTTAGTCCCACGTAACCTTTGTTAGGATTACGATCTAGGCAAACTTTTTATCTTCAAGTCCATGGTTGCTTGCTTTTGAACCAGGGAGCAAATTACATGCTTGCCTTGTAGTAGTTCATGCTTGCCTTGAATGGAGACCCACCTGCCTCAGGCTCCCCAGTGCTGGAGTCACAGATGTGTGTCACCACATCTTATTCAGGCCATGACTGTGACACTGAGACTCTACTACAGTGGTTCTCAGCCTGTGGATTGTGACCCCTTTGGAGGTCAAATGACCCTTTCATAGGGGTTACCTAAGGCATCAGGGAACACAGATATTTACATTATGATTTATAACAGTAGCAAAATTAGTTATGAAGTAGCAATGAAAATAATTTTACGGTTGGGGTCACCACAACATGTAGAACATTAAAGGGTCAAAGCATTAGGAAGGTTGAGAACCACTGATCTACCACTTGCCTGGGTCTATGTGCATGGGGGAGGGGGTTCTTATTTTTGCAGGGAGCATAAGGGTGTTTTGAGACCTGGTCTTATGAAGACCCGGCATGAGATTCAGTGTAGTTAAGAATAAATTTCAATCCCTCTGCTTCCACCTCAGTGCTGAGATCACAGGGGTCAACCACACACCCCCTTCCTCCATCCCCGTCTGCTTTGAAGCCATGGTACTCCCAAGGGAAAACTGATATTTGAAGGGAATCTGAGGAGGTTTCTCTGTCCTTTGATCTTCTTTTCCTATGCTTAATACGTTTTCTGTGTTCATATGTGTGTGCGGGTGCAGACCTGTAACCCTGCACTCAGAAGACTAAGACAGGAGGATCCCGAGTATAAAGAGAATTCTGGAAACACAGGCTGTGATAATTAGATAGGTTATTTCCTTGAACAATAATTCTGAGGTTTTTTGGTTTTTTTTTTTTTCTTTTTCTTTTTAAAAAATGGTTCTTTTATTGTATGTGTCTGTTGGGAGAACTATTTGGGATAATGAACCTACCACATACTACACATCCAATAAACTGTCAACAGGATTAAGAGGCATAAGTCATCACATTGTCACTGGTTAGACAGCCTTGTCCGTAGAGCATCTAGTAGCAGTTTGTACAGCTGAATACAGATCCTATTCCAAAGGTGCACGCAGCTGACTCAGGGTCTGGGGGTCCAGACTCAATAAATATGAGCTGATGGACAAACAACTGAAGGCCAATTCTACCCGGGAACAAGAACATCATTTACCAAACAGAATGTCGATGCAGCCCCCTACTAATTAATATTCCTTGAATCTCCCGTGGTTCAGTTAAACTGTAAAGTGGGCATTCGGACTCCTCGGTCCTCATCTTAGTTCTGAGCCTATAGACTGAATATGGAAGCCTCTGAAAAGAACATCACGCACGAACGCGAGCTTGCTGCTCGCCATCCCCAGCGGCCCACGCCCACGCTCAGCAGCAGCCTCAGAGCCCCAGCTCCGTCCTCTCTTCCTGGTTTCCCCCAGCAACCCGCCCCTCTGGTGTCACGTGACAGGGCGCCAGCCGGGCCGAGCCCCTGATTGGCCAGACTTCAGGGCGCCTCGCGATTGGCCTGGGGCGGCGGGCCCCCGCCTCCCTCCTCCTCCTCGCCGCGGCCCACGTGAGGGGGGAGAGTCACGCGATTTCCGGGAACCCGTCAGGAAGGACATAAACAAAACAAACCGAGGCAGCATGGAGAGGGGCCGCGGCCGCAGTAGCGCGGCCGGACCCAGTGCCTGAACCGTCTTCAGCCTCAGGTGAGTGCCGAGCGGCCGCACGGGCGGGCGGGATGCGGCGACAGAGAACTGCGGGTGTGAGGCGCGGGTGCCCGGCTCCGGGCGAGCGGGGCGGGGGCCGCCGGGCCGAGGGCGCGCGGAACGAGGTCGCCGATGCGTGCCGGACCGGGCTTCCCCCGCGGCCGACGGTTATATAAAAGGAGAGCGCGCGCGGGTGGGCGGGCGGCCCCGTTAGGGCCGTGCCCTTTGCGCTCCCGGGAACCGCGACTGCCGGCAACCGGCCTGTCAGAGCGGCGAGCGGGTGGGAGGGGCCGGGAGGGAGGGGAGGAGAGGGGCGTGTGAGGGAGACCGGCACAGCTGGCGCTCGGAAGGCCAGGGACGGAGGAGCGGGCCGAGAGAACTCTGGGCAGGGGCGTCGTGGGGCTGCTGCTCCCCCCGGCCCCTCCCCGGAGGCGGCGGGCGACGGGGGCCTCCCTCTCGGGATTTGTTTATATGTCCTCTCTAAGCAGCTTGAAAGGCCCGGAGGCGGAGCCTTCGCTGTCGAGTGGCGGCCGATGCTGTCCAATGGAGGAGGCGAACGGGGGCCCTGGCGCCAATGGGCGCAGGAAGGCGGTGCCGTGGGCCCCCAGTAAGTTAGGCTGCGCTGGGGGTTGGTCCGGCGGGGCGGCCATATTAGATGGGAGGGGACGGGCCTGGAGGGGGGGTGTCACTGAGCGGGGCGGAGACGGGGCAAAAGGCGAAGAGCGGAGCCGGGCCGGGCCGGGGGCGGGCCGGGCGTGGGCTAGAATCCCGGAGGATCCGGAAGCCGCCCGGAGGAGCCTGACCTGGCTCGGCTGCTCCCGAGTGGAGGCGGCCAGGGAAGTACCGAGGGCAGTCTAGCCTCCCAGGGGGCGGTTCCTGGGACTAGATGGAGCTTAGTCTCTGGCTTCTCCTTCTTGGTCGGCCCTCTGTTGCTTGATAAATCCTGCCGCCAAACCCTGTAATCGCCCTCCTTTAACCCAAGAAAGCAACAGTTCTGCTGTTTCTGAGCAGGCTTGAGTTTTAAGACTACTTTAAGGACGTATTTAGGTAGTTAGGGGTGTGTTTCTGTACCAGGCCTCCCGTGTAGAGGCAGGCATTCAGAGGAACTTCTGCTTTTCTGAGTATTGCAAAGAGAAAATTGGGACTGGAAAAGCAGACAAAATCGAGGAATGAGCGGCGTTTCTATTTTTTTCCCCATGTGGAAACCTTCCAAATATCAGGACCCTGTGCTTCAAGTCTTAGTTTGTCTCCCTTGCTCACATAAATTGGAAGCTAACATACATCAACTTCATGAGAAAACTGAGCCTTGAGAAAAGTATTTAGGTCTGATGAGTCTTTAGGACTTATTTCTTTCCAGTACCAGCAGGTGAGAAAAAGGATGAAGGTCTGACTTATTTTTTAAAAAGCAGAAATAGTAATACTTTTGTAAATTTTGTGATCTATGGTAAAATGATTGTCACTTGATTCTTTAAAATATTTTTTCAGTGTTACCTAGTTTAAAATAGCTGAGAGATACACCAAAGGGAAAAATGTTGTGGATACAAAATTGAAAATGTTTTGGCACCATGTTAGCCTTCTTACATGCTTTTTAAAGCTTCTTTTAAGATGAGCATATAACCTGCGACCACATTCATATTGTCAAAGGTACTAGGCTATTGATACATCTTTGGTTAAATACTTAGAAGTAGGAATACATCATAGATCTATCATCCTAGGGGGCTCTTCAAGAGTTGAGCTGAAGAATATTAACAAATAGTAAATAAATTATTCATCAACTTTGGTATTGGTTCTATGTGACTGACCCTCAGTTTTGTTAAAACTCAGTAAAGATAT
Organism: Uromys caudimaculatus; assembly: GCA_028551405.1. NCBI lineage: Eukaryota > Metazoa > Chordata > Mammalia > Rodentia > Muridae > Uromys > Uromys caudimaculatus. The sequence continues at coordinate 82,559,954 of CM052710.1, forward strand.
CCCAGGTTATTTGATATATTTTTAAAATCAGATATAATTTTTAATTTTTTTGTTTGTTTCTGAGGCAGCATTTCTCTACATAGCCTAGCTGTCCTGGAATTTACTCTGTAGACCAACCTCACCTGGAACTCAAAAAGATCCATTTCCCTCTGCTTCCTCAAGTGCTAGGGTCAAAGGTGTGGGCCACCACCACCCAGCTATATATAATTTTTATAGTAAATAGAATATTAGCCTTATATTTTTATCACTGTTGTATTGCTAAGTCCCAATCTATCATAATGCTACAATCAGTTATAAAAGGGTATAACTAAAGTTAAAATCAAGCAAGAGTTGTTTGGATGATACCTAGAATACTTAATCAAGGGATGTTCATTGTCGTTTTGCTTGAAAAGTTAGTTTTCATTGCTTATGTAGTAATTTCTTAAGAATGGCAAATATATACACTAGAGCTTATTTTTTGGCTAAAATTCTTTCATATGTTTAATATACTTTGGGGTTTACAAAATGCTGTTGTTATTGAAACAAGGTTTTACTTTGTAGTTCAGTTGGTTTTGAATTCCTGGGCCTCAAGCATTTCTTTCCTGCTGGGACTACAGACAAGCACCACTGTGCGGAGCTCAGGAATTTTTAGTATAGTAAGAATAGAAAAAGAGATACTTCCAGAAGCAATATTGGGTTTTCCATTTACCTTGTCATTCAGTATGTTGTATAACAAACTGAAAACCAACTTTGATGAAGAAAATAACCTGTTTGATTGGTGTAAGTTCTGGAGTAAAAGGATAACTGATAAAGGTCCTTGGTGGTGGTGGCAGTGACTAAATCATGGGATGCTGGGAGTACAGAGACATTGTATCTTAACTGTAGTAGTGTAGTACATTATATCTTAACTGTAGTAGTGTAGTGTAGTAGTTTTTATTTTTGTGTTGGTTTTTTTCCCCTGTGCAGCTCTGGCTGTCCTAGAACTCATTGTGAAGACCAGGCTGGCCTGGAACGCACAGATGTCTGCCTGCCTCTTCCTCCTGAGTGCTGGGATCAAAGGTGTGAACCACCATACTTGGCAGTCTAGTGGTTCTTAAAATAGTAAACTGAATTCACTGTTAGCTTTTAAAATTTTTAATTTTTAGTCAAGACTGATGAGAGGATTTTGAGAGTCATCAGCATAGGCTTATTTCCAGTTAGGTTTGAACCTGGCTGTTTTGGCAAAGGTCTCACTGACTTGTACTACATTTAGCAGTGTCTCATTTTAAGGTAAACACATTGGCTGGTCATAAATCTGTCACACTATTTTGTTTTGTTTTATGATGTGGGGCCTTGCAGTGTTGCCCAATTTGACTTTGAACTTCGTGATCCTCCTGCTTCAGCTTCCTGCATTACTGAAGTCATAGCAGTGTGCCACAGTACCTAGTTGTTGATTCTAATTATACCAGGACAGGAGTAGTTGAACTTTTTACTGCATAGGATTAAATAGTAAATATTTAATAATCTCTATAGTGACTGTTCAGCTTTGCAGTTTGTATGGTGATGACTGATAAGATAGTATAGAAAACATATTTGAGCTATATACCAATAAAACTTTATTTACAAGAGTACGATGTGTCTGTTGGTAGCCCATGGTCATTGTTAACCTCTTTTTTAAGACATTGTCTTGAGTTTGAAGTTTTTGCAGAGGGAATTGCAGAGGATGTAAATACACACTTCAGATAGTATTGGATCAATAGTCTATTGTATATATCTCCTACCTTGAGAAAGTTACATTGTAACTATTGGTATATATTAGTACAGTCCTGTTTGTTTTAGAGGTGCCCCATTTCTGAGACTTTCTTTTTGGTATATACTCCAGGCTGGCTTTGAACTGGCCTACAACTTTTGTTGTTGTGTGATTTTTGTTTGTTTGTTTGTTTGTTTGTTTGTTTTTGCAATAGTGTCTCCTGTTGGCCAGGCTGACCTCAAACTATATATCCAGGAATATGACCTTGAATTTCTGATCCTCCTACATCTCCCATTCTAGTAGGGGATTGTCTTAGTCAGGGTTTCTATTCCTGCACAAATATCATGGCCAAGAAGCAAGTTGGGGAGAAAAGGGTTTGTTCGGCTTACTCTTCCACGTTGCTGTTCATCACCAAAGGAAGTCAGGACTGGAACTCAAGCAGGTCAGGAAGCAGGAACTGATGCAGAGGCCATGGAGGGATGTTTCTTACTGGCTTGCTTCCCCTGGCTTGCTCAGCTTGCTCTCTTATAGAACCCAAGACTACCAGCCCAGGGATGGTACCACCCACAAGGGGCCCTCCTCCCTTGATCACTAATTGAGAAAATGCCTTACACCTGGATCTCATAGAGGCATTTTTTTCAACTGAAGCTCTTTTCTCTTTGATAACTCTAGCTTGTGTCAAGTTGACACACAAAACTAGCCAGTACAGGGATTATAGGTGTTCACTACCGTACCTGAAAGAGCCTTGTATTTTACTGGTTTGTGATAATTAGGGTTTTTGTTGAGACAGGGTCTCTCTACATAGCTCTGGTTGTCCTGGAACACTCTATGTAGACTAGGCTGGCTTTGAGCTCACAGAGATCTGCTGCCAATGCCTCCCAAGTACTTGGGTTAAAGGTGTGTGCCATCATGCCACATCTGATTTACGATGTTTTTTCTTTTATATAGAAAGGTCCCTTTTGGTGGAGGAGACACAAGTTCTTTTTCAAAAAATATATTAAATTTGTTTGTATGTACAAGTCACATGTGCTACAGCATGCACAGGAAGATCAGGCACCAACTTGGAGGAGTTGATCCTCCTGTTTTCATTGTATGGGTCCTGTGGATTAAACTCCAAGGTTGTCAGGCTTGGTAGAAAGTGCCTTTTTCACTGAGCCGTCTTGCCGGGCTGTAACACCATTCTCACTGGTTAGTGTGAGTCATACTTCTGGGACAAAGTAGACTAGGAGATCTGTAGAGGACTTCAGTGGTACTTCATGTCTGTGGTACTACTCTGGTCCAACACTAACCACATCTTGTCTGCTTTTCACCAAATTAATGACCTTTCTCCCCAAAATCTGTATCTGAAGTCACTCTATAAGCAGTTCTCCAAGCTTCCTTTGATCTACTAATTCCAGTTTATCCAATTCTTTCCATCGGTCTTTTTTGAGACTATCTCCGGCTAGGCTCTGTATAGTTGAAGTTGGCCTTGAGCTCCCAGTAGTCCTGCCCCCATCTCTCAGTTGCTGTGATTAGAAGTGTGAGACACCATGTTTAACTATTTTGTCCTTTCAACACCAACACTGATGTGATATCTTGTGTTAGAGACTTATTTTTCAATTAAATATATTTTATTTCTTAAGCTAGGATCTAACTATTTAATGTAACAGTGCTTGAATTTAAAAAGGTCCACCTGCCTCTGTCACCTAGGTGTTGGGCTTAAAGGCCAGTGTCTTAATACTTTGCTAAGCTTGCCGATCTTTTAGTTTTTCGAGACAGGGTTTCTCTGTGTAGCCCTGACTGTCCTGGAACTCACTCTGTAGACCAGGCTGGCCTGGAACTCAAAGATCCATCTGCCTGAATATTGGGTGTATGCTACCACTGCAGGCAAACATTTTCTTGGGTGTCTCCATGTACCTTCTTGAGTATAATAATACTGTGTCTGAGGATTTGCTGCTGCTTGCTCTTCCTGATGGACCTGCCACCTTCTCTATTACAGACTTGCTGTTCACTGAGGAATTGAAACACTACAAGAATAAAATTTAAAAAGAAGTCATGGTTATGGGGGAGGAGTTAGGGATAGCATGGATGTCTGTTCACAAGTTTCAGTGTAGAAGGGCTGGAGAGGTAGTTCAGTGGCTAAGAGCACTGGCTGTGCTTGCAGAGGACCCCTAGGTAGTTCACAGCACCCACATGGCACCCCACAACTATCTGTAACTCCTATTTCAGGAGAGCCTACACCTCTTCTGGTTGCTCCAGGCACTTCCTACATTTGGAGCACAGACATACATCCAGGCAAAACACTTGTACACACAAGTACAATAAATACATCTTTTAAACAGAGACTCAGAATATCTTAAAACAGCTAGGCTTAGTGTAGTATAAAGTCAGATGGAGAACTGAGAGGATAGCTCAGTGACTACAGGTGCTTACCACAAGCCTGATACCATGAGTTCAGTTCTCTGGTGGAAAGAGAACAGTCTCCTATAAGATTTCCTCTGACTTATTTGTGCATTCACACAAAGAAATGTAATATAAAAAATTTAAAGCCAGATAGACTTTTACAATGTTACTGTCTGGTATGTGCGCACATGCTCATGGTGGCATGTGTTTGTAATGTATGTGTGGGTAAAAGTGAAACTTTTATTCAAGTGTCTTAGTCACTCTCACATTATTTATGCACTTGAGCATGCATAATATTTGTGGGTGGGTATGTGTACTCTGGAATAACAACTTTGTGGGGTTGGTTCTCTGCTCCCACGTTTATGTAGGTTCCAGGGATTGAACTCAGAGTAACTGGTTTGCACATCAAACACATTTACCTACTGAGCTACCCCTCCCCCCTTTTCTTCCCATTTTTAGCAAAGTGAACAGATTTACTAGGAAAAAGAAAGATTCCCCAAGAGTGGGAAGTTGGAAAGGGAGTTTACTTTGAGACAGAACTTGGAGCTGGCTCACTGGCTGGCTAGTAAACTCCAGGGAGCTGCTTGTCTCCCTCACCACACATAGTCTCAGTGCTGGGCTTACAGATGCAGCGCCAGCACCTGATTTTAACATAGGTGCTAGGGATCTGATTTAGGACTTTGTGCTTTTGTGGCAGACACTTTATCCACTGAGCCATTTCCCAACCCAACTTTTACAGTTTTTGTTTGTTTGTTTATTTGTTTGTGTGTGTGTTTCTTTCTTTCTTTCTTTCTTTCTTTCTTTCTTTCTTTCTTTCTTTCTTTCTTTCTTTCTTTCTTTCTCTCTCTCTCTCTCTCTCTCTCTCTCTCTCTCTTTCTTTCTTTCTTTCTTTCTTTCTTTCTTTCTTTCTTTCTTTCTTTCAGCTTGGGTTTCTCTGTGTAGCCCTGGCTGTCCTGGAACTCTCTCTGTAGACCAGGCTATCCTTGAACTCAGAGATTCTCCGGCCACTTTAATCCCAAAAGCTGGGATTAAAAGCATGTACCATCACCACTCAGCCTTTTACAGTAAGTAGGTCTTTAAAGTGATTTTCAGTAAGGTTTTTGCCTGTACTCTTGGAAGTGAGTTGTCTATAGAGTAGGAGAAAAGATGACAGCCTCACAGTTAGCTTTCTGCTATCTATCTGTCTCTCTTTTGTTTTTTCTCTTTCCCCTCACCCCCACATGCTCTTAACTTTGATTAGTTGTTCTCTTTTCACAGTGCTTTCTTTTGGGAGGTAGGTGTGTGTGTGTCTGTGTGTGTCTGTGTGTGTCTGTGTGTGTGTGTGTCTGTGTGTGTCTGTGTGTGTGTCTGTGTGTCTGTGTGTGCACGCGCACGCAACTAAGCTTATGTCCCACCACATTTAACTTCTCCCCTAGTTTTTAGTTTCTTTAGTATCTGGCTGGTATCTACCCACCCCGCCTCTTTGCTGCTTTCCTGGTTTATAGGCCCAGATACCCTCCTTTCTTTTACTCTTAACAAGGTTTTTACTTTTACCGTTTCCTTTCATCTTGCTTTTTAAGTTTTTAATTTTAAATTTTTGTTGCACTTATTTATTACCCTTTCTAAATTTACTTTTATTTCTGTTGCATTTTTTTTATGAATGTGTACCTGTGTTGCACGTTTACAATAGTGTGCATGTGGCAGAAACTCAGAGGAGTCAGTTCTCTCTTTCTACGATGTGGGTCCTAAGTAAGTAAATGCAGATCAGCAAGCCTGGTGCTAAGTGCCCTTATCCACTGAGCTGTCCTAGCCAGCCTTCTTTTTTTTTTTTTAAAACTTAAACAAAAAAATTTTTTGAGACAGGGCCTTACTATTTAGCCTTACTAGCATGACCACTATGTGGATCTGACCGGCTGACAACTCACTGAGATTCATCTCTCCTCTGAGGGCTGGGATTAAAGGCGTGTGCCACCACACACACCTTATTTTGCTTTTTGAAAGAGGGACTCATAATGTAGCCCAGGTTGGTCTGAAACATTCTGTAGCCCAAGCTGGTCTTGAACTCCATGGCAATCTATCCTTCTGAGTCTCTTGAGTGCTAAGATTACAGGCATGTGCCACCATGCTCAGATAGATACCTCTTTAAAATCAGGATTATTAAGGAACATCACATAAATAAATCTTCATTCAGATCCAACACTGCCCTTGCCCCCCCTACCAAAATAGAAGAAAGTTCACAGAATTTTGAACTTTAATAAATACTACCATCTAGCCACTGCTATGACTAAATCTGTAATGCTGTCTGTCACACTGTACAGTACTTCATAATGCCTCCTTTGTGATTAGCCCTCTTCCCTCACTACTGGCCCCAGGCATGAAATTGGTTTGTCTTGTTACGGTCAGCAATGGAATTTCCTATATATGAAGTCATACACTGCATTGTCTTTTGAGTCTGACCTCTAATGCTCTTGAAATGCCCCATGTGTCAGTTTGGTCCTTGTCAGTTTTCCCATGGCTATACCGCAGTGATTCTCTGCTCACCAGTTGGCGGTAGTTGAGTTGATCCAGGTTTTAGGCTGTTGTTGATTGTGGGTGAAAACATTTTTGTTCTAGTCTTTTAAATAACTTTTCTAATATAACCACCTTTTTCTTGGCATCCCTGCAGAACTGTTGAAAGATAATTCCTGGAGTTCACCTTCATAAATTGGCTTTGTGTGAGGGTCTGTAGTTTGGAGCATCTTTCAGCTTAGATGCCTGTGTGTAAATGGTCTGGGTAGAGAGTGGAGCAAGCTAGAGAGCAGTGTGGAGGGAATAGTCTCACCAGGGTTCAGTGGTCATCTTAGGAGTATGTGCCTGGTGTTGTTGGGTCTGATTGAGATTATATATATATGATATGATATCATATATATATATTTTTTTTTTACCAGAAAGAGAGTGATAGTAGGAATAAGAAACTTTAATCAAAATTTCTACATTAAGGGGTAAATTTTAAAATGTCACCCCCCCAAACCAAGCAACCCTTGTATAGGAGCTAAACAGAAGCATTCTATGGATATTGATTTCTGGCTGTGGCCCATTTTGATACTTGTGCTTTAAAACATTGACCTCTGCCTTCAGTTTTATTTTCTGTCCAAACAGGGTCTCAAGTATCTTACGCTATCCTTGAACTCACTATGTATTATGGCTAATCTTGGAACTCCTCCTGCCTAAATCTCCTTAGTGCTAGGATTACTGGCATACACTGCCATGTCTGGTTTATATGGTCCTAGGGATGGAACCCAGGGTTTTGTGTATGCTGTGCAAGCACCCAATCTGCCAGAGCTACATTTTCTCTGAACTGCATCCTCAACCCAGTCTTCTGCTTTGAAATGCACTCTCTACTGGTAGAATGCATTAGTTCGGTTGAACTCTTCCCCCTTTTAAACAGCTGAGCATAATAACTCAGTTATTGTTCAAACCCCCAGGTTTCCATTTTATTTTATATGCATGAGCTCATCATGGCATGGATCTGGAGGGGAAAGGACAACACGGTGGGTTCTGGGGATTAGCTGGCAGGTCTGTGAACTGTTTTGTGAATTCCAAGATCATTTTGTTGATTAAGCCAGCATAATTCACAATAACATTCAGAAACAGAGACAAGAGTGTTTAATAACCTTGAATGGCCTGAGTAAATTATTTATTAAAATTATAGTTCTCCTCTACCTGAGAACAGTGGTTCTCAACCTTTCTAATGCTACAACCCTTTAATACAGTTCATGTTGTGGTGACTCCCAACCATAAAATTATTTTTGTTATTTAGTTCATAACTGTAATTTTGCTACTATTATTAATTATAATCTTAATAATTGATATGCAGGACATCTGATATGTGACTCCTGTGAAAGGGTCATTCAGCCTCCAAGGGGGTCTTGATCCACAGGTTGAGAACCACTGCCCTAGGAAGGTGGGATTGTAGGCTTGTGCCACAGTCTCTGCTCTCAGTATCCCTCACTTTAATTCCAGGCAACTGAGTTTTTGTAATAAGTTTAAGGGTTAGATTCTGAACTTGGTTCGGGTTTATACCCTTATAACAGCAGAATGCCAAGAACTTGACTGAGAAAATGGCCTTCATTTATTGATTGTCTTTTTTGTGTTCTGGCTATATAGTTTAATACAGAATTATAATGTCCCTGCAAAGTAAGATGGAACAGTTCTTACATAAAAAGGCAATTAAATGTCTGGAATGATGTTCCCAATATTTACTCAAGAAATAGAACCCTTTCCTCATGTGGTGGTTAGTCACAACATTTTGGAAGGTGAAGCAAAACGATCATTAGTTTGAGAGCAGACTGGGCTTTGCAATAGTGAGACTGTGTCTCAAAAAAAGAACAGCAACAACCACCAAAAAAGTAAACTGTGGAAAAGGGAAAAGACTAGGCTAGCCAGTAGCTTGTTCTACATAGCAAGTCATAGGCTACATAGTGAGACCCTGACTAGAAAAAAAAAATTATTTTTAGAAACTTTTTTTGGGTGGTAGTTGTTAGGATTTTCTTTGCTTGAGCTTTTCTTTGTTTTGTGTTTTTGAGACAAGGTTCACTCTGTAGCCTAATCTGGCCCAGAACTTGTGGGTTCAGAAGGTGTAAGGTTAACCTTCAACCTTGAGCAGTCCTACCTCAGCCTCTTGAGCTTTGGGACATAGGCTTAAGTCATTGTGTTTGGATTTTGTTGTTTGGGGATTTTTAAAAAATTGTGTGTGTGTGTGTGTGTGTGTGTGTCCGTCCAGAAGAGGGTATGGGATCCTGGAGCTGGAGTTGAAAGTCATTGTAAGGTTTCTGATATGGGTTCTGGGAACCCCACTTAAGACCTCTCTAAGAGCTTCAAGTACTCTTGACCAGGGAGCCATCTCACCAGCCTCAATTTTTTCCCCCTGAAGATTTATTTTTGTGTGTGTATATGTCTGTGTATGTCACATGCATGTGGATTTTGATGGAGGCAGTTGTAAGCAACTCAAAGTGGGTACTAGGACCCAAGCTCCAGTCCTCTGGAAGAGCCCCAAACTGTTATGTTGAGTCCTCTTTCTAGTCCCTAGAGTTAGTATTTGAGACAGGGTCTTAATTTAGCCCAGACTGAAACTCGGTACTCAAGTAAGATGACTGGAAATCATCTTACTTGCTGCTGCTGGTGCCTCTGCCTCTCCCTAGTGCAAGAATTTCAAGTATAGGCCACTATGTCCATCTTAAGCAGAGTATTTAATCTAGAATCTCCTAATCATAGAAGTCTCTCTGGGCACTAAGCTAAAATAACACTCCGCTTTTGTCTTTGAGTTGAGGTGACTGCAGACTTGACTGTCGTTCTTCTAGCCTGTGTCTAACCTGTTACAGACCCTGCTACTGTAGTGCCATGCTCATGTTATAGCTTGTATTATCATTGAAAAGTGCGAAATCTGAAAAAGAGGGGAACAGTGAGTTTTGAAGATCAGCCCAAGTCACTGAGGACAGGAGTAGTAGAGTTGTGAGGGTGCCTTCAGGTGCCTCCTTGTCTTGGTGCATATGTGTGCACCTTGCAGCTTGCACCAGTGCTGGTTTTCAAGCTGCTGCTCTTAATCATAGTTTCTCTTCCTGTATTCTGTAGCTTTCTGTAGAACAATTGAGAAAACCATCTGTTAAGGGAGATGGATTATTTTAAACAGTCAGAACAAATGACATCTATGTCAGTTCAAAGCATGGACAGAGTTGATTTTTTGCTTTTTAAAATCTTATTCCTTTACCCTTTCCTCCCTAGATAAGAATCATTGCAGGTTTCTGAAATCACCTCAAGTTCATATAGGGTTTCTGGGAATTAAAAAAAAAATTCAAGAGTTCAACTTTTAGCCGGGAGGTGGTGGCGCACGCCTTTAATCCCAGCACTTGAGAGGCAGAGGCAGGTGGATTTCTGAGTTCGAGGCCAACCTGGTCTACAGAGTGAGTTCCAGGACAGCCAGGGCTACACAGAGAAACCCTGTCTCGAAAAACAAACAAACAAACAAAACAAAGCAAAACAAAAAACAAAGAGTTCAACTTTTAGTATCTTTTCTCTCTGATAATAGTGTTTTTAAGACAAAATAGGAAGCTGTTGTAAGACACTTCGGCACACATAGAGAGTGCTCAATAAGTATTGAATGTCAGACTTCTCTCTGGTGACCTCATTGAGTATGAAAGTCAGAGTGCTTTACCTCTGACTCATTGTCCCTAAGGATCTGTGGTCTTCAGAGATTTTTCATTCATTGTCAGCCAAGCTGCCCAATTTCTGGCATTGGTTTTGGCATATAGTGAAATAGACAAAGGAATATGATGATTAGTCTCAGAGACATCTCTGTCAGTGAAAGCAAGGAAGAAGAAAAACGTGAGCAAAAATACACAAACCAAAGTCTCACTGTTGGCAAGCCTGTACCTCAAGGGTGCCAGGGAAACTGGTGAGGTCAATGTAATATTCATGTTTATTTAAAGTGGATGATAGGATTGGGAAGATTGTTTCACTTGTTATCTTGAATATTTTAGATATTACAGAAGACTTCGGAGTACAGTGCTAAGTAAGATCTGGCAGGAAAGGGAGATTAACTTCAAAATAGGCCTCTTGCCAGGTTTGATAGCACATACCTATGATCTAGCATCCAGCTAGCACAGGCAGAAGGATTGAGTTCAAGACCAGCCTGGGATTCTTTAGGGAAATAGGGCTATGTGTGGTGGCTGGCATATACTTTTAATCCCAGAGAGTCAGAGGCAGGAGGATCTTTGTGAGTTGGCCAGCCTGGTCTACATAGTGAGATCCAGTTTCAGGCCAGCCAGGGTTATACAATGAAACCTTGTCTCAAAAATAACAACAACAACAAAAAAATAGAAGTAAAGCCTAAGGACCAGAGAGAGGAAAACTGTATAGGCAAATGTTAGAATGATTCAAGGTAATGAGAGCCAAGTAAAGGTTTCAGTTAGATGGATGTATTTGTGTGCTTAGTAGAAGTGTTTTTTTTTTTTTTTTTTTTTTTTTTTTTTTTTTTTTTTTTTTTTTTTTTTTTTTTTTTTTTTTTTTTTTTTTTTTTACAGAGCTGAGGACCGAACCAGGGCCTTGTGCTTGCTAGCTCTACCACTGAGCTAAATCCCCAACCAACCCCTTAGTAGATCTTTATTAATAAATCAGCAACATGATTTAGTAAAGTGGTCAGGGAAGAGTTGAAGCTGAGATCAGACCTCCACACCTGACTGTCAGAGATAGATAGCTCTGTTTTGTTTTTTTGGTTTTTGAGACAGGGTTTCTCTGTGTAGCCCTGGCTGTCCTAGAACTCACTCTGTAGACCAGGCTGGCCTCGAACTCAGAAATCCACCTGCCTCTGCCTCCCAAATGCTGGAATTAAAGGCGTGAGCCACCACTGCCCAGCCGATAGCTCTGTTTTGTAATAGCACTTTGATGGAGTTGCTGGCATAGTATCTGTGAGGTGGTGGGATATTAGCACAGAGATACCCTAGCTGAAGATGGCAGGCACATGCATGTGGAGGTGGAGGTTGAAGGGAATTTGAGAATCTTTTAGACATTGGGGAATTGAGAGCACACTGTCTGTGGTGGTTGGTAGGTTTGTTCGGAGGCATCATTTAGTTAATGACCTTAGGCAGATCTCTTATTCTTGCTGAATTGTGTTTTTTAAATTAGTATAAAATAGACAACATGGAAAAGTGATGAACTTTCACCAGTATAATTTTACCAAAACAGAGACTTTGTTACTTCACTAGATTCTATCATGTGCTTTGAATCTGTAAACTGCAGTACAACTATAAACTGAATATTTTGTCGATAGCATTCATTAAGAGTGGCTAGGTTAGAAATGAAATCTCTGCTTCTGTCAAGAATTTACCCCTGCCCTTGTACTCTGGAACAATTTAAATAGAAAACACAGGCTCTATGGAATGCCTGTAATGTCTTCTAGTCAATAGCTTTTAGAAATAAGAAGTAGCCCTTCCATTCGTTAATGTTTTCCCTATTGCTTAAAAAGGCTTTTTAGCCTAGCCTTCCCAAGGAACTGAACAAAGTGTGAGAAGTCTTCAAGGAAAGAGAGCACTTTAAAAAAAAGGTTATTTTATTATGTGTATGAGTGTTTTGCCTACGTATATGCATTTGCACTATGCATGTGCCTGGTGACCACAGATGTCAGATGAGGGCTTTGGATCCCCTGGAACTACCGAGTTACAGATAGTTGTGTGCCACAGTGCTGAGAACTGAACCTCTGGAATAACAAGTGTTTCTTTTGTTGTTTTGTTTTCAAGACATGGTTTCTCTGTGTGGCCCTGGCTGTCCTGGAACTCACTCTGTAGACAGACTGTCAGAGATAATGCCTCCTCTGCTTCCAGAGTGCTGGAATTAGAGGCATGTGCCACCAATGTCTGGCTAACAAGTGCTCTTAACCACTGAGCCATCTCTCCGGCTCCAAGAAAATGCACTTTTGAGACTTGAAGATGCTCTTAGTTCCTCAGGATTTTCAGCAAAATGTGGCTTTCGTTCTTTTTATTTATTTATTTATTTATTTTGGTTGCAAACCTAGTTCAGTCCCTATATTTTAAAAATTCTGTGAAGCTAATAGAATATTTGAATTGACTGCAATAAAGGGGTCTACAGGGTAGGAGTGCAGAAGGAGCACAGTGGCTCAATACTGTTTGGGCTTTTTTTTTTTATCTTTATTTTTAATAATGTTTATTCTTTGAGAACTTCATATATGCATACACAGAATTTTTATCATATTAATCTCAACTCCTCTCCAGTCCACTCCCTTGATCTTTTTTTTAACATAGATATAAGCATTTTCATTTTATTAATGTTTTATATCATTCCATTCATTTATATCTAAAATGATATCCCCATTTCCAGTTACCCCTAAACAACCCTCTCATCAACCCTCTCATCCCATCCTCCCTCTTCCCCCCAAAAATGTATCTAATGTCTTCTTTGTCTTGTCTTGCCTTGTCTATCACTTTAAGATCTACCAGCAGTAGACTTGAGAAACAAGCAATGAGGATCTTATGCTAATAATTCTTGATACAACCTGTAATTGTCTATTCAGGGATTTACATGTCTGTAAATTCTTGAGTCTAAAGGACTCTAGCTAAGTGTAAACTATAGTGAAGTTCTTTCCCAAGGCAGTACTGTGTTTTGTGGGGCTCTTGACCTGACCTTGCCCCATTGCATCCTTGCAGAAGAGGCCCTTGCTTTGTCAATGGTGTAAATGTCTTGTGACCTCTTAGCTCTGCTGTACTAGCAAGCAGTGTCTTAATTAATAATGTCTGAAGGATTATTTTGACCAGAGTGTTTTCAAAAGGGAAAGAATGGTTAAAGAGAGTGAATGAAGTGTAGTAGGATTGGACCGTGTGTGGCAGATGGGCTGGGGTTTGCTAAGGTACTTAGATGACTGGTACTTTTCTTGCCAAACAAGGGGATTCTATAGTTCACCCATTGTATAACCTTTATACATATCCATATCAGTAGTTTAGCCTTCTGCTTTACTGTCTCCTCCTCTTCTGTTCCCATCTTCCCTTGTCTTCCTTCATGTTTCCTATCTTTTGTTCCTTCGTTCCTTTCCTTTTTTCCTTTAAGCCTCTGGAAAAACCTATTATTTAAGTTAGTTATTGGAAAACTTCCATCCATTGTTTGTTTTTATGAGCTGGGATCTCTCTATACATACCTTGGCTGTTCTGGAACTTGTGTGTAAACCAGGATGGCCTCAGACTCATAAAGATCTTCCTACCTCTGCTTACTGAGTGCTGGCATAGTAGATATGAGCAATGTGTCCAATTTCAGTATCCTTATTTTAGAATGGTTAGTCTGTATAGTTTAAAGATAACAGATACCAAGACCTCTAATCATGTGGGAAAAAAAATCTTGAATACAGACTAGTAAAGATAGGACAGATCAAAATAAACAATGGTCTGTGAATTACATAATAATATATAATGCATTGGTATTTCTTGCCTAAAATATTTAGAAATTTGTACACACCTTCCAGTATTTATTGCTTTATTTATTATAGCAAGGAATTGGAACCTAATTGTCCATCAATAGGTAAGTAGATAATGAAAATCTGATGCATACATAAAGTGGATTACTATGTATTAATTAAGGCCACACAATCTTAGGAAGAAGGAATCCACATGTCCTCTCATCAGTTCCTAGCCTAAATAGTGTGTCCATCCATATACACGTGCACATACGGGTATAACATGTAGGAAAGGTCGAGCATATGATGTGGTGATGAGAAAGGACAGAACTCAAGTAATGGACACGTGAGTTATGAGGGAAGAGAAAAAGCTAGAAAGCTAATTGTTTTTCTAGTTTTAACTCTCATGGATTTTTTTTTGGTTTTGTGTGATGGATAAGTACATAAAAATATAATAGATTGTTAAAGTGTAAATCCAAAGTTAATCTTATGAATCTTTCAACTTAACCATTTTAAACAGAAACTGTCCATTCAACCACAACTTCTAGCCCCTGAAAACCCCTGTTCTACTTCCTGTCTTTATGAATTTTCTCTGTTCTAGGCTCATGATATAAGTGGAGTCATACAGTTATCCTTTTGTATTAGACTTATTTCACTTCACATACTGGTTTTATGGTCTGTTATAGCATCTGTTAGAATTGCATTCATCTTTATGTTCAAACAATATTCTGTTGTGTGTCCATGCATGGCTATTTCAGTTGTTTTCACCTCTTGGCTCTTGTGTTTAATGCTGCTCTGAATGTGGGAGTACACATCTGTTTGGATTTTACTATTTAAGTCAAGAATAAAGTTGCTGCATCTGTTTGAGGAACTGCCAGTTTCTCCCTTACCATCTGTATCGTTCTTCATCTCTACCAGCAAGCAGTTCATGAGGGTTCTGATTATTACTATCCTCTTCAACACTTGTTATTTTTCTTTTCTTTTTCTTTTTTTAGATAATAGCTATACTATTGGGTGTGTCAAAAATTTTAAACATTGTTCTGGTGATGTTGGATGACTCAGAAAGCAGTTTACTACTTACTGTGAGGAGCTATTTTCAAGTTACCAAAAGGAGTCAGTGGCCTAAACTAAGGCAATAAAGAGGAATTCTGACTGACATGTATAGTATCTGCTTACTCATTCATAAGATACTTCATTTATAAAGAGGGATTTGTGTGTATATGTGTGTATTTCTTTCCTTTTTATCTTGAGAGAGAGAGAGAGAGAGAGAGAGAGAGAGAGAGAGAGAGAGAGACTGATTTATTATATAGTCCACATTAGGAAATGTTGCTGAATATTTTTTTAAAAGCCAAGTACAAAAACTATTGGCAGATATTCTGATGGTCCAGTTTTGTCTCCTCTGATAAACACAACTGTCCTGAGAACTGGTAAACCAGTGTGCTGTGAGCAATAGGAGGGCTGACTGGGAAACTTGAACTTCTTCCTCGTTTGTATTTTATCTGGAACAAGTAGTCTTTGGGGCCAGGAGAAAGGTTTCTTGAACAATTTTAGGAAATGGCATGTGCTGTGTTCAGGTCTTGAGATTTACAATGCACAGAAGCTTCTTAAAGTTCTGAGGAGTCCTGCAGTGATAGCAGTAGATAGTTTTGTTCAATGTTTTCCAAACCAAAAAGTCCTTTGGTTGAGTCCTTGTAACAAGTATTTTAGTCACATTTTGGGAAATGCTTTTGATATATTTTGATACCAAAAATTGAATGTTTTTGAGGCTTATTAAATACAAAGTTTCCCTTGAGTGCAGGTTAGACCTTCCCTTAGTGTTATTCTGCCATCTTTTAAGTACCTGGACTTTTTCAAGACTCAGCAGATACTAATGTCCCATTTGTAAGTGCTGGTCATTAGAGGGTACAATTTTAGAGCAGTGTCTCATTATGGGAGATGCTGTGTGATGGTAAGTGCTATAGAATAGATACCTTTATCTTTTCTTCCACTCTTGTTACACAATTAAAGAAAAATAACCCACATCACAGATCTAAGTGGTAAGACATTATTTTCTTTTAAGACAAGGTCTCTTGCTATGTAGTCTTGGCAGTCCTGGAACTCCCTAGGTAGACATACTGGCTTTGAATTAAAAAAAATCTGCCTGCCTGTCTCCTAAGAGTTGGTATTAAAGCTGTGTGCACTAGGCCCTTATAATTTTTAAAAAATGTATTGCTGTACATGCTGTGTGTACGTACATGCCAGAGTGTACATGTGGATATGTTGGAGGACAGCTTTGTGAGGTCATTTCTCTCCTTCCACTTTTATGTGGGTTCTGGGAATGGAACTCAGGCTTGAGAAGCAAGTGCCTTTGCCCTCTGAACTATCTGGTCAGCCCTTTAATTAGTCCTTAAAGTTAGCTTACAAAGCAATGGGTCTCATTACACCACCTTTGTGCATATGTGTAATTATACTTTGTTCATCCATTTTCCCCATTATTCTATCCCATTCCTGCCTCTAAATAGTTCCCTTTCTGCTTTCATGTCATGTTTCCCATTGCCTTTTCTTCCTACATACCTCTGAGCTAGAGTTTTGCTGTGTATACCTTCCAGGCTGGTTTTGAATTCACCACTCTCTGCTGCAGGTTTTCTGGGTACCTGGCATTACAGACATGACATCTCGCCAATTAGGTATTTTCTTTTCTTTCCTTCTTTGTTTTCCTTTTTTTCTTTTTCTTTTCCCTTTTAGAGATGACCCAATGTTGTGTAATGTGCAAGTGAAAATTGTGACTGAGTTGCCCTCTTCTGGCTTCTCTGTTAGGCCAGGCTGTTAGGGTAGCATTATTAGTAGACACCAGTAAGTATGTATTGACTAGGATTTTATTTCTTTTCACATTTTCAAACCGTGGTGCTCGTGATGGTAAGTTTCAGGCTTTAGAAAGTAACAACCCCAAATTCAGCTGATGTAGATCACGAGGATTTTACTAGTCCATTTGACTGAGTGGCGTGGCATGAAGGAGTTGTCTTTTGGGAACTAAATAATCGGTCTGAAAAAGATGACATGACTTTCTTCCCATAGGGATCAAGTGGGAAGAGCAGAGTAAGACTAGGCTGCATACCTGTAGGGCCTCATCAGGCGGTTACCTGAGCAAAAGCTTGTCTGGCAGGTGTGTGCATAATCTTTTCTCTCTTTGGACAGGAGATATTTTTTTCCCTCTCCCTCTCCCCTCCCCCCCTTCTCTCTCTGGTTTTTCGAGACAGGGTTTCTCTGTGTAGCCCTGGCTGTCCTGGAACTCACTCTGTAGACCAGGCTGGCCTCGAACTCAGAAATCCACCTGCCTCTGCCTCCCAAGTGCTGGGATTAAAGGTGTGTGCCACCACTGCTTGGCTGGACAGGAGATTCTCAACCTTCCTAATGCTGCATGCAACCCTTTAATACAGTTCCTCCTGTTGTGACTCCTAGCCATAAAATTATTTTTGATACTACTTTAAAACTGTAATTTTGCTGCTGTTATAAACAGTAACATAAATATTCTTGGAAGTAGACCTTTGCCAAAGGCCAAAGGAATCAAGACCCACAGGTTTGAGAACCACTGCTTTAGACTGCTGCACTGGACTGAAAGGCATTGTTGACTCTGTTTCTGGGCCTATCCTGCCAATGCTTCCTCAGCTGGACCAGTGTAAGTAGGAGTGAGAGAGCCAGCTATAGAAGGGCCAGCAGACATCCAGGAAATACAAATGGCTGTCAATTCATTAGCCTAATTAAGTGAACAATTAGAGTTCCTTCTCCATTCTCATTTGATCAAGCAATCAATCTTTGAAATCAGAGCAGTGTACCACTCTTACCTTCTAATCTGCTGAATGTGAGAACTGCAGAAGGCAGTTCAACTTAAGGAGTGAGAAGTGACCTTGTGTCTGGACTGAATGAGAGCAAGACCAGACACTGGTTCGTATTAGCCCCTGTGGAGTCCAGGAGAGCATATTAAAGTGCATTGCTGAGCTCTACCTCTCGGTGTGTGTTCTGGTGGTGAGATTAGGGCCTGGGATTCTGTATTTCTTTTTTCTTTTCTTTTTTTTTTCTTCTGTTTTTTGAGACAGGGTTTCTTTGTGTAGCCCTGGCTGTCCTGGAACTCACTCTGTAGACCAGGCTGGTCTCGAACTCAGAAATCCGCCTGCCTCCGCCTCCCAAGTGCTGGGATTAAAGGTGTGTGCCACCACTGCCCGGCTGATTCTGTATTTCTAATGCATCGAGGTTGATGTTGTTGATTCTAAGATCATACCCTAAGAATCACTTTTTAGAGAGGTTGAAGGTGGGTGTAGCTTTTCGGTTTCTTTCTGTTAAGGTCGTCATCAGCAAGGAAAGAAAGTCTCCACCTCTTTAAGACCCCCATGTCAGCTTAACCCAACCCTTGGAAATACTGTGCAAGGTAGTTCTTGTTCCATTTACC
Source organism: Uromys caudimaculatus (assembly GCA_028551405.1). NCBI lineage: Eukaryota > Metazoa > Chordata > Mammalia > Rodentia > Muridae > Uromys > Uromys caudimaculatus. The sequence continues at coordinate 82,578,377 of CM052710.1, forward strand.
ATATGCATGTCATTAAAAATGGAGTAACTTTTTCTTTCTTTGGGAGCAATTAGAGTATAATTCATGAGGGAACTGGACTGGGCAGTAAGTACTGCTTGCAGCCTAAAACAGTAATTTTAAAGGACAGCTTTTACATGTATATATAAATCAAAGGATATGATGAATTTACAGATGTTATGTTTAATATGGAGGATATGTTAGATTCTCTTTCTGTTTATTCATGACAGTTGTATAGTTATAAGATCTATAAACTGTAGATCACTTTTACAGAAAGTGATTATACAGTAAAATGTTAAGATTTATTTCTTCACAAAAATGATAAAAGGAATGAAAATTTGACTTTAAAATTAATTTATCTTTCAAATGACCGAAAGGATGAGGGTATATTAAAGTATTTTTTAAGAAAGGACTGTTACTGATTTATTTTTTTACTTATCTATTTGATAGAGAGTCTTTCTGAATTGCCTGGGCTGGCCTAAAACTTGTTTTGTAACTCAGGGCAGCCTAGCCTTGTGATCTTCCTGTCTCATCTCCAGAGTGCTGCCCCACACCCATTACAGGTGCATGCCATTGTTTTCAGTTGCTAGTTGGTCATTGACAAACCTTATTTCAGAAATAAACAATGTTAAATGGTATATATTTCAGAATAGTAGATATTACAGCATGACGAAATTCTTGAAAATTCAACTATAAGACTTATTTAAAGCACAGTGTTCTTTATTAATGTTCATTTGAAAGGTCAACTTGTTTTCAATGGAGCTCAGTGAAGTTACTTTCTGTTATTTGACAGAACTGCAAATTTATTTTTTTAAAAAAGTGGTGACCCAAGCAGTTGAACTGAAGGTATTCTGGAAAAATCTGCTGTTTATTGTGAAAATCATCTTTGATCTTGGAATTAAAAGTAAAGCTGGAAAGGAATTTACAAACAAGAAAAAGAAGAAGTTTGGAATTGGACTCACAGGATCTGGGCTTGGAAATGCCTCAGGTAAATCACATGAGGACTAGTGTACAGTGTGAATCTCTGGGATGATGAAAAGGGCACGGTGGTGCTGCTGCTGGAAGCCTTCTACATCCTCACACAGCTTGGCACAGTAGCTTCAAAGCTTATTTCTGCCCTTACCTAGATGTGAGGATGCGCTCTTTGGTTTCCTTATTTGCTCGTTGAAGATTTCAATGAGCTTGACAGAGCAGCATGGTGGGTAAGTAGGTTAGTTGCTAAACCTGCTGGCCTTATGAGAATGGAATGAATTGCCCAGAAATTTAATCTGTTACCCAAATCCCATTTTTGGTATTCTGATATTTTGCTTCCCAACTTTCCCATTTATAACAGTTGATAAGTGGTGATTTTGTCTCACATATAGAAGCACATACATCTGTATGTTCTGTAAACACACCCAAGAGTGGTATATTCATATTCTTACCCCAACCCGTGTGTATGTGTCTGTGTGTGTGTGTTCTTTCTTTCTCTTGACCTGGCCTTTCTTTCTCTTCACCTGCTGTGTAGGGGAAGCTGGCTTCACAATCTTCCTGCCCTGGCCCTGAAATTCTGGAATCATAGGCATACAGTACCACATCAGGCTGAGATAACTCCTTTTTATTGTTCTCTTTGAGTTTGAGGCAATCACTGAAATAAAAATCAGAAGCTTATTTGTCCATATTTTCTTATCCAAACTTTCTTCTATTTTTTTCAGATTTATTTTATTATTTATTTTTTTATGCATATGAGTTCACTGTCACTCTCTTCAGACACACCAGAAGAGGGCATCGGATCCCATTACAGATGGTTGTAAGCTACCATGTGGTTGCTGGGAATTGAACTCAGGACCTCTGGAAGAGCAGTCAGTGCTCTTAACTGCTGAGCCATCTCTCCAGCACCCCTATTTCTATTCATGGTTAATTTTCACACCAACTCCCCCCCAGTTCCAGTACTGGGAAGAAATCTAGGAATAATGAGCAGGTAGAGACTTCTAAATGGGACTATACATGACAGCCAATCCCTTGGGCACAGGGATCAAAAACCAGCCAGGATGGCTTGGTGATTCTGCAGCAGAGGCTAACAAGGAAAACTTGGTAACTGACACTTAAAGGACCAGAAGCCGCTTCCATCGCAACCTCTGTGCCCAAAGAGCCACAAACAAGGTGTGGTCTGCTGTCTATTGGCTGCTGGAATTAGGACTTTAAAACTTGTTTGCTTAAGCTAGATTTTTGTAAAAAGAAAGACCTCAGTTTTGGAGGGTCTGGCGAAAATCAAACAAAGCTGAGCACAGGTGATGTGGGAGTACCTAGGAGAAGAAGGAGGTCAGGGTAGGAAGTGAGGAGGGGTGTAAGGAGGAAGGAAGTGGGTAGGCGACTAATGCTTATAAATCTCTTGAAACTTGTGGGAGAGTAAGAAGAATGTTTTTAGGTTTTGCAGTTAGATTTCAGAGTGTGGCTTCTCTTTTACTTGCGCTAGGGTGTGCAGCTGAAGTGGTTTGAATAGGTGATGGACTGTAAAAGGGAGAGAGAGGAAAACAGGAAAGCAAGTCCATATTTCTAGCCATGTCTTAGAGACTTAGGAGGCCATTGTGTTGTTCCTGTTGGAGGCTATTGTGTTGTTCCTGTTGGTTGAACTGAAAATACCTAAAGTGGGCTGGCAAGATGGCTTAATGGGTAAAGAAAGGCTCTTGCCACAGAGCATGATTGTCTTGAACTCAGTCTCCTAGACCCTCATGATGGAAAGAGAAAACCGACTTCAGCAAGTTGTCCTGTGACTTCCACTTCTTTGTTTGGGGAAGTAAGACATTGGACTCAGGAATATAGTTTAGGTCTGACTTACTATTGCTGCAGCCCTCAGAAAACAGGAGAGCATTCTCTTCTTTAGGAGAATTAGAACAGAGTTTTGTTAGAGAAAGATTTTAAGAAATGTTTATATAGCTTAAAAAATGAACAGCCCAATGTTGCATGCTGACTCTAGTGACCAAACTTCAAGTTTTAGAAGTTAAGATTTACTGTTCTGATATTTTTTATCTGTTCTGATTTTTTAAATATATATCTTAGCTCTTTTCCTCATAGAGGTCCATGTTGAGTGCTAGGAAAGCTCTTGGCGAGCTACACAAAAGAGTCAGGGTTATTTCTTGAAATAAATTATGTACCGGGGTAAGGATGGGCTTATAGTAAGTTGGGCTTGTAGCTGTCTGTAAATGAAATGTGAAAATGGTTTTGTTGTAGCCCAGCGTAAGCGGAATGGACCCGCCTTTTGGGGATGCCTTTCGAAGCCACACCTTTTCAGAACAGACTCTGATGAGCACAGATCTCTTAGCCAACAGTTCTGATCCAGATTTCATGTATGAGCTGGTAAGCAACATTTTTTTTTTTTTTTTTGGTTTTAGTTTTAATTGATTTGAATCAAAATGATGTTGTAGAGTTTTTATTTGTAAAGTCTGAAAAGAGAAAAGAATGTCCATGGTGTGAAGCCTTACACAGGTAAAGCCATTACCCAAGAGGCTGAGGAAGGAGGATTGTGGGGGCCACACAGATCTGGTTTTAAGAAAAGGGACGTGACTAGGGATCGGGTTTGATTCTTGTGACTAAGTCTGGTAATTTTAGAAAGATACCCAAATTGATGAAAGTAGTATATGAAGAGATTATCTGTCCAGTTGTTCATGAGGAAAGTAAGCTGTGTTTGTGATAAACTGCTAAAGGGCTTTTTAGCTCACAAATTAAGGAATGACACAAGTACAAGATGTATGGTGGAGATGGTAAGACAAACTAGCAGCTATAAGCACTGTCATAGGGTATTGACTTGTTTCTGAGGTAGACACAAAGTTCCCAAGGTAAAAAACAAAAATTTATTTTGTGAGCAGGGATAGTTTACCTGCACATATCTGTATGTATGTAGTACTCACAGAGACCAAAAGAGCATGTGTGATCCTGTGGAGCTAGATAGTTGTGAGCCACCAGGTGGGTGCTAGCAGTGGAACCAAGGGCCTCTGCAAGAGCATCAAGTGCTTTTAACTTCTCTGAAGTCCCACTCCTTTTTGTTTTTTGTTTGTTTATTTTGTTTTGTTTTAAGGCAGGATCTCACTTGTAGCTTTGGCTGGCCTGGAACTTGATATATAGACTAGACTGGCCTGAAACCTGCCTACTTCTGCCTCATGAGTGCTTGGATTAAAGGTTTGTGCCACCATGACTAGCCCAAGGGTCGGGGCTGGGGGACTTACATTTTAAGTGTGCACATGAGTGAAGGTGCCTAAGGAGTCCAGAGGTGACAGATACCCCTGGAGCTGGGGGTTACACGTGGTTTTCAACTTCCAGACAACAGTGCTGGGAACCTAGCTTGGGTTCTTCAGAAAGTCAGTAAGTGCTCTTAACTGCTGAGCCATTTTTGAAGCCCCTCCAATATAATTTAAATTACATGCTATTTAAACAACACAGAAATGCTGAAAATTTGTAAAGTTGAGTATATAAGCCTGTGAGTCCATTAAAAATCATTGAATTCTATACCTAATAAAAATAGGGTATGGTATATAAACTACTAAAGTGAAGCTACTCACACAGACACATAACACAAACTAAAAATTCATTGAAACTAAGTAAACTGGAAAACTGAAAACTCATTCCTTTTCTGAGCTTTCATTCTTCAGATTTTCCCCAAAAGGTAACTACTGCTAGCAGATACAGATGAATGTGTAAACATTTGAATATGCCCTTTACTTTGGATGGATGATATAGTTCGCTCGCCCCCTCCACCCCACATTTATTTAGTCTGTGTGTATGTGTCTGCACACATGTCACAGTGTAGATGTTTATGTCAGAGGGTAACTGAGACTGATTCTCTGCTTGCATCATATGGATCCCAAGGGTTGGACTGAGGTGGTCAGGCTTGTCATTAAGCCTTTACCCACTGAACTTTCTCTTCAGCCGGAGTTTGCTTTTTCTAAACAAGAAAATATGTAATGGATAACCTTTTGTGTTAGTGCATTAGGGATCAATTTCATTTTCCATGGCTATAGAATATAACTACATTTTTATTTATTTTTGAGACAGAGTTTTACAATGAAACTCTTTTGGTTTTTCAAGACAGGGTTTCTCTGTGTAGCCCTGGAACTCACTCTGTAGACCAGGCTGGCCTCGAACTCAGAAATCCACCTGCCTCTGCCTCCCCAAGTACTGGGATTAAAGGCGTGAGAGCCACCACTGCCCGGCTTTACAGTGAAACTCTTGCTGACCTGGAACTTGCTAGGTAGACCAGGCTGGCCTCAAACTCACAGAGACCATCCTGCTTCTGCCTTCTGAGTGGCTTAAAGGCATGTGCCACCACTCCAGGCCTTTTAACTACATTATAAAATCACATTTTTGCAGTGCGTGAGGACTATTTGACTTCCCATGCCAAGTGTTGTTACCTAGGTCTTATCCAAGTCCTAACAGTTTTACAATTAACTTTCAGAACTCTCTGGGCTCTTTGTCTCCATATTTAATTTCCTTCTTAAGTGGAGGGATTCTGTGATGAAGGTAAAGTCTTCAATATTTGATTCTTAATTGAAGTTCATTTCTAAAGAATGCCTCTTAAGATCAGAAGAGGCTTTAATGTTTGGACCCATCATTTAGCTTCTCAAAGAAAGTATTTCCCACTTTTTCTTGCCCAATGAACTAAAGGAATGTAGATGTGAGGGAAAGGTGTCATGTCAGTAGCCTTTATCCTAACAGACCAGAGGTAGAGTATTTTGGCATTTGCAGGTATGGGTGGAGGTGAATAATTTCTTCCTAAAGCATGGTATGTGACTTCCCATTTTAAACCTTCCTTAGGATAGAGAGATGAATTATCAACAGAATCCTAGAGACAACTTCCTTTCTTTGGAAGACTGCAAAGACATTGAAAATCTGGAGACTTTCACAGATGTCCTGGACAACGAGGATGCTTTAACTTCAAACTGGGAACAGTGGGATACATACTGTGAAGACTTAACTAAGTACACCAAACTAACCAGCTGTGACATCTGGGGGACAAAAGAAGTGGATTACCTGGGTCTTGATGACTTTTCTAGCCCTTACCAAGATGAAGAAGTCATCAGTAAAACTCCAACCTTGGCCCAGCTCAATAGTGAGGACTCTCAGTCTGTTTCTGATTCCCTTTATTATCCTGACTCACTCTTCAGTGTCAAACAAAATCCCTTGCCCCCCTCTTCTTTTCCTAGTAAAAAGATCACAAGTAGAGCAGCTGCCCCTGTGTGTTCTTCAAAGATACTTCAGGCTGAGGTCCCATCGTCAGACTGTGTCCAAAAAGCAAGCAAACCTACTTCAAGCACACAGATCATGGTGAAGACCAACATGTATCATA
>CM052710.1:82585192-82609394 GCA_028551405.1 Uromys caudimaculatus
TGAAAAGGTGAATTTTCATGTTGAATGTAAAGACTATGTAAAAAAAGCAAAAGTCAAGATCAACCCTGTGCAACAGGGCCGGCCCTTGCTGAGCCAGGTACACATAGATGCAGCAAAGGAGAACACCTGCTACTGTGGAGCTGTGGCAAAGAGACAGGAGAGAAGGGGGGTGGAGCCTCATCAGGGTCGAGGCACTCCTGCTTTGCCTTTCAAAGAAACCCAGGAACTATTACTTAGTCCTCTGCCCCAGGATGGTCCTGGGTTGGTTGCTACAGTAGAGAGTGGCAGCCTTTCTGCCAGCACTTCTGTTTCAGATTCATCCCAGAAAAAAGAAGAGCACAATTATTCCCTTTTTGTCTCTGACAACATGAGAGAACATCTAACCAAATATAGTCCTGAAGATGATGAGGATGATGAAGATGATATTGATGATGAGGACCATGATGAAGGGTTTGGCAGTGAGCATGAGCTTTCTGAAAATGAAGAGGAGGAAGAAGAGGAAGAGGATTATGAGGATGACAGAGATGATGATATCAGCGACACGTTCTCTGAACCAGGTATAACTCTTGGAGCCTACTAAATTGACCTTTGTATTCACTGTTTGAAATAGGAAGCTTTTGTTTGTATGGTTGCTAAATTTTAGTTTGGGGATTAAATAAATAAATAACTAAATGTCTTTATTTGGATAAAAAGTAACCTTCTAGCCACATGATTCTAAAACCATTATTTGTACTTATGATCATTTGTGCCTATGTCATAGTTTATCTTGATTCTTTGAAGGCTTAGTATTATTTTTTCTTTCTTTTTTTTTTTTTTTTTTTTGATAAGTGATCTACTTTGCCACCCTCTTAAGCACTTGGAATAAAGACTCCAAGAGTATGTTTGTTGGTTTAAAGTAAGTTGCCCTGTTTTGCATGTGCCCCTCTATTGTGGCTAAGATAGGTATATGTAGAATAGAGGCAAACTGTGTCAGCTCATGTCACTCATGTTCATAGTTTAAAAAAGCCTACTCAGTGAACAGTTTGAAGACAAGTGTTTTGTGTCTGTTGTATTAAGAAAATATATATTATGCTAGATATGTTACATGCCTATAATCCCAACACTTGAAGGCAGAGGTAGGAGGATCACCAAAAGTTTGAGGTCAGCCTGGTCTACATAGTTGGTGCCAGGGCAGTCAGGACTATATATAGTGAGACCTTGTCTCTAAAAAGCAAAAATCAAAACCCAAAAAACCATAAGATGAGAAAATTCATGCTACGGTTTGAAGAACATGAAGGAGGATGCTTCATTTCGTGTATAGTACATACAAATGAAATAGGAAAAGAAACAGATCTGTGGGGAACAGGTTCATTTGAGCATTTACATGTTTGGGCTAGAGCCACTGTTGGCTTATAAACATTTATAAAAATGTTGTAGCCAAGTGGCACACGGTTAAAAATACACAAAGAAGTAAAGATTTTAAATTTTAAGTGAAAGTTACTTGCTTCAAAATTAGTCTTGATACTAATAATTCTGCATGAAACCAATTAAAAATTAAACTTTGTGAAGTTATCAAAGAGTCCTTTTGTTTAAAATGGTGATTTCTGGCATTTCAGGCACTCTAAATATTGACATTTTCTGAAACTGTGGACAGCGACTATGTCAGAGTGTAGCACTGTGCCTGTATGTGTGTGGGTGTGTATGTGTCTGTGCATGTATATGTGTGTGCAGGAGCATATGGGTGGGTGTGGCTGTGGCTAATGCAGTATTGGATTAAAACCCCAACCTCACATATGCTAGGTAAGCCTACCTCTGAGCCACACCCTTCCAAAACATTATTATTCATCAAAGATTTTCTCATTTTTGATAATTTTTTAAATTAAAATACTTAGACTTATGCATTTGATACCACAAATTGTTTAGTTTGGTATTTTTTAAAGTAAGTAAAAAATACTTTAAGTTTAACATGAAGGAAAAGGGTTTATACCTTTTTTTTCTTTGTTTTACTTTAGAATCCTGGATAATCTAGATAGAATTGTCTTTTTTCTTTTCCAGGACCATTTTTCTCATAGTACATTGATAAAATCTACATTGAGATGTATAAGGGAAATTTGGCTGGGTATAGCAGGGGTAGTTTCTGAGGCTCCATCTGTAGTTGTTCAGGTGTGGCACTTGAAGACTGGCAGATTAGATCTAAGCATGAGAGTCTTGTACAGAATTAGAGTGGGGTGCTAAGGGGTGTGTTAGCACAAAGGATAGAGAACTAAGGGGAACGGAATGTGAGGAAGGAAGTGCCTTCTCCAGTGGTGCTTACAAGCAGGTGGATCCTAGGATTAGTAAAATCTCAGTGCCAAGGCAAGCAGTAGGTGTGCTGTTCATGCCCTGTTAGTTATGATTTTGCTTTTCCTTGACTTCGTACTACTTTCTTTGAGATATATTTAAGATACACAACATGGTGTTTTGATATATTATTATTACATTATTATTATTGCATTATTATATATTGTTACATTGTTATCACATGCTAATTAACATCCATTACTTGACATAATTATGTTTTCTTTTTTGAGTATTAACTATATTTCCTGTACTGTCTGTATGCTGTGCATACATTAGATCTCTGGAACTTACTCTGCAAAACAGCAGTTTGCTCTTTGATGCACGCCTCACATGTCTGTATGTCTTCAGTTCCTTACAACCATGTTCTCTACTTCTGTATATTTGACTTAAGTCCCACATGTAGAGACTTTGCAGTCTGTCTTTCTGTCCCTGTTCTGTTTTAGTTGGCATAACAAGTAAATTCACCTTGTCATAAATGTAAGCCTTAGAGGATAAGTTATATTGTATGTACTTGTACTTTCATATCTGTACATTTGCTTGGATGTTAGAAATATTGTGGTAAATATAAGAATACAGGTAGTTTCAAGAGAATGCTTTCTATTTTTTATTAATATTTTTGAGACATAGTCGTCTTATAGCCCTAGCTGTTCTGAACTTGCTGTGCAGACCAGCCTGGCCTCTACTCACAAGAAATTTGTGTGATTCTGTCTTCTGAATATCTTCTGATTAAAACAAACCAAAAAAAAATTTATTTTTATTATTTTAAGTTATGTTTGTGAGAGGCTGGAGAGATGACTCAGTGGTTAGGAGCACTTTAGTTGCTCTTACAGAGGACCCAAATTATTTCCGAGCACCCAAGCAGTGACTTAACAACTATTTGTAACTTCAGGGGATCCAATGCCCTCTTCTCCGACTACCTTGAACAGCAGGCACAAATGTGGTGTATATGTATGCATGCAGGCAGACTACTCTTAGATATAAAATAAATAAATTTATTTTTAAAAATTATGTGTGTGTATGAGTATACTGACCTGAGTGCAGGTGATTTCAGAGGCCAGAGGTGTCAGATTCCCTGAAGTTGGAGTTGCAGTCAGTTATGAGTGGCCTGACATGGATACTCGGTACCAAACTCAGGTCTTCTGAAAGAGCAGAGCCATTTCCTCAGGCCTCTTTTCAGGGAAGTGGGATTGCAGATCATTTGATATTTTTATTTTTATTTAGTTAGTGCTGGTGCTCAAAACTCAGGGCCCTGTGTGTTCTGTACTAGGCTTCCACTGAGCTATCTCTATAGCCATTGGTCTCTGTTGTTTTATGTACTGGGCAAACCCTGGTCATTCCACGTGCTAGACAAGTCCGGTATCATTGAGATATATCCCGTGTCTGGCCTGCTTCTTCTGAGCTAGGGTCTAGCTCTCTCCTTTGTACTTACTGGCACCGAATATGTAATCTGGGATGGTCTCTAACTTGGAATCCTCTTGCAACACAAGCTCCTGAGTACTGGGATTGTAGATTCATGCTGCCATGCCAGCTATTTTCAGTTTTTTGAGGAACTCTTCCATACTGCTTTCCATAAAAACCATACCAGTTTACACTTTCACTGACAGTGGGAAGAGTTCTCTCTTTCTTTGACAACAGTGTCTGTCCAACTTCTGATGGGTCATTATGACCTATGTGGTATAATGACTCTCTGATTTTTATTTGTGTTTTATTGATGATTAGTGGTATTGAGAATGTTTTCATATATCTGTTGGTCATTTGGATATCTTTTGAGAAATGCCTATTTAGGATCTTTACCTTGTTTGTAAGATGGGTTATCTTTTGTTTTTTTGTGTTTTAGATATTAACTTAATGTTGTATATATATACTGTTAGTATATATTTCTTATGTTTTATAAGGCTGTCTCTTCACTGTTTTGATTGGTTTTGTTGTTCACAAGCTTTTTTAGTTTGAGAAAACCCCATTCCTCTGTTTCTACTTGCATCGCCTATGTTATGGAGTCTTACCCCTAAGATTTTCATTTACCAGATCAATATCAAGAAGCTTCCCCCATGATTTTTCTATCACCTTTGTTATTTGGTGTAGATGTGTGGCCTTTTCCATTCTGCCTCTATCTCCTCCCTGCTCTCACTCCTTCTTCCTCCCTTACTCTTTACTTCTTCCTCCTCTTCTCCTCCTCTCTGCTGTTTTCCTTTATATTAAACTTAAGGTTACTTTTTACTTAAACTCTTCCTAAACAAGACTACTTTTGTGTGTTAAATGTACAATCTCTACACTTGTGTAAAAAGAATTATACTGGCTGGTTTTGTGTCAACTTGACACAAGCTGGAGTTATCACAAAGAAAAGAACCTCCCTTAAGGAAATGCCTCCATGAGATCCAGCTGCAAGGCATTTTCTCAATTAGTGATCAAGGAATCCCAGCACTTGGGAGGCAGAGACAGGTGGATTTCTGAGTTCAAGGCTAGCCTGGTCTATAGAGTGAGTTCCAGGACAGCCAGGGCTATACAGAGAAACCCTGTCTCGAAAATTCAAAAAAAAAAAAAAAAAAATTAGTGATCAAGGATGGGAGGGCCCATCGTGGGTGGTGCCATCCCTAGGCTGGTAGTCCTGGGTTCTATGAGAAAGCAAGCTGAGCAAGCCAGGAGAAGCAAGCAAGCCAGTAAGAAACATCCCTCCATGGCCTCTGCATCAGCTCCTGATTCCTGACCTGCTTGAGTTCCAGTCCTGACTTCCTTTGGTGATGAACAGCAATGTGGAAGTGTAAGCTGAATAAATCCTTTCCTCCCCAACTTGCTTCTTGGTCATGGTGTTTGTGCAGGAAAGGAAACCTGACTAAGACGGGAATTAAAAGGAAAAACTTCAGTTGGCCTTTGTACTGTAGTCTATTGCTCTTTGTTCTGTAGTTCTTATCTGTCCCTCCCTCCTTTTCTTGCTGTCCCTTTCTTCAAGGTCTTAACTGTATTGTCCTGGCTGACCTGGTACTTGCTGTGTGGCACAGGTTTTTTTTTTATTTGGCACTCTTGCCATTTGAATACATGGCCAATTGAATTACAGACAAGAACCACCATGTCTGGCAATAAAATCCTTAAACCATTTTTGTTTTTCATTGTATCGATATGTGTGTGTGTGTGTGTGTGTGTGTGTGTGTGATCAAATTTAAAAAATGATATGGTTTCATCCTTCATGAGTTTGTGAGACTAGTTTAGTTTTGTAGTTTTAACAGTCTGTCCTGGGCAGTGCTGTTCATCCTCTAAATGAATCTGAAGTTCACTGCTATGGGATGGGAGCTTCTGTGTATGTCCATCTTGTCTTCAATGTTGTTCAAGTCTGTTGTGTCCTTAGTCATTCTTTTTGATCAATCCATTATCGAAGGCAGGTAGTATTTAAGTTCCTTACTACTAAATTAAGCATTATTTCTTGTCAGTAATGTTATTATTTGCTTTATATAGTTAGGTATGTTTATGTGCGTATATTTACAAGTTATATCTTCTTGATGAATTAACCCCTTTTATCAGCATACACAGCTTTTCTTTATCTTTAGTGATAGCTTGTTGCTTAAAGTCTGCTCCAATTCTAGCACCCACAGTGTCATGGACCACCTTCCCTCTCACTTTTACTTCATTGTCTCTTTTGCCTGAAATATGCTATGTATCTTAGGCTGGCATTGAACTTGTGTCCTCCTGCCTCACCCACCCAAGTACTGGATGAGAGGCATTTCCCAATCACACTTAGCTTTACTTTGTAATATCATTAAGTGTTAATAGGTAAGGATTTATTCAGTTTGTTGGTTTCTGACTATCAGCATGTAATTTTGAAGTGCTGGCAACAAATCTTGGGACTTGGATATGCTAGGAAAGTATTCTACCACTGTTGGTACACTTCCAGTCTTTGTCTTTAGTTCTTTGATATTCATATTCTCTCTCTCTCTCTCTCTCTCTCTCTCTCTCTCTCTCTCTCTCTCACGCACACGAATATATACTGAGTACATTCCCTTCATACCCTAGTTACACCCATTCTCAACCAGTGGGTCACGAGCCCTTTGCGGGGGGCGTCCCCATACCTGATATCCTGCACAGCAGATATTTACATTATGATTTATAAAAGTAGCAAAATTACAGTTACGAAGTAGCAACAAAATAATTTTGTGGTTGGAGGTCACCACCTCATGAACTGTACTAAAGGAACCTTAGGAAGGGTGAGAAGCGCTGCCCTGCTACTGCTCTCCCTAATCTCCACGCTTTCCCTTCCTCTGTAGTTCCTCTTTTCCCCTGGTGTCAGCTGTACTTCCATGTTAGAGATGATTTCATCTATCTATGTAAAATCTAGTAAATCAGAATGAGAGAAAATGTATGTGTCCTGATAAGATAGACAGATCCCTTCATGGGATTTTTCTCTTTAGCTCAGAGCATTCCTTCAGGTATCTTCTGTAGAGCTGGTTAGGTGATCACAAATCTCCTTAGTCTGATTTTATCATTTAAAAACTAGCCAGCACTTGTGTCCATTGTTGACTTCTTTTTTTGTTTAGCTGTTTATATTCTCTTGAAATTCATTCAGGAATTTGTTTGTATCCTTTTTGTTTCTTTAAATATAATTGTCTGGAATTTCATCTAATCTAATTCATTGTTATTGGAGGATATTACTGTCGGATTGGTAAATTTTGGAGGGATCATGTTGCCTTTTTGTTTGTTGTTTTTATATTTTTGCATAGGGATTTATGCATCTGGGATTGGGTTATTGATTTTTTTTTCTTTTTAAATCACTCTTACTCTTTAGTAGAAATATTTAAAACATTTAAGAGAGACTAGGATGTTATAGGATTGAGATGCCATCTTGCTCTGCTATATTGGTGCTTGGTACACCCCAGGACTCTAAAATATTGTTTAGAGAAAAAAAGTCACTAGCAAAATATAGGTCTATTAATTTACAATCATAGTTAAGTAACAATCACCCCTTGAGCTCTAATTATTTTAGGAAATAAAGGACCACTGATAGCATGATAGACTAAGATGTTAGTTACTGTCAGATGTAGAAATGGGAAAAAGAGTGATTAGTATTGGGTTGATACAGAAAACGTAGAGGAAGGAAAAGAAAAGAGAGAAAGTGAAATAGGGACACAGTGAGACAGTCTGCCTAAAGGAGAATGAAAAGAAAGATGGAAAGAAATGCAACAGAATAATCTAAAAGATTCCCAGGGCCCAGCAGGGTGAGATAAGGAAACCCTGCAAATCAGGCTAGCCTGTAATTTTTGGGAAAACCAATCAAATGGAAGGTGAAAGGGCAGAGTATAAGGTTAGGAGAAAAGAAAAAGGAAAGGGGACCAGATGGGTGAGGGTAGAGGAGAACAGGACAGACTGACTTGGTTAAATTGGCACTAGGTATTAAATAAAGAAGTATTAAATATAAAGGCAAGAGCTGGGTGGGGTGTAGTGTCTGAAGTCTCCCCTGATTGCTACTTGCAAACTCAACTCTCAGTGGTCCTTCCTGCTCACCCAGATGTCTGTTGAACTCTGAATTCAGTTAAGGTCACAGGTCACTGGTTCGTTGTCGTTGGGATGGTTCTTCCAGTGTTAAGGTAGCTTGGAACTTAGGTCTTTTATGTTTCTTTGCCAACTCTGTCTCCAGCCATATTGTTGACTACTTCGTGGTTCTGATGCAGTTTTAGTCAGTCTGCTTGCCAGGCTTCAGCACACAGCCCAGTAATATATGTGTGTGTGTGTGTGTGTGTGTGTGTGTGTGTGTGTGTGTGTGTGTGTGTGTGTGTATTTCAGTAGAGTCAACTTAACCTTTTTAGTAGTGTGTGGCTTCTTCCTTCCCTTAGCACCACCACAAGGTCTCAACAAAAGATGAAGGTGGACTCCTTTGAATGTTGTATCAGACAGAGCACATCATCACTCTTGCAGTTGCTTACCAGCAAAGATTAACCTTTGCTGGTCAGGAAAATTTCTTCCTTATCTTGGATTGTGACCTTTATGATTTCCACGGTGTCTGAGGGTTTAGCAGGAGAGTGATGGCCTGCCCCATAAGAGTCTTTATGGAAGACTGTCTGGACACCACTTCCACTGTAGCTGGCAGATTAGAAAGATCTTCCTTTGCTTTATACATTTCTGTCTTCCTTACTATTAGATTACGGATGTGCAGCTACTATCCACATCTTCAAATGGCTGGCATCTAGCTTTTCCCAGTTTATTCCCCGGAGATTCTTCTATTAGACCACGCTGGTATGTCCACCATATTGGATTTGCATTTTTAGTTTTTTGAGATTACATAGGAACTCAAGAAAACACAGTCCCCATGGCACCATTTCAATTTTCTCAGAATTTTGATTTATACAGAGACTACAGGTTTTTTAGTCTGTCTGGTCTTTCCTTTTCTTCCATACCATAAGCCTTGGTTGGAGACTGCTCTTCTTGAGCAGCTAGGCAGTGGCTTTATGTATTAGTAGGTATTTAGTGGAATCTGGTGCTCTTCCTGGATCTAAGTGATAATGCTGCTTAATGTCTGGATGAATATGTCATTTAAATTGATTCACTTTCAGTTGACTTGAAGTGAATCTTTTGGTTAGGATTGCTTTTGCAGTACTCTAGATACTAGTGAATGACATACTTGAACCATAAAATTAACACAATTTTGTAGAACTTATTTGGGCTTTAATTTTTTTCTGGTACAAATTATTTTTTTTCTTGAAAGAAAGATTTAAACCAATTTGAGGGGTGCAAAAGGAAATTGTGGGTGAGAAATAGGAAGACATTTTTTGAATCAATAAAGTAAGGCTAGTTATACTCCCATCAGAGCACTAGTATGGGTTGGGTGATTGGTTTACAAAGGCCCTTTTGTGATGACTAGCTCCTGAAATTCTGTTTCTTGGCAAATGGCTGTGCAGTTGATGAGCTTGCAAAGTTCCAGGAGAGGTGCAAAATAGAATTTCAGTCTCTCTTCTGAACTGACTGCCAAGTGCTAATAGAGCCTGTTCTGTAGACTGGCTACAACTGTTTGGGTAAAAATTGCGTGGTTCAAGAACAAGAACTCACTTCCTTAAAAGTGAAAGCTTATTTTGTAATTCTCACTGAGCGTTCTTCACAGTGGACTTTACCTATAGTCTGTTCAGACCATAGCTGTGTGGCTTGATGTTTTGTAAATACAGCATTCTTACTTCCTTTTTGTTGCCATTGTTTGGATTTTGAGGCACGAGATCTACTGTAGTCCAGGCTAGCCTAGACTTGGTATATACCTACGGTTGACTTTGAACTCCTGATCCTCTCACCTCCACTTCCCAAGTACCAGGATAAAGTGAACAGCACATTCCTATCTTAATTTAATCATGTCAGCAAGAAATGAGTTAGATAATTATGGCAGGCAGTAAGTACATCAACAAAAAAGAAGGGGGGTAGAGAAGGGAGTCAAATCATTATCAAAACATGTTTTAGAATCTTTTATGTTAGGCATTGCGTATATTAGGTATTAATTTTATGGAGATTAATGGAATCTTTGCCTTAATAGAGTTTAGAATTGAACAGATTTATTTGCTCTTGGGATTTTTCAGTCATTCCTCCCTACCATTGCTGTGGTGGGGATTGAACCTTTGGCCTTCCACATGGTATGCTGTAGCTAGCTCCACCATGAAGCAACCTCCCCAGATCCTCTGAAAGTCTTGCTTTTATTTTTATTTTTTGAGACAGGGTCTCTCTGTAGCCCTGGGTCCTGGAACTCACTGTAGACCAGGCTAGCCTGAAACTCACAGAGATCTGCCTGTTCTTGTCTCCTGAGTACTGGGATTAAATGTGTGTACCACTATACCAGGCTCTTTCATAGTCTATTAATATGTTTATGTGCTCTGTGACTTGGCCAGCCAGGGATGCAGGATCATGGTTTGTAAAACTTAACTTGGCCACAGATTCATTTTAGATGGTGTGTTACAGAAGAGTCCTCTGGGCATATTTTGTGAGAAGAATGAATGGCCTTGGATGTTAGATCAGTGAGTAAGCATGTCATTTTTCTATATTTTACTTGGTTACCATGGCCTTTATATTGAGAAGTGTATGGCTGGAGACACTCTGTGAGTTGGGAGTAGGGTGGTAATAAATTTATGGGACATATTAGTAGAAAAGGTTGGGTCAGGAAGCTGGCAGCTCCTAAATGCTCCTTGTGAAAAGATTGAACGCATAAGTAAATCCAATACCTGATTTGGGTGGGATGAAGAAATAAACATCACTGTGACTCTGGATTCAGCACAAAGTAAGCAAGACTTTTAGACCACCTAACCAGTTAGGTAGGGGAGCGAGATGTGGAGTCAGAGCTAGGCTCCTTGAATCATAAGAGCTGACCCAGCGCAGTTCTGCTGTTCATGCCAGGCTCCTTTCATCATGTCAGTCTGTGCAGCTGAGACAGTCACTTCTTAGAAACATCAGTTGCATGAGCAGTGAGTGAATGAACGTGTCTTGCCACCTGCAGACTAGCCAGCGTAGATGCTCACTACGGAAGCAGTGAAATACGGAGGGAAAGGGGGTTGCTTAAGAGAGTGGAACGAAGTTTGTCCCTATGCTTTGGACTGGGATAGAACTAAATGTGTAAAACACTGGTTATGGGTGCGGGTAGGGAGACAGATTCTTTTGGTTATCCAGCTGTCTGTTTGGGGTTGTGTAATCTCTGTAAGCAAGTAATTTTTTGCTTAGTTACTGTGGAGCAAGTGCCAACTAAAAATGCCTCAGCTGGTGGCATAATGTGACCCTTTCCTCTTTCCAAAGATAGGTTAATAACTAGAACAAGGTAAACTCCTTTATCTAAAATAAAATATATACACTACACCATTTTAAAAAGATTTTTATTTCATTTATTTCTGTTTGTTTGTTTATTGTGTATGTGTAGGTGCCATTGTACATATGGAGGTCAGAGGATGACTTGTAGGAGTCAGTTCTCTCTGTCCACCATCTGGGTCCTGGGGATCAAACTCAGGTTGTTGAATCTGGCAGCAAGTGTCTTTATTTACCTGCAGAACCATCTCACTTGCCCAGTCACCTTTTTTTTTTTTTTTTTTTAAAAAAACAAAACAAAACAAAAAACAAAAAAAAAAAAACAAAACCAAGGGTTCATTGTCACACTGCATTCCACATTGTTTTTGACAAAAGGTAGTCTATGATGGTTGTGACATAGTTTGGTCGGGTGAAGTGAACACATTTAACATATACAACAGCATGGGCCTCATTACCTCTGTATACATTCTTTGAAGGCCAGAAAAGGAAGAAACTTCACATTTCTCTACATTGTTGAGCCACACAGAAAGTGCTGTAAACGTTAGGAATGAATCACAGAGTTTGTCCGCACCATTGCTCAGACGCCAGTCTGTGAATTTATCTTTTCCCCTTTGAGTACAAACCTCACATGTGCCAGCTAAGTGGCTCCAACCACTGAGTTACAGTCCAGACTTCTTTTTTTATATCCTGTTTATTGAGATATAATTTTCACAGCAAAACTTGACTCTGCTTGTCATGCACCCTTGTATGAGTACTTTGGGTGTGTAAGTTCTGACAAATGGGTGTAGTCACTCATGTCACAGCCATCACAATCACGATACAGAAAGTTCCTTCACTTTCCTTTATAATTATATCCTGATTCTACCTGAACCCTGAGAGCCCCAGTACCTCTTCTGCCTTCTCTTACATAAATAGAACCATGCTCTCCTGATTGTGACTCTGAAGAAAAGTTGGTAAAATTCTAACATTCAAAGAGCTTTCTCCCCAGTGACCAGGTGTCACCATTTGTAGGGACAGTTCTAGAGTCATGTTCAGAAGGAGAATGTGCTTTTTACTTGGCATGTACCTCCCCCTCCCCCACCACTGCCCTGTGCAGTTCATCTATGATGATCATTCTCTGAAGGCATTTTAGGTTACCAGGCTTCCTACACTGACTTTGTTCAACAATTCCAGCAGCTCAGAATTAAGGATTTTCTGGAACTTTTCATTAGTAAGGGAAGTATACCCTTCAATGGTATAGAATAAGATAACAAGTCCACTAAAGAATGACCTAGAAGAGACCTGTACATTTATTTGCTTGGGAACTGTCTTTTTTTGTACTTTTTCAAAAGAAGTAGAATAAAAGAAAGAAAAATCACTGCTGCTGTGAAAGTAGGATGCCACTGTAGACACAGCTCCTTGTGAGCAGTGTTGTAGACACCAATATTAAAAGGAAGACATTTAGAAGCCACAGTATAGTATCTAAGCACCACTCTATAGTGACACCTTTTTCTTCACAGACTATTAGTTTCTATAACCAACTCCATGTAGATAAAGTCTTCCCTGTTTAATACAGTACAATACTCTTATGCACATGGAATACATGTAACTTGAACTCTTCTAGGCTAATTCTATCTAACCCCAAACCAACATGGTAAACCAGGCTACTTTTGTCCATAGTTGACAGCATTGTTAAACTTTCCAAAAATTGAAATTGCACACATACGTATGAGTACTTCTCAATGTATCATCAGCAACAGCATCTCTTCCAGGCTTTACATCATCTGAACAAATTTATAAACGTCCAGCATACTTGGTTTGTAAAAAGCTAGACATTAGTGAAGTTCTACGTGGTGCCTAGCACCACTTCTTATTAGTTACTTATTGCAATGGCACGTTGATTCCTACATAGTATTTAATTGTGTTCTTAATCATGTGAAGACACTACAATATCCTATACTAATTTCCAAAAACAAAAAGAAGCCCATGTTAGATAGCTATGTAATGAAATGTTTATTAATTTCTGGATATTATGAGTTTGAGATCTACATACTGGAATTTATAAACTTGATATTTTTGACATGACATTGATACTTCAGATGAAAGAAATGTCTTGTTACAAATAGAAAGTTTTTGTTTGTTTATTCTGAGAGACTTAATGAATGTTTCGAGCTTGACAGTTGTGGGACCATGTTTTTTAAGGCTATGAAAATGACTCTGTAGAGGACTTGAAGGAGATGACTTCCATATCTTCTCGGAAGAGAGGGAAAAGAAGGTACTTCTGGGAGTATAGTGAGCAGCTCACACCGTCACAGCAAGAGAGGATTCTGAGGCCATCTGAGTGGAATCGAGACACCTTGCCAAGTAATATGTACCAGAAAAATGGCTTACATCATGGTAAGAGAGTTTGAAAAAAATATTTGGTGCCCTTTTCTCTTTTTTAGGGGGCGACGATACTTTTTGTTTTGAGTAGATAGCCTAGACTGGCCTTGAGTAGATAGCCTAGACTGGCCTCTGTGTAGCCCAGTTTGGCCTTGAACTTTGAATCCTTTGCCTCATTCTTCTAGATTCTGTGACTATAAAGTATATGCCACTATACCTGTCTGAGGAACCCAAATGCTTAGTGTGCTTGGGTTTTCAGCCATTCATAGGCAACTTGAGAGGGCATCAAAGAGAGTTTTTCTGTCACAACTGCTCCTTACACACAGCTTCCATCAGTGTGGAGAACCATCATTTCTGGTCCCTTCTTCATCCACTTCCTTTAAGAAATGGCCAAGAGATTATTGGTTCTTGACCTGTCAAAAAAACAAGCAACACATTGAGGAGAAAGGAGAAGACTTTTCTCATCAGTCTCTTCCCGTTTTCATCTATCCCAGACCGCATTTAATGGGGAGATCAATCGGCTGTGGGGAGAAAAACCGAGGAAAAAAAGAAACGTGTTTGTGGAAAAAGAGTAGAGAGAGGAGTTTATAGGAATCAGGAGAAGCTTATGGTTTAGATAGATCAAGCCTAGAGTTGTGGATCCAGAAAGTTGTGATTGAGTAGAATTCCTTCTGTTTCACATTAATATCAAGTAGTCTGAAAAAGGCAGAGAGAAGGTATGAATGAGCTCAGTAAACAAAGCACAGTCATGCCACAGACTTCACTTGCTGAGCATTTTGGAAGATGATAACTAGCTCCCAGTATGTTTGTTACTCTGGCCTTGTTTTCCTAGTCCCAGGTCTGTTCTGTACTCTTTTCTCTCTCTCTCTCTCTCTCTCTCTCTATTTCTCTCTCTCTCTCTATTTCTCTCTCTCTCTCTATTTCTCTCTCTCTCTCTATTTCTCTCTCTCTCAAGCTATTTTTTTAATCAGAAATGAGGAAAATAAGGTCCAGTAAATAATTCCATGTAGCTGGTGATAAATCTTAGGAAAAGTCGTTGGGTGTACTATACTACTTGAGAGGAATACACTGGTGTGTGGTTCAGTGGTCAGTGCTTACTTAGTATGCTTGAGACCCAGTGGTTATTGAGTTGGGGCACTTGAGAAAGGTGGAAGAGGGAAGGAGTGAGTGAGGAAGCTGAAGAAGACCTTTTGTCTTATTTTACTTATTCCCAGACTCATGACTTGGTTTAGGTAAACTCCTGGATTTTTGTGTGCAGTTGAACTTGTATTCCAAGCTGAGATGTAAGATACTTAGTCCTACTATGCAAACAGCTAGGACTCTGTTACCCTGGGAATCAGACCTAGAGAAGAGCATCAGTGAGGCAGTGTTGACCAGTGGGTTAAGCCTGTTTTGTTCCTAGCTGGAGACTGGATCCAGGGCTTTGTGTATGCTAGCCAATGGTTCTGTTGCTTACTGAGCTGTAGCCCTAGGATATGGTCATGTCTCTAGCCACAGGACTAGATGGAGAGAGAGAGGGCTAGTCCTTCTAAGTTAGGACATTCTGTGCCTCCTGAAACGTTACAGGAGATTTAAAATGAAAAGCAGTTGCTGCTGGTGGCTATAGAAATTGCATGTCTTGTTCACTAAAATGATGTAACTTACACTCCTTTCAAATGACTTGTAGGGAAATACGCAGTCAAGAAGTCACGGAGAACTGATGTCGAAGACCTGACTCCAAATCCTAAAAAACTACTCCAGATTGGTAATGAACTACGAAAGCTGAATAAGGTGATCAGTGACCTGACTCCAGTTAGTGAGCTTCCCTTAACAGCAAGGCCAAGGTCAAGGAAAGAAAAAAATAAGCTGGCTTCCAGGTAAATTCTAATGATGTTCACTCATGTGAATAGTCTCTAGGAGGTAAGATTAGACCTTGAGGTTTTATAGAAGAGGTGACCTTCAGAAAGTATTAACTACTGTAGTGAGTTGGTTTTTGTTGTTAATTGTTGTTTTTAAGTGAATGATGGCATTTATGTTTTTAAGAAAAAGTTTTGGGGGTGAAGCAAACACAGTAAGTGCGCTGTATTATGGTATAACTGAAAAGTTTTAAAACTTAGGTTTGCTTTTTTGGTAAGTCAAGTTGACTATATAGTTAATAAAATGGAGTATGCTATTATGAATTTAGACGTGTGCTCAGTTAAATAACCACTAACATGGTCAAGATATATTAACATTTTTATCACCTTAAAAACTTACAAAGCTTGGTGGTAATGGCGCACGCCTTTAATTGTAGCACTAGAGAGGCGGAGGTAGGCATATCTCTGAGGTCAAAGCCAACCTGATCTACAGAGCTCGTTACAGGACTAAGAAACCCTGCCTGGGAAAAAAACAAAAAAGGAGGAAAATTATAAAGCAAACCTTTCCCTATCATCCTTTTCCAAACATTTATTTTATGCGTATGGATGTTCTGCCTGCATGTATGTCCGTCCATATGCCCTGTGCAGGCTTAGTGCCCACAGAAGCCAGAAAAGGTGTTAGAGCCACATGATTGTAAAACACTGTTGGGTGCTGGGAATTGAACCCAAGGACCTCAGGAAGAGCAGCCACTGCTCTAAAATGCTGGGCCATCTTTCAAGACCCCAAGGTCTTTTTATAAATTAACAGTGTCTCATGGTGATCTCTCCTGTTCCAGAATGTCACATGGATGGAATGTACTGTAGTAGCCTGGGTCTTTCTGTCTCTAACTTAATGGGATGCCTTTGAGATCTGTCCATGTTGTCACATGGACAACTGGTTTCTTTGATTACTGTATAGTCTTATAGGAGTAGTCTATAG
This sequence comes from Uromys caudimaculatus, assembly GCA_028551405.1. Taxonomy (NCBI): domain Eukaryota; kingdom Metazoa; phylum Chordata; class Mammalia; order Rodentia; family Muridae; genus Uromys; species Uromys caudimaculatus. The sequence continues at coordinate 82,601,432 of CM052710.1, forward strand.
TCTATCTGCTTACCAGATGAGTGCCTTTGAGATCTTTCCAGTTTTAAAAGCTACTATAAACTTTGACTTAGTGATGTCTGTGTGGGGATGAGCTGACATTTTTTTTAAATAAATGCCCAGGTCTATATGGTTTATCTTTGCAAAAACAAAAACAAAAACAAAAAACAAACTACCAGTCATCTGGGCAGTGGTGGTGCACATATTTAATCCCAACACTCAAGAGGCAAAGTCAGATGGATCTCTCTGAGTTCGAGGTCAGCCTGGTCTACAGAGTGAGTTCCAGAACAGCCAGGGCTACAACAGAGAAATCTTGTCTCAAAAACTCAGAAAACCAAACCAAACCAAACAAACAAATAAAAAACCCCAAAAACCTATGAACCAAACTGTCCTCCAGAGTAGCTCTGAGAACTGTTTTAACCCACAAGGACAGACAGAGCTCTACCTGCTTCACAGCCTCTCAACAGCTGGGGCCTTGTCTGTTGCTGTTTCTTTTTTTTTTTTTTAAGTCATTTTAATAAATGTCTACATAGAAGCATTCGTTTTTAAAAGTGTACTTAGTTTTTTAATGTCAGTTTGGCTGAATTGTGGTGTGTGGTTTATAATTAGGTCCTTTGATAAGCATAAATAAACAAGTGACTTAGTAGTTACTATTATAAGCATTTGAGGGCTTGAGAAATGGCTCAGATTAAGAACACTCACTCTTTCAGGGGACCCAAATGCTGTTCCCAGCACCCACATGGTGTTCACAACTGCCTATAACTCCAGCTCCAGGAGGGTCCAACAAGCTCTCCGGCCCCTTCAGGCACCTGCAAACACAGCATTATACTCATACCAACACACAAGTAAATAAAAATAAATCTTGAGAAGAAAAGAAAATGCCCTATGGGTGCTGCCAGTGAGATGACTTCAGCAGAGAAAAGTACTTGCCAGTAGAGAGACCCTCATGGACAGGTTCAAATTCCAGATCCCACAGTAGAAGGAGAGAACCAACTTCTAAAATCTATCCTCTGACCTCCATACATGGGACATGCGTCTGAACACATAGACACATTCACGTACACTCTCTTGCTCTCTACCACCCCCACACTCATTCACGACATTCACTCTCTTCACTTTCTCGTTCTCTAACACATACCACACACTCATGTGTACTCTCATACAAGAAGAAAATTTCAAAGAGAAAAATGTCTGATAGTGATTTTAAAAAAGCATACTTACTCATTTAAAAAAGTTTTTCTTATTTAAGGAAATACATTCTGAAGTCTCTTAAGAGGGAAAATGAACTAATAATAGCTCTTCCTTTCACAGAGCTTGTAGGCTAAAGAAGAAAGCCCAGTATGAAGCTAACAAAGTGAAGTTGTGGGGCCTCAACACTGAATATGGTAAACCTGTCTTCAGCTTTGCTTTCTCTTTGGTTTACATATTCTTGCCTGACTCTGTATACTGTTTAGCTCTCCTCTGTAGTTGTTGTTGTTGTTGTTGTAGAGGGAGAGGGTTTGAGACAACATAGCCCCAGCTGTCCTGGAACTCATTATATAGACCAGGTTGGCCTTGAACTTACAGAGATCTACCTGCTGTTGCCTCCTAAGTGCTGGGTTTAAAGGGGTGCACCAGACCCAGTTTGGCACTCCTATTTTGCATTTATCTATTCAGAATGCCACATGTCCAGCATCTGTTCATTCTTGTCTTTAAGTGTGCTGTCTGGTTCTCTGGTCCCTTAAACAAATGCCACTACTGTTCTCATGAGCCAATCCATGGTTAGGTCTTTCTTGTTATAATTGTGTTTCTAGCCATTGTGGACAACTGACTTGAGTATTTCCCTTCACTTGAACTGTGTAGCTCATGTAGATCTGTGCTTTTCAGGTTGGTTGTACATTGAAATAAATCCATGTGTACTTATTAAAATATAGAGTCCTGGACTTTCTTAGATTTTCTGAATTGTAATAGAACCCAGGAATTCTCTTTTTCTCTTCTTTCTTTCTTTTCTTTCCTTTTTTCTTTTTGGTTGTCATTGAGTATCTTAAGTCTGTAGCTTTGGCTAGCATAGAACTTACTATATAGATCAGGCTAGTCACAAACTTGCAGAGACCCTCCTGCTTTTATTTCCTGAAGACTGGGTTAAAGAGATTCACCATCATATCCAACACAATCCATATTTTTGACATTCCCCAGATTCTGGGTTATTTTGTTGTTTTTGTATTTTTTTTTTCTTTCACGGTTAGAAATCCATCCCAAGGCTTTGTGCATGCTAGTAAGGCAACTGTTTGTCCACTGAGCTGTGTCTGCAGCCCTTCCATTCTCAACTGAATATGCTTTTATTATAAAATTAAAAGTAAATTAATTCTCTCATGTTGGTGACATTCTAAGTGTTTTTGTTCTGTCTTATAGACAATTTATTGTTTGTAATCAACTCAATCAAGCAAGACATTGTAAGCCGAGTTCAGAATCCAAGAGAGGAGAGAGGACCCAGCATGGGGCAGAAGCTTGAAGTCCTCATTAAAGACACACTCGGTAAGGAGAAGTTGTTAAGAGAACAGCAGCTTATGATGTATAGTGCCAGAGTCAAAGAGGAAGTCTTTCCCCCTCCATTCCTGCTCCATCTGCCCCTACCTCTTGGTAGGAATTTCTCTTCCTCAGTATTTCCACAAGGTTCTAACAAACTTGCATATCTGGTTTCTCATCCCTGACCAGATTGTACACTGTGGAGAGGATCAGGGAGGCAGGCACAGAGAGGCTAGGCTGGTTGGTGGCTTGTGGGAGGAATATCTAGGACATAAATATCTAGCTGCAGTGAGAGCAAGTTACCTGTCAGATCACACTTCTGAAGGCTGCACAGCTTATTGCTGTCCCAGAAAATCCCAGACATATCACATTAAAAGGCCAGGTGTTCATCGAGTACAGTCAAAAACAGTCTCAGAGAAAGAGGAGGTCTTAAACACCAGTATTGTCCTAGAAAATCGCCTAGTGCCTGGGAAATTGCATACAGGCATAAGCATACAACATAAGACAGTTTGCTTGACCTGAGTAATGGATGATTTTATGTATTCTTTTAAAGTACTTCCATTATTTAAAAAAAAATCTCATTTTTTGGTGTAGTAGTTCGAGGGAGAACTTAGCTTTATAAGATAAAATTACTTCTTACCTTTTTGGTTTTAATGTAAAAGCTTTTGTATACCCATTAGTGTATGTTCTCTTATACCTGACAGATACCCTGACCTGTTACAAAGTGCTTGGCACACATTTTCTTTCCTTGCCTATCTTGAGATTATTATTTCTCCTCCTCTTCTGGCATAAAATATTTTCTATTAAAGAACTGATAACTACATTGGTATTTCTTGGTGGGTTTTGCCTAGATACAGATTATCCTTAAGCATGCTCGCCTCTGTTTCTCTCAGTGTGCACTTGGAGGTCTCTGTTACTTGACTGCTCTGCTTTTCCTGGGTATCACCTGTAGGTCAGGTCGCCCTTGCTTATCTCTGCTCTTTGTTGTTCTTCTTTAACCTTTTTATCTCCTTAGTTTTTTCATTTTCACTTTTTCTTATTCAGTATTCTTGTGTCATGTTGAGGGGTGTGAGTGTGTGTGTACGCATGTGTGTGCCCTGGGAATGGAGGTCCGAGTCTCAGATACACTTGTCAAGAACACTACCACTGGGTGTAATGTGTAGGAAGAGGAGGAGGAGGAGGAGGAGGAGGAGGAGGAGGAGGAAGAAGACAGAAAGAATACTACCACTGAGTCATAGTCTCACATCCTCTTGTTTTTTTTTTCGAGACAGGATTTCTCTGTGTAGCCCTGGCTGTCCTGGAACTCACTCTGTAGACCAGGCTGGCCTCGAACTCAGAGATCCGCCTGCCTCTGCCTCCCAAGTGCTGGGATTAAAGGTGTGCGCCACCACTGCCCGGCTCTCTTGTTGCTTTCATTTATTTATTTATTTATTCATTCTGTGTTCTATGTTTACCAGGTCAGAGGACAACTTGGAGGAGTGGTGGTTTCCTACCATGTCAGGCTTGGCAGCATCCTTTACCCCCTGAACCATCTTTCTAGCTCCCTTCCATTTTTTGAGGATCTTTCTGTATAGTTCAGATTGGCCTCAAACTTACCAATCCTCCTGGTCTTAGCCTCCTTTCTTCATGTCTTTTTTTTGTTTGTTTTTTGTTTCTTTATAGTTATATATTTGTGTATGCATGAGTGTATCCCATGTCACAACATGAGTCAGAGGATAGAACTCAGGTTATCAGGCTTGGTGGCAAATACCTTTATCTACTGAGCCATCTTACTTGTCTTCTTTCATTTATGGACATTTTCTTTAATATTGTTTAGTTGATAATAGGTTTGGGCACTCATGATCCAGTCTTTACCCATCCTTCCATTGTTTGTAAATAATATTTTATTCTCTTTTTTTCTTAAAACAACTCTTTTATGATGTTTTAGGTGGATATTGGAGTTCTGAGGGCACCTGCTGGTGTTCCTAGGTTCTTAGGTCTCCTGAACAGAAATTTGGTCAGAAGAAAAGCTTTTGAAGGAGAAAGGTGCTTCTGAGGATAGACATGGCCTGTTGTGGGTCATTTATGTAGTGCCAACTGTGTACCATATTTATATGCAGTGAGGTTTTCTCTCACATGCTTGTCCCTCACACATAGCCTGTGGGAGAGTGTGGTGGGAGTGATGTTCCAATCTTTTTCTCTGTCATTTTTTTTCTTTCATATGGTAACCTTTTTTTAAAAGAATCTATTTTTATTATTTTTTATTTATTTTATTTTTTATTTTTATGTGTATGAGTGTTTTGCTTGCATATATGTGTGTGTGCCACATAGGTACCTGGTGCCTTCAGGGGTCAGAAGAAGGCCTTGGGGCCCCTGGAACTGGAGTGGTTGTGAACTGCCTTGTGGTGCTAGTGCAGGACTTAAATCAGGGAGAGATCAGACAGTGCTCTTAACTGCTGAGCTCTCTCTCCAGCTGCTTGTATGCTAATGTTGGTGTCTACTGTCCCGACAGTTTTCTGGTGGCTCCATTTTTTTTCTTGAAATTTTTTTTATTTAAAATATTAATTAGCAAAAATAATACATTAGGTTTTGTTAGGACATTTTCAAACAAATTTATTCTTGTTGATTCTCCTTCTCCCCTGTCCTTTCCCATCCCATCTATTCACTGCTTTTGGTCACTTTTCCATTTGCATGTCATTGTGTCCTGGTGTCCTCCCCTACACTCTGAACCCTTCTTTAGTTTCATAGCATATCCCCCCCCACACCCCACTCACAGTCACACTCATAGATATAAGCTAGGATTGACAGACCAGGAGCTCTCCTTCTCAGTCACCTTTGTTAACATAATGCTTAGCAAATCCATTCATTTTCCTGAGGCTTTTGGGATTGCAGTTTTCTTTAAAGTGGAATTTACAAACTTTCATTGTATACATACAACACCTTTTCATTGTCCATTTGGCTTGGCTCAGATTAGCTTTTCTAGCTTCATGGAGTCCTCTCTTCAGTTAATAGCTTGCTTTCTACAGTCTTTCCGTTCTGCTTTACCTGGTCCATCACCTTCTTTCTTACAGCTCCTACCTTGTCAGTTTCATCTCCAGTCCTTATACTACCAGTGATTGTGGATACTACCAGCTCTTCTCCTGGCAGAGTTCTGACAGGGCAAATTTTTTTTTAATTTCTTTGCATCTTTCTGAACTTCATCACACTCAACTTATGCTTGCTCCTTGATTGAACAAAATCCCTATGGTTTCATGCACAGGTTGACCTTTAGTTTCTAGGAAATTCCCTGCTTAACTGCTTTAGACTTTTTGTTCTCAAGTCCATTGTTCCTTTTGTTTGGCTCATATAGACTGTTAATGTTGACATCATGTGGGTCTTGCAGATCTGGGTACCTTGTTCACACCTTGAGGGATGCAGAAGAGTCCAGATCTCATGGGGATTCCTTTTCACTTGTTCATGTGCCATGGGCTGGCTATTTTTAGAAATGATTTCTACCAAGTATAATGCTTTGTGTCCATAATTCTAGCACTTGGGAGCTAAGGCAGGAAAAGCCCAATTTTGAGCCAACTAAAGCTTCATAGGGAGACTTCAAAGAGAGAAAAGAGTTAATGGGGGTATGTTCCCTGGGGGCTGAGTTGGGGTCTAACTCCTGAGCCAAAGTGATCCTCATTACTTAGCCTTCTGGGTTGCTGAAACTGTAGACACAAGCACCACTGAGCTTAGCTTTCCAGGGGTAGAATTTTTGTGGAGTTTTATTTTGTTGTTGTTGGGATAGGATCTTGTCATATACTCATGGAGGGCTTGGATTTTAGGTGTGCATCTTGCCTGTCTACTTGTTTTATTTGGAAAAATAAAAATAAATCTCTGCTACCACAGATGTGGTGACACGTTCCTAGACATCACAGTTACTTGAATTCATATCATGACTATCTTGGCCAATACAAAGAAACACTCATCCTAAAATATTTAAATGAATGAATGAATGCCTGACTAATATCCCAGAGTCTCTGTCAGGTTAAAAACATCGGGGTTTCTTTGTATTACTGGTTTTCTAGAACATTTCGAGCAGCTGTTTGGTGCGCGTGCGCATGTGTGTTTGTGTGTGTGTGTGTGTGTGTGTGTGTGTGTGTGTGTGTGTGTGTGTGTGTGTGAGTGAAATTTTCTTCTGGAAATCTTGTATCTCTTTTATGGAAAATTTTTTACTGCAACTTTGTAGAATCAGCTGATCATTTATATAGTTCTAGAAAATTCTATTTCTTCCAGATCCTTAAATTTACTAAAGTTGTACAAAAGTAGTATTTGGTTTTTAGTTTCCTCTCTGCCCATGGTAGGTGCTCTATTTTAGAGAGAGAGAGAGAGAGAGAGAGAGAGAGAGAGAGAGAGAGAGAGAGAGAACATTTGTTTTGTGCTGTTCTTTATTTCTTGGATCAGTTACTTGCAGATTGTTGTATGCATTTTTCCTGGAGAGACATGAACTAACATGTGTTGATGCTAGATGAACAACAACAGAGCAAAGCAATGATCTCTCACAAGTCCACCTTGGTAATTTGATTTGGCTTAGAGAGCATGAATAGGGAGTTGCTTGCAGGAACATCGGTTAGCTCTAGACAGCTGTTATCATCACAGAATCCCAGCCTGTTATGGTGTTGATCTCCTGGTACCTGCATCATAGGAGCAGAGGCAGAGGCTTAGAGGCAAGATGGTTATTTCAAGTCATCCTGAGCTACATCAAGAGTCTAAGGCAACCTATGCCACACAAGACCCTGTCTCAAAAAGAAAAAAAAAAGTGAAATGAAATTAACCCGAAGATGGGAAGTTCTTTGCTTTTACTAGATCTTTTGGCTTATTTCTAGTAGTATTGTTGTTGAGTTTTTTTAGCTGCCAAATATAGTATTGCAATATGAGATATTTTGTGGGCATCTGAAAAGATGTGCTCTCCTTCTCTGTCACAATTCCCATGTGTATTTGGTTGGCTGGTATTCTTTTTTTTTTTTTTTTTTAATTTTAATTTTTGATACTTTATTTACATTTCCAATGTTTCCCCTTTTCTGGGTCTCCTCTTCGGAAACCCCCTATCCCCTCGCCATCCCCGCCTCTATGAGGGAATTCCACCTCCCACCCGCCCACCCACCCATCCCCATATTCCCACCTTGACATTCCCCTTTACTGGGGTCTCTAACACTCTCAGGCCCAAGGGTCTCTCCTCTCTCCCTGATGGCCATAGAGGCCATCCTCTGCCACATATGTGGTCCGAACCATGGGTCCATAGATGTGTATTCTTTGGTTGGTAGTCCAAACTCCAGGACGACCGGGGAGGGGGGTCAGGCCCATTGATGCTCTTGCTCCCTCTATGGGGCTGCAAATTCCCTCAGCTCCTTCAGACCTTTCTCCAACTCCTCCATCTGGGACCTCACTCTCAGTCCAGCGGTTACTGTTAAGTGAAACTTGGACATTCTGAACTTTTGAGCTAATATCCGCTTAT
>CM052710.1:82609894-82626395 GCA_028551405.1 Uromys caudimaculatus
CTCCTCCTCCTCCTCCTCCTCCTCCTCCTCCTCCTCCTCCTCCTCTTCCTCCCCTCCTCCCCTCCAGAGCCGAACAAATCAAGTGTAGCTATGTGGCAGAAGCACTTAATAGAAAATGGCTACACATAGGCAAGTACCCCCAGAGTGTTGCTTAGCAGTACATGAATAGCAACTAGCAAGCATTGAGTTCAGTACTACGTTATCAACAGTGCTTGGAGCAGTTCATGTCTTACCTCATTCCACCCTCCAGGGGACTTGAGGAGCGATGCTACTGATACCATTCCTCTGAGAAAACGAGAGCAGGGTTGCTGACTACAAGCCTGGAATCTAGGCTTTTGTTACTTGCAGCAGCTACTGAGCACCTTTTAGAAAGTGGGTGGAGCAGGATGCTTTGTGAACAGACAGGCAGGCGTGAAGACTTGGGAGCTGTGTGTGCAGTTTAAGGAAAACATTTTAAAAAGAGAGAACCCCCCATCCAAGACTACAGAGCCAGGAGAATCCCGGAGGGTGGGGGAAAGGAAAGTGGCCAATGGTGTTGAGGGCTTACTAAGAAATAATAATTTTAAAAAGCACTGCCCCTCTTTGAGGTTTGCACTGACATTGTTTCTATCAAAATTACATCACACAATCAGAGCTACTCCTACGAGATACTTGGAATCCAATTTTACACAAAGGGCAGAACCAGAGCCATAGAAATGTGTGAGGAAGACAATGTAGGTTCTGTATATGAGAAAGCCCCAGGATCATGGTTGTACTAATGGAGGTGCCCCAGTGGTCTGTATTTAATTCTGCAGCTTTACAAGTTTTGTCTCTTACTCCATAATTAATACCTACTGTAGAAATTTCGTCTTAAAATTTAAAGAAAAAAATGCAACCTTGGTGACATCCTAATTGGTCCTTTTTTCCCTACCCAAAAAGGTCACTAGGTTGTTGTATCCCCAGTACTGGGAACAAAACTGAAGGCCATGTGGCATGCCAACCCATCATCACCTGAGTTGCATTCCTCCCCCGCTCCCCCTCCCAACCCCAACCATAATGGTTCTTCATAATCACATTTCACTTTTCCATTTAGTAGGAGCAGACCAAAGAAGTTGTGCGTGTTCTACGTGTCAAGGAAAGTTCCAGGTCTGGGCTGGCAACCTGGTTTGCTCCACACCGGGTCTCCCGCGGCGCCACATTCGGAGAGGTACGGAAAGGCGGGCAGGCGCCACGCGAAGGCGCTCAAGCTTGGCTGCCACCGCTCGCCGTAGCCGCGTTTCCAACATGGCGGCTCCCCAGGATGTCCACGTCCGGATCTGTAACCAGGAGATTGTCAAATTCGACCTAGAGGTGAAGGCACTAATCCAGGTACATATTCTTAGGCTCCTGTCCGACTCTCGATGGCCGCCTTGGCATTCTCTAGAACATTCGCGCCGGTCCAGCTTCCCAGGCCCGCGGTCCCACTTCAGGACGGCTCCTCGGGCACCATTCGGTCGGTTCCCCGAGATCACTGACCTTCGGGGCTTTTCATTCGCGAATTATTGGTTTGCCTACTCCCGGGGTACCCTAATACGCAGCTCCCGTCACTTGGACTGCAGTGATCCTGGGTTAGCCTGCCCACCCGCAATCTCGGCGGTAGCCCCTCCTCTCCCCCGCCGTGCCCCTCTCCTCCCACGCCCCTCTCGCCTCCCACGCCCACTTCCCTGAATTAGGGGCCTGGAGGGCACCGAAGGCCACCTGCACGGGAGTCCCTACCCGAAGCTAACTAATTTAACCTGGGACGTGGTTGTGATTTTTTTGAATGAAGAAATCAAATATTTTGCTAAGTCCAGGGCCAGAAAGCAGGCAGTGCCAATACTAGGTAGGTTCTGGATGGGGAAAGCCAGACTAGGAAAAGCATTTTAGAGCTTCCCTACCCGGTTGAACAGAAAGCGAGGCGCTTATCTGGAAGCAGGTCTAAGTAGGAGACTGTAACGCAAGAAATCGAACACAGGCGAGAACAGGGAATGTAGAAATGGCTCCAGAGTTTGGCAAAAACAACAACAACAACAAAAAACAACAACAACCGGCTCAGAATACAAGCTGTGACAGTAAATAAGAAAAGGGTAGTGGTGCGGCTCTGCTGGTGAGGCTAGCACTGGGTTGCATAAATGGGTTGTGCCTGGCTGCTTTGCTTTTTGAGCCCCTGTAAAAAGGAGGGCGGGGAGTAGTGTTCTCTGGTAAGCCAGATGTACACTGTGCCACATTAGCAGTTTCTCCTGTGCTGTGAGGAAGTGTGATTTTGTGAGTAAGCTAGAGAATAAAAGGCTGCAAATTTTACATCTCTCACACTTCACTCCTGAGATGTGTAAACAACAACAACAACAAAATATCTGGGCCAGTTCTAGAAAAATAAACAAGATTGGGTTTATACCAGAGACTGGGGGTAAATTTAGCTCAGCGTGGAGTTAAAGTTTAGCCATGTACAAGGCTCCGGTTTCAGTCCTCAGAATGCATCTATAAATACATATACATGCATAAAGTTGGTAGTGCGGTGGCTCTAGCACGTGGGAAGCATAGGCAGGACCATCAGTGCATTTGAGACCAACCTGTACTACAGAGAGCGATCTGTCTTCAAAAAACACCTTACATCCAAAATTTGGAAAAGTTGTGTTTTCATATTATACCATAATATGAAATTATTTAATAATATCATAATGCTTTATATTCTCATAAAATTTCCTGTTGGCCGGGTCCCTTGTGCCGTGTGTGTTTGGGTTCTTTATTTTACTAGTGAGTAAGCAGGGGCCCGTACATCGTGTTTTTACGGTGTCCCAGCTATTTTGCTAAGTGTTCGACGCACAGAAATAGGATCTTGAGGTAGGGAAGATGAGGAAATGGAGGCAGAGAGAGCTTAAGTTTTCCAAGATTGAACTAATAAATGGCTGTAAGCAGGATTTGAGTATACACAGCCTGAGTCTAGAGCCTGCTCCAAAACGTGGCTCCCGTAATTCTGACTTTCTTTCCAGAAGCAAATTCTCAATCCATCTTTAAACATTTTGACTTGCAACCGATGGTTTGTGAAATCAGACTAAATTAATTTTGTTGCACGTTACCAGGGATATAGGCATCAGGGTTTTAGAGTTGGAAGGATCTGAAGTTACAGTATTTTTTAGATGTCCACTTTTGTTGAACATGGAAGCTGATTAAGCCTTTCCTAGTGAAGAGCACTTTGTGTGTGTGTGTGTGTGTTCATGTGTGCGTGTGTGTGCGTGTGTGTAATCGTGCTTGTATGTATTCATGTGTGTATGTGTTCCTGCATGTGTGTGTGCTTGTTTTGCTGCTGCTGAAAGCCAGAGCCCTGAGCATGCTCTGTAAGTGCTGTACCACTGAACTGTACAACCAGCCTGCTTTTCATATTAGGCTTGTGTTAATCTTAAGAGGGATGAGGGAACTGAAGATGATGGGTTTGCTTGTGTGAAGAGGAGAACAGGACCAGGTAGCAAGGGAGCCTGGGCAACCTTAGCTCTGGGCCAAATTAGCTTTCTCACTCTCCGATGAGGGCATTTCATTTCATTGGCAGGAGAAAGGCCCCTCATCTCTTCATTGTCTTCCAGGATATTCGAGATTGTTCTGGACCCTTAAGTGAGCTTACTGAACTGAATACTAAGGTGAAAGAAAAGTTCCAACAGTTAAAAAACAGGATCCAGGTAAGTGAGGCTACAGAACCACTGTTGGCTAAGGGTGGGTAGCAGGGGTAGGATCTCTGACCCAGAAGGACTTTTGCTTGAGAGTCGACCAGATCCTTCACATGCCACCTGAGAGAGTAGGGAAACATTGTGACCGTGAGGGTGACTGGGCTAACAAAGTTTGGAACCTCCACACTCCTTCCCTGCTTGCATCCATTGCCAGCGAGTACTTGGTGTTTGCGGTGCTATTATTTTGCACAGTAGCCTCCTCCCAGTTTCTGGAGTCACCACCCCCATCATGTGCTCCTAACCACACCTGACTTCACTGTGGTTCATGTGCTGTCTCAAAACACAGGAGATGAGAAGGAACCATGTGACTAGCAGAGCCATCTCCACTGCTCGGCCCCAGGGATGACTGCTACAGTCTGCCCATCACTGGGTGGGTCTAGAACCACCTGGCTCTGCTGCATGTGGTAAATGACATTGTCCCCAAACCGTCCTTCAACAGATACTGTTCCTTAGCAGATAAAGACAGTCTCTTCCAGAGCTGGTGGAAAAGTTGGCAGGTTGGGGAGCTTAGACAGTGCGTCTAGTGTGTGATCTCCTAAGGGACTTTCCGGGGGCAAGTTCAAATAAAGGTGATTTCTGCCTTCAGAGCTGACTTCAGAATTTCAGCACTGTCATGGTGCCTAGGTGATCCCCCTCTCCATTATTGCTTCCTCCATCTGAACTTTTAAAAGCATCTTGCTTCCTGTGTGTTAGGTTTGCATGGGCTGTGCATACGTGTGGGTCCACAGCCGTTGGCCTCCGTTACGTGTCTTGGTGATGTCCTTTATTTCTTCTCTACGCCCCCCCCTCCCAACAGGTAACTGCTCCGATCTGCTACTTCTCCGTCTTCCCAGGGTTGTTTCACTGATATCTTCCCCCTGTGGGAGTGGACATGCCGCAGCCTAACCGTGTGGGGGGGCCTCCGCCTGAGCAGCCTGCCAGCCTTTTTATACAGCTGTAGTTTTTTCTAGCCGTTTCTTTGCTAACAGGTATCCATTTGGGCTGCTTGCCTGTTTTGATTCTTAGAGCTAATTTGTTTTCTTAAAATGCCTTTCTTCAGACTCTGCAGCTCTAACTACTACTGTTGCCTAAGTACCTGCATGCTTACCTGGTGTTTATTTCCTTCCCTGGATCTAAGTGAATATCTTCACCTTAGGTTTACGCATTGGTCATGCTCTTGCCCCCGGTTCCACCTCTCCTTCAGCATAAATGTGTTGCTGGCATCTAGCAGGGCGACAGGCCAGTGAGTGAGACCCCAGCTCTCCTCTGCGTTTCCTCAGCATTTCCATGCTGTCTAGATCTGGAGACACAAAAAGCACTGAGGTGAATGCCTTTTGTATTTCAGCAAGGTCGAATGCTAACAGGAGGGAACCGGCCTGGTGTCTTCAGAATTAAGCTGTGCCCTACATAGTCGATATCGGGCAGGGCTCTGTGCAGACATCCATCTTTGCATTGTGTTTCTTCAGCCGGAGTTCAGCAACAGTACGCTTTCATCTCTCCAGAGGCTCTGGGTTCTCTGACAACTGACAACAGTCAGTTTTCCTTTCTTCTGCTCTAACCATATTTGTGGGACATAAACCTGAGTGTAATTTCTGAGCTGTTCAAAAGACATAGGTAAGCATGCTTGTTCCAAAGCAGCATGTGCAAATTTGTGTAGGAATAAGTAGATTGTTATCTGAATAAACTAATATGTGGATGTTTTAGCTCTATGGCATCTTTTCAGCATGTGAGACGTGAGGTGATGTGGCATCTTTACAGTGGTGGCCGCTCCATTATCTCGGAGTTCTCAGGACCGGTGCTCTTGGTCATGCCTGCCGGCCTCTGCCCGTGGTAGCCCCTTCCCTTGGCACTTGGTTATTTGGGATCATGAGCACTCATCTTCTGCACACCTCTTCTGGAGTCCCTGCAGCCTGGCCAGGTCAAGGCACATCTCTCAGTGCCCAGGATTGTCACTTTCTGGGGACACTGCTTATGTTAGTTTTGCTTCCATTCAGTTCTCAAACCACTCAGGAAAGAGAAATCTTCTCTCTGTCCAAAGTCCATAGGGCACCCACTTCCGTCCCCTCCAGCCAAACGAGTAAGCAGAAATGTGTCCGCGTTTTAGCTCTGCTGGAGAGTGGACATCCCGAGACTGTTTTATGGCTGCTGGAACCTTCTGGGTTTGTGATGCTTCTGGCTCAGCGTCAGCCCCAGGTGGCCTTAGGCTTCCGTATTGTGTTCACATATGAGCTCAAACCCCCAAGGCTCTGTTGGAGTAAAGTACAGAAATGGACAACGTTTGGAAACGCATGATAGTGTGGTGTCCCCCGGCATTGCATTGGGATGGTGGCTCTTGTTTGATGTTTCCTTCTTCCTTTATTTCTGCAGGCTCAAGGTTGTAGGAGCGGCAACCCCTGCTCTAGCCATTCTAGAGCTCACCACTCCAGCCCCCAGTTTCCTGCTCACCTTTGGGCTGCCAGGATTCCCTTTTCTTTCTTGCAGACTTGCCTATATGTTTAAAAGGATAGTTGGTTACTGGGGCATGCTCCCTCCCACTCCCCAGTGTCTGTTGTAAAGGGCGCGTCAGTTGCTTTTGTGCCTTTGCTAGAAACAGAAGTGCGCTTGGCTTTTCATCCTGGCTAACAGCTCTTTTCCCCTCCAAGGAGCTGGAGCAGTCAGCAAAGGAGCAAGACAAGGAGTCGGAGAAGCAGCTTCTACTTCAGGAAGTGGAGAACCACAAAAAGCAGATGCTCAGGTAGGCCCGGCTCCCCACAGTCACTGCTGGGTCGGTTGCTGGCAGTGAGTCTTGTACGCGTATTTGTCTGATCAGCCTGGCTTCATGGTGATGCAGTGGTGTCATTAACACGCAGGCTGTAAGCTCTCCAGATCAGAAGTCTCAAGTGTAGGAGAGGGCATAGGTAGAGTCTGCACGGACAGTCAGAGCTGTGCGCGTTTACAGTGCTCACGTTGTTTGCATAGTTACCCTTGTATGGCATATCTATACATTTGAGGAGTTTTACATTTTGTAGGCGTGGGAGCTGTGTGTGGTGCTGGTTCTTTCCTGCCACTTTGTGAGTCCTGGGGTGTGACTCAGCTCATCAGGCCTGTACACGAGCACCTCTGCCCTCTGAGCCATCTCCATGGCTCTGGTTCTGTTGTTCTGTGTTTATTTTTTGAGACAGGGTCTCTTGTATTCCAGGTTGGCCTCAAATCCAACATGGTGCTGAGGATGACCTTAAGTTTCTGATCCTCTCGTCTCTGCTTCCCAGGTGCTGTGGTTAGAGCATGCTTTGTTTTACGTCCACACTAAGCTGACAGTGTTTGGTGCACACGTGCACTCCTAGTGAGTTCGAGTGTGCGATTGTAGAACCCTTGGTGGCATAAAAAGCCATCACCAGGGAGCCAGGCACACTCATCCCATTCACTCCTGTGTCTCTGTCAGTCTCTCCCGACAGCTGAGTGTCATGTGTCATTCACACAGCTGTGGATAGTGAGCCTGCAGCTGGAGAATAATGAAACTATAGGCAAAAAGCTGTGATAGGAAAACCTGTTGTGGTAATCCCAGCATAACAGAGACTAGAGACTGCCATGGAATCCATGGAGCTGCGGAAGCTAACAGAGTCCTTGGTGTGTCTGCATTAACAGGACCCTTTTGGGAAGGGAGAAACAGTCATTCATTATTGCCAGACATTATTTAAAAAGATATTTTCCCTGAATTAGAGATTAAGAAATGTCACATATAGCCTTACAATCAAAGATTAGCACACAGCAGCAATGTCACCAAACTCTCAATTCTGACATAAACATATTTATATTTTTGTGCATCATTTATTCAGATAATGCCACCCTGAAAACTCGATTTTGGTCCATCTTGAATAGGCTCACTCTCAGTGAGCTTTTCTTGTAACAATTATTCTTGAATAAAATTCACCCAGCATTACAAAAGTAATCGTATTTTTTAGCATTTAATGTTTATTAATCATGTGTCTATGTGTGTGTATGCACGTAAGTGTAGGTGCCTCTGGAGTGAGGGGCATGGAACACCCTGGAGCTGGGGTCACGGGCAGTTGTAAGCATGGGCACTAGGAGCGAAACTCAGGTCCTCTGGAAGAACAGTACTGGGGGCTGAGCATCTCTCCAGCCCCCAAAAGTAATCACATTTTTGTTTTTGAATATTAAAAATGTGGGTTGGGGGAATAGCTCCATCGGTGCAGTGTGTACATGAAGTCTTGGCTTTGACCTTCAGCACCACATAACTGTGTGTCTGTGCAGTGTAGTAAGTCACACCAAACACTGTCAGCTTAGTGTAGACGTGGAACAAGGCATGCTGTTCCTGGTGTGGCTTACACATTTGTGGAAGGAACGCAGGGAATCGGCGCTGAAGAGCAGTTATGTTTACCGGGTTGACTTGCTGTCTAGTATCTGCTTGCTTTTCTCCCTAAGAAATGGGAGCTCCTTGAAGACAGGAGCTCGTTCAGCTCTGTGCCCCTGCACCTCAGAGAACACCTTTGTGAACAGTTTGAAGATGCAGTTGGTTGTTTGAAATGGCAGGTGTGGAGTGGGCAAGTAGGTGCTGTGCAGGCATCTGGGGGCCCATCTGAAAGTTGCCTTTAGTCCCAGCACTCCAGAGGCAGAGGCAGGAGGGTCTCTGTGAGTTTAAGGCCAGCCTGGTCTACACAGTGAGTTTTAGGACAGCCAGGGCTAAATAGAGAGACCCTGTCTACAAAAAAAAAAAAAGAAGGAGAAAGTGGACTCCACAGAATTGTCACGCATGCACTGTGGAATGCATCATCTACCCCAAGCATATGCAGATAGAATTTTTAAAAACTTTTTTTTTTTTTTAAAGAAAGCCACCCTATTAGTTAAGTGCTCTGTTCAAGTAGTGTATGTGTCTGGGGCTTAGCACTCTTGTCTTGAGCTGGCTGTGTGAGAATTCCAGAGCATGGGTTGGATTCTCACAGGGATACAGTTGGCTTTTTCCATTTGTCAGTGAAGAACGGCTTGCTAGTCTCAGGTGCTGCTTACTTGCAAAGGAGAAGAGCATGAATAAACCCCACCAGTCAGGCGCCCTGTGATGTTTGTGGTACCCGTGCTTGATGTCAAATGGGCAAAAAGTAGCAGACCTGGAGGAGTGTTGAAGGATGTTGGTTCTTGTGGCTTTGACCCTTCTAGCAGGCCCTTCGGGAGAAATGGTGGCTGGGTACTAGGGATGGGGGGGAGTGCTATGTCACAGTTTTCAAGGTCACTCGTTAGACAGTAAAGCCACTCTGGGCCGGTGTCTACCAGACTGCCATGACTCTGGTCTCCTAGGTGCCAAGCGGAGAGGGATAATGACAGAACATTCTAGAGATATTTTCCAGAGACTGAGAGATGTTAGGACCTGTGCTAAAGCAGTTACCGAGAAGAGGAAATGGTAGGAGGTGAGGGTGAACTCTGGCTCCACCAGGGAGGATGAATTGGTTAGACTGACAGCCTGGTGGAGCCACCAGGATCTCACATGTGACCCTTCCTCTTCCAGCAACCAGACCTCATGGCGGAAAGCCAATCTCACCTGCAAGCTTGCCATCGACAACCTGGAGAAAGCAGAACTTCTGCAAGGAGGAGACTCCTTAAGGCAAAGGTATCCGTTTGTCCTGCTGGACTCTGCTGTGTCAGCACCATGGGAGGTGGCCTTTTGTTTTCAGAACATTTGCACTTTATGTTATCATATAAGTAATTTTTTTTTCTGTTTTGATACTGGGTCTCATACATCCCAGTCTGGTCTCAAACTTGCTGTGATCTTACAGGTGTGTACCGCCACACCAAGTTTGTGCAGTTCTGGAGATCTAACCAAGGGCTTCGTGCATATGAGGCAAGCATCTACCAGCCAACTTATGTTCCCAGCCCTGACTAAATTTGAATAACCTTGGTTTGGGGTTTTTTTGGTTTGTTTGTTTGGTTGGTTGGTTGGTTTTGGTTTTTGTAGTAATGGGGGTTGAACCTAGGGCCTCATGCATGAGGGCCAAATGTTCTATCACCGAGCCTTCTCAGTGCACCTATCCCAGTTCCCCCTGATAGTTTTGTAAAAGACTTATTTAACCACGCATGAGTAGTATTTATGGTACTAAACAATCCTGTTGGTGTGTCTGCATTCTGCCCTTTCAGTATTATGTGAGATGCATCAAGGCAGGTCTTTGGTTCATTTGAAGAAGTTCTCTGAGAGTGAACAGACATTTCCGTGTCTCTCTAGACCTAGTGCAAGTTGCTTTACAGACAGCAATGTGGTTTCCTTTCCCCCTAGCAGGGCTCAAGAACGTGAGTTCAGCATCTTTAGCCACATTGACTGACGTTTTAGAAACGTGCAAACAGGTCAGTGGTGGTGCACACATTTAATCCCAGCATTCGGGAGGCAGAGGCAGAGAGAGGCAGGTGGATCTTTATGATCCAGCCTGGTCTACAGAGTGAGTTCCACGACAGCCAGGACTACACAGAGAAACCCTGTCTCGAAAAAACAAGAAAAGAAGGAAGGAAGGAAGGAAAGAAGGAAGGAAGGAAGGAAGGAAGGAAGGAAGGAAGGAAGGAAGGAAGGAAGGAAGGAAGGAAGGAGGAACAGAGGGAGGGAGGGAGGGAGGGAGGGAGGGATATAAATGTATGCTAGGGCTGTGTTACCATAGACCTGTCGTCCGAGCACTTTGGGGTGGCGAGGTGAGGACATTCTGCCTTCAGTGCCAGCCTGCACTACATTTTGAAGTCCCATCTCAAAGCACAAACAGAAAAGCACTGGTGCGATAGTTAAAATGGCGCACTTGCAGCTAAGCTTGGGTTGCTATTGCTCCTCCCTCTGGCTTGCAGGAAAACTACCAAAGAGAGTTTGGCCCAGACCTCCAGCACCATCACAGAGAGCCTCATGGGGATCAGCAGGATGATGTCACAGCAGGTGCAGCAGAGCGAGGAGGCTATGCAGACTCTGGGTAAGGAGGAGGAAGCTGGTCAGAGCACACACCCTGGCGTCTCTGTGCAGGTCTCTGGCTCTCCCCACCCGAAGCTTCCCAAGTGTGTCCGAGGAGGTGACGAGACAGCTTGCTCCTGTCAGGGCGGCGTGCTGCCCTTCCTTCTTTCAGTTATACAGCTGTGCTAGACACACTGTGCGCCATCAGTGCTTCCCAGAGGAAGCGTTGCTAGGTTCCTGTGCAAGCAGAACTGGCCAGCTTCTCTGGAGATGGCGTCAGCAGTGCTCGCAAGGGCTCTGGAAGTCTGCTTTGCAGCGTGGGCTCATGGGTCTAGTATTGGCAGGCAGGTTTAGGAATTAGGGCCACTAGCAAGACCATTCCTATGAGTTCCTTTCAAATGTACCAGGCAGTGGCCAAGGAGAGACTGTTTGACACCACTGCATTTCTGCCAAGCGCCTTCTTGCCATGGCTCCTTGTTGAGAATTTGCCCCTCCAGGGCCTTTCAGTGTAGGAAACAGGAAAGGAGTGTGCTATCATAAGACTTCACATGTCACATTCTTGAGCCTACCACCTTGCTCTCATGCTGTCACTCAGCCATCTTGCTTCATTTCTACCCTTAGTTCATCCTCTATCCCAGATATCATCCAGGAAAATAGCTCAACACATCTAAAGGCTAATAATAAGGAGGCTGGAGACATGGCTCAGTGGGTAAAAGCAGGAAGTGCTTCTGAAGAAAACCCAAGTTCAGTACCCAGCACTGGAGTCAGGAAGCTTTCAATTGTGTATAACTCTGTGGGCATCTTCGCCCACATGCATATGCACATAGTTAATAAGAATAAATCTATACATACACGCACACGCACACTCATGCACACACACACACACACACACACACACACACACACACACACACACACACACACACACACCGGCTCAGGCACTGGTCTAGCTGACAGCCAGCCCACAGCTTCAGCTCTTTATCACCCAGGAGATCCAGTCTGATTGAGGCTCCCTCCTCTTCTGTTGCAGTCAGCTCTTCACGGACTCTCCTGGATGCAAATGAAGAGTTTAAGTCCATGTCGGGAACCATCCAGTTGGGCCGGAAGCTCATCACAAAATACAACCGCCGTGAACTGACGGACAAGCTTCTCATCTTCCTCGCCCTGGCCCTGTTCCTTGCCACGGTCCTCTATATTGTGAAAAAGCGCCTGTTTCCTTTTTTGTAAGTGAGAGCTGCCAGCTTTGGCCTGCTTCAGGACCTGGGGCTCTCAAGGACTGGCTGGGCTGCCAAACTGGGCTTCCTCTCTCCCTCGGGTGCTCAGTGAATCCAATAGAGGGAAACACAGTGCCCAGCTTCCTGCCAGAGGCCTTGGAAAGGGTGTGTGGAATAGAGGAGACTGGAACCTTCAGACGGAGCGCTCCAGCTTACCCAGCTTCCAAGGACTGCAGCTGCCACATAGAGTACTTCAACTCTGGGACTTGGTGCACCTCCTCTCGCCCTGTCCAGAGGCAGGAGTTCTGGGTCTGGTGGAGGGAAGAGAGGAGAGGCTCATGGGAGGTCACAGCAGCTCATGGCTGTTCCCTGAATAAACCTCATTTATTTAATAGGGTGGTAAATGCTTAACATTAGAAGGTATCTCTCTGGGATTGTGCGTGCCTCCTCAGGTTCTGATTGTTAGGACATGAAGTTAGGTCACTCATTCGACAAGGCTTTACTTCAGCAAAGGGAGGGCTCAGGGGTTAAGAACACTTGCTGCTCTTTCAAAAGACGGGATTCAGTTCCTAGCACCCACATGGTGGCTCACAACCACCTCTAACTCCAGTTCCAGGGACCTGATGCTCTGTCACCCCAGGCAGACACATAGTCACTTACAGATGTAAGGCAAACACTCATATGCAAACTGTTTGAATTTATTGAGGGTGAGTGAGATGGCTCAGTTGTTAGAGGTACTTGCCAAGAAGTCTGCCCCACGGGTAGAAGGAGAAAACCAGCTCCAGGCAGTTGTGCAGCTGTGGCGTGTGCTGCGTCCCTACATACACACAAATAGAAATAAGTTCAAGAAGCATGGAGCAGCTGATGCAGGCTGATCCCTCAACGTCACCAGACATCACACATGTACTTGTAAAGCTGACACGCTCCCTCCAGCAGCAACAGAAGAGAGGTGTCAGCGAGAGGGACCACAAAGGGCTGCCACTGGAGCAGCCTACACCAGCATCGCTAGTGCCCGGATGGATCTTTATCCCAGCAGCCTGGCAGGGCCTGGGGCATTGCCCAGTTCTGTCCAAGCCCCAGGTACAGGCTCTCTGCTAGGTCAGCCCCAGAGGTTCCCTATGCTGTCTGTCTGGCATTGTCCTTGAAGTTGATAGCCTGTTCACAGCACTGGAGGGTCTGGGACGTAGAGTGAGTGGAAGATGACAGGCCCAGAACTGGAAATGTTCAGACCTCATGGCCCTGAGCAAATTACCTTTCGGTGTTTCAGTGTTGTCATTCCTTCCCACCCCCCCCCACCACCCCAACCCCCCCTCCCGACCACACAGTGGGAGTTAGAGTCCAAACAGGGCTGGTACGAATGAAGGGGAACGGGAAGTAGCAGGTGCAGCGGATGTCAAGAGTCAGAGCCTTTGTTGTGAAGGGATAGGTCATCTTGGGACCAAGTGCATGCTGTTGGCCGTATACATCAGACTGATTAACTGAGTCCATTGTAAGTGGAAAGGTGTGTGTGTATGTCACAGCGGGTGATGGGAACTCCTGGCCCAGTGGTACAGAATCCCACACCCCCACACTGAACAGTCAGTCTGCTCACTGGGAAAGCTCCTAAGGCAGGAGTGGTGGATTTCATACACAGAGCGCATGCGCTCCGCATACCCAAGTCGCTTCCATCGTGGCAGTGTGGGGCACAACAACCGTGACATTTCTGTAAAGATGATGTGTGACTAAACACCCATGAACTGTTCAGTTCTGGAATTTTCCATTTTATATTTTCATCTGTGGTTGGTCATAGATAGCTAAAGCCATAAGAGCAAAGTCACAGATAAGGTATGTAAAGGAGGACTTAACACACAGACACACACACACCATACATACACACACACCTACACCACATACACACATATCACATATACACATATGTACCACATGCACACATATACCGCACACACATACACCGGTACACATACCACACACATATATTCATTCCCTCCCTCCCTCCCTCCCTCCCTCCCTCTCTCTCCCTCTCCCTCTCCCTCTCCCTCTCTCTCTCTCTCTCATACATTCTTAAACAATTCTTGACCTCCAAAGGCACTTGGAGGTGCAGACTCTACACACAAGCCCTGGTCAGCTGAATCTGAGAGGCAGCGGCGACTGCGAGCTCCCGCTCAATTCCAGCTGTAAGTGCGGCGGGTGGGGCTCTCAGGCGGGGATTTGTCTTACATCTCTCTTTACTCTCCCCACTAATTGTCAACATCCCCACGCTGTGGACATGCGTGGGCTCTGCACTCCCTAAAAGTACCCCTTTGGCCCTTTTACTTGCCTTCTGAAACTAGAGTCTGATTTGACCTATTTATATGAGTCACCAGGACCCCATCTTAACCCCTGTCCTCAGCCTGACTCTTCCTCACCCGGTTAGCTGTGCAGAAAATGGCCTTCAGCACTCAGCCATGAGGGGGCAGTGTCCACACTTACTCTGCACTCCGGCAGTAGTGGAGCTCTCCCCAGTGGCTAAAATTCTCTAAAGGGGGGAAGGGGGAAAAAAAAGACAAGTAAATATGCAAGGCACCTCCATGTTTCAGTTGGGTTATGGTCCATAAGTCCCTTTAATATTCGATTAAACAATAAGGCAAGCTCACATACTACATTTTGATTGGCCAATGGTAATGGAGTTAAAAACCCAGAGCAGCCTTCGAAGGACTATTCATTCCAGAAGTATTTTGCTGAGCATCTACTGTATGCCGTCATGTGTCATGGAGCTGCAGTATGTGGGCAAGATGAACAGATGAGCAGTGGTGCACATGCTAGCTATGTCTTCATTATGTCAGAAAATGCAGCGAGCTCTCTGTATCCTTGGGTTCCCCACCTGCAGATTCAACCAACTTTACATTAAAAAAAAAAAAAAGAAACATTTTATATTGCATAGACTTTGTTATTATGCCCTGGATAGTGCATTGTAACAAGTCCTTTTCTAGTATTACTTTTCTAGCATCCACACTACTTAGGATGCCAAACAAGAACCCTGAGCACACAGGGCTTTGAGACCCCTGAGTACAGGGGAAAGTGGATTCTCCTAAGGAGCGTCTGGGTGGAGGGGAAAGGGCAGCGTGGTCAGGGCTGGGTGTGGTGGCACACACCTTTAATCCTAGCACTCAGGAGGCCGGCCAGCCTGGTCTATATGCTGAGTTTCCTGCTAGGCAAGGCTGCATGGTAAGACTATCTGGGGGGAGAAGGGGAGTGGTCAGCTGATATAAGAGGGGCCAGCCACCCAGCCCGGGGGAGCCTAACCAGCTCTCAGGTGGCACGCCATCTTGTTTTTTCCCCCACTTCTCTGTCAGATCTTTCTCTCCCTCTTTGTTGTTCATTTTCTGAACACTGAATGCCCACTTAGATCAAGCTCCCTCTGCTTTGCCCTGCACAGTCTCAGAGCCGAGGTCCACGGCTTTAGTCATCTATAGGAAGAGCATCAACAGTCCCAGAGTTGCAGGACAGAACAGCCTCCTCAGGAGCTCGGACCGCAGGCATCTCTATCCTGTGTCCTCCTCCTGCCAAACACCTAACCCTTCTCCAGGCTCCATCTTCACTTCTTCCTGAAGGCTGTTAGGGCTAAGGATATGCCATCCCAAAATGTGAGTGTGTGAGACCAGAATAGGCTACTCGAGATAGACTTTTCTGGGAGCTGGAGACATGACTTAGTTGTTGCTCTTCTAGAGGACCTGGGTTCAGTTCCTAGCACCTACATGGCACCTCAGTTATCTGAAGTCCTCTTCTGACTTCTGTGGGCACAGGTACATACATACATTCAGACCAGACACTCCTATACATAAAATAAATCTTTTTTAAAAATTGCTTATTTGTTTTGAGATGGGGTCTATATAGCCCTAGCCATCCTGGAACTTGTTCTGTAGACCAGGCTGGCCTTGAACTCAGAGATCTGCCTACCTCTGCCTCCCAAGGGCTGGGTATGTGCTACCATGCCTGGCACTCCCTTTTTAAAAAGATTGAAAACGAGCTGGAATAGGAGCACATGTGCATGATATACGTACACATAAGCATATGTTGTGTGTGTATATATGCATGCTACGGAACTTGAGTGTACAACAAATCAATACTTTAAATTCTCAGAATGGGTCGTCTGACATAGTAATTATCCCTTTGAGACCGAATCCATTACTGATTTGGTAGCTAGGTTTTTATTCCAGTAGGGAGAAATTTCAGTCAGTTGAACTTACATGATTATTATTGTTTAAAACTAAAAACAAAGGCTGTTTTTTTCAGAGACAAATTTAAAGACCATTGTTGGTGAAATCCAGCCAGATCTGGTGTACATACAGGTTTCCACAGGATGTGATAGTGTAATTTAGGATTTGGAGACTTAATAACCAGGGCTACCCAGGAAAGTGACTTGATGACATAGTACCGTAAGAGTTGCTCACTCAGCTTGCTTTTGCCACTTTCAAAATTTAACTTCTTCAGGTTATTAATCAGATTATTGTATAAGTTAGCCAATAGTCTTTAGGTTACGACAACAGACGGGAGGCTTGTGGAGTGTCTCATGTTGGGCATTTTTAGTAGCCCAGACTCTGTTCTTCATTTTAATGTTTCATGCATTTTTGTTTCACAGTTAATCTTCCTTCTTCAAGTTTGCTATTCAAATCAGAAATTCAGATGACATTTCTAGTGGTTGTTTT
>CM052710.1:82626895-82710516 GCA_028551405.1 Uromys caudimaculatus
CCTCTCTTGTCTGAGGGTATTTGTAAACTCAGCAGAAGTAACTTGACCTCATGTCTACCGCAGAGCTCACTGCAGTCATCCCCTCTTCATCCTTTTGCTTCCTTCCCCTTGCCTAGTCAGTAGTTCATAACTTAGTGTTCTTTTTGCTTCAGAAATTTGAAAGAAAATCTTCATGCCACGAATCTTTTTCTTCTGCGAGGACACCTGTTCTCCCCTTGTTTAAATGTAAATGTTCCCTTATGCTTTTGAAATAAATTTCCTTTTGTAAAAAAAAAAAAAAAGAAAGAAAGAAAGAAAGAAAAAGAAAACGAGCTGGAGAGATGGCTCAGTGGTTAAGAGCACTGACTGTTCTTCCAGAGGTCCTGAGTTCAATTCCCAGCAACCACATGGTGGCTCACAACCATCTGTAATGGGATCCAATGCCCTCTTCTGGTGTGTCTGAAGTCAGCTATAATGTACTCATATACATAAAATCAATAAGTAAATCTTTTTAAAAAAAAATTGAAAACAACACCTGGCCATATCTGTGGCAGAGGACTGCTCCAGACACCTGACTTCCTGAGTGGCATTATCCACATAAAACAACCAAACGTCACCATTCATTCCCAGGTGCCCCTCCCTTTGCTCCTTGTGCACCTCGGATGCTAGAGGAGGGTCAATCACTGTCTCAGGTGCTGGAGGAAGGTCAATCACTGTCTCAGATGCTGGAGGAAGGTCAATCACTGTCTCAGTTTGCAGGATTTTCATGTGCACATAGAAACCAAGTGTGGTTTCCTCCTGTCAATTTACTGTAATTTAGTTGATAGCCTGGCCCGAGATGCTGGAAGAGGAGAGTCATGCTCTCCTTCATCACTGTCCCTTCTCCCTTCACCCACCCCATCTTCTTGAAGCCTCATTGTAGCAAACCAGGAAGCAAGACTGCATTATTGCTACTGAACCAGTCATTCTGGATCTGTTGCATTACCAGCTGTAGATGACCTCTAATTCCCAGTGCAGGATTCTGCAACAGAATTCAATTTAGAGGTGCTTTAAGGAACAAAGATATTTTAAAAGGATTGTTAGGGGGATTTTTTCAAGACAGGGTTTCTCTATGTAGCCCTGGCTGCCCTAGAGCTCACTCTGTAGACCAGGCTAGCCTCAAACTCAGAGTTCCTCCTGCCTCTCTCTCCTGAATGCTGAGATTAAAGCTGTGTGCTGCCACACCCTGCTTGAAGGATTTTTTTTAAAAGACAGCAATATAAATTATTTTTTCTTCCTGGGTTTCTTCCAGTGGTCTTCCCTGAGCGAATGGTGGTCTTCCCTAGGCCTCTACTCAGAGCTTTGCCCAAGCTGCGCTTGAGCAAGGGCAGAATAAAAATAGCTGTAGCTATCTAAGAGATAGACGGTCTGGCGGTGCTGTCAGGGATGAAGGGCTGCAGCCTGGGGCGGGGGGGTTATCACACCACCGTCCCTCCAACCGTGGGCTCAGGCTACACGAGCCACCCAGGGACCCACAGCATTGGGTGTGGTGTTCATGTACTTGGCTCTTTAAATGGGCCGTGGTAGCATGGTCAGAGAGACTGAGTTCTAATTGGACTCTCCCTGGCTTCTGTCCCAGGGCTGTACTATAGTCCTCATCTGTGACTAGGGTACCTCTAGACAGTAACAATGTCTCAGAAGTCCTGGGAGGATCACAGGATAAATAGAGCAGCTGCTCACATTCCAGCTGCTCCCAAGTCACTTATGTAGAAACTCTTACAGTCACCACCAAGCAAAAGCAAATGGCTTCATTCCCCTTTCTCATTTTGAGTAAAATGTGTGTCTTTCTTTATTTGAGTTCAATAAAGAAGAAGATACTGGGGTTGGAGAGGAATCAGGGCCAGGTGTGATGGGTAATCTTTGGCTGTCGACTAAATCTGGGATCAACTAAGATGCCTCCGGGTGAATCTATGAGGGGATTTCCTCAGGAAGGAGTAAGTGAGCTGGGGGCACAGTGTGGCAGAGTCTTCAGAGTCACTCAAATGTAAAATCAGAAGGAAATGCTGTGCTCTTGCCTGCCCACTCTCCTCCTTGCTGGTGAGTGCATCTGTTGCTGCTGCTGCTGCTGCTGCTGCTGCTGCTGCTGCTGCTGCTGCCTCTGCTGCCACTGCCGCCAACCTGCTGCCTCAGAATTCAGTATCTTCAGTTTCCAACATAGAGTGAACACCAGTAGCTCTCTAGGGATTCTCCTGGCCTTCAGCACCAGCTTGGTACTGCTGAAGCACCCAGCCTCGTGGCCTGAGCGACTACCAGCCTCTCAGCCTCTCCAGTGTACGTGCGACCATTGTTGGGCTACACAGCCTGTATTATGGAATCTGCTCTCGTAAAGGCCCTCGAGAATGGGTACTCGACCTACTGGCTCTGTTCCTCAGGAGAGCCTGGCTGCTACACCTAGGTTAGGGTAGACCTTTTCAAGAGAAGGGACCTGAGCAGAGCAGCCCAACCGTATGCTGGCTTTCTCATTCTGTCAGAAGGAAATGGGTAAAATTCATAACTGATGCTTGTGAAGTTCTTATTCTGGGTCTCCGGCTTTTCTGCTTCCCCTGTGATCTTGTTTGCTGGCAGGGTATCTCTAGATAAAGTGAATCCACAGAGTAGCAAATTATTAGGGACTGAAGGATGAGTTTTCATTGAAGGCTTGATTGGTATGACTCCCCCCCCAAATAAACCCACAAGAGTGCTCCCAAGCAAAATGTCATGATCTCAAACAAAGGGTCCTGGCACCTATAAAAGGTGCTTCCCTTGAGTATTAGTCAAGATTCTCTAGAGAAACTACTTATAGAATGTGTGTGTGTGTGTGTGTGTGTGTGTGTGTGTGTGTGTGTGTGTGTGTGTGTGTGAAAACTGACTGGCTATTCATACTTCAGTCACATTAATTTGCTATTCTGTGCATTTACTTTATATATCTATACAGCTCTCTCTCCTCTTTCTCCTCTTTCTCCTCTCTCTCTCTCTCTCTCTCTCTCTCTCTCTCTCTCTCCCTCCCTCTCTCTCTCTCGACTTTATTAGAATGACTTACAGGCTTTGGTCCTACTGATCCAACAACACTGACTATGAATTGAAAGTCCAAGAATGCCGACGTTGTTAGTCCACGAGGCTGGATGTCTCGGCTGGTCTTTAGGATCTGCCAGAATGCTGAAGAAGTAGGCAACTAGTGCTACTGAAGGAATGGACTCACTGGTGAAGCAAAGGCACGCAGCACCCTCCATGTCCTTCCGGCAGAAGACATGGCCTGCATTAGAGGCGGGTCTTCCCACCTCAAAGATCCAGATTCAAATTGGATCTTCCCACTTCCGATTAAGTAAAAGTCCCTAACAGGTGTGCCCCAATTTTTGGTTTTAGTTAATTCCAGATGTAGTCAAGTTGACAAGAGTACCAAGCACATCCCGCCGTCTGCCTCCGTGAGGTGGTTGGTTAGAGGACCAAGTGTGGTTGTAGGCGTGCCAAGCTCCATCCTGCTCTTGGTAGGTGTGCAGCTGGGGACATCAATGAGTCCTGCAGACAGGAGGGGACAATCACACTCCCTTCTCAGGTCCAGCAGCCTGGCTGACCTTAAGCCGGACAAATACATCAAAGGGTAGGAAGTGCCTGTGGGGCTGCTAGTGACTCCACACAGTTGTCTCTGTGTCCCTCAGTGAATGAACAGGCGCGGGCTGGCAGAAAATTCTGAAAATATCTATACTACTGAAAGTGGTCTCCAGACTCAACAAAAAACCTGTCAGAATTCCAGGGACATTTTTTCACAGAGCTGGAAACAAAAATCTTAAAATTTATATGGAAACATAAAAGACACCCCCAAATACCCAAAGCAAGGGAAGCCAAGTGCATATTCCTTACCTCCCACACATACACAAACAATTAAAAACGAGCTAAAGTCTTTAACAAAAAACTTCAAATATCAATACTGCTAGGAGAAAACATTTCTTTTCTTTCTTTCTTTCTTTCTTTTTTTTTTTTTTTTGATACTTTATTTACATTTCCAGTGTTTCCCCTTTTCTGGGTCTCCTCTTTGGAAACCCCCTATCCCCTCCCCCTCCCCGCCTCTGTGAGGGAATTCCTCCTCCCACCCACCCGCCCACCCATTCCCATATTCCCACCTTGACATTCCCCTTTACTGGGACCACTAGCACCCTCAGGCCCAAAGTCCTCTCCTTTCTCCCTGGTGGCCATCGAGGTGATTCTTCTGCCACATATGTAGTCCAAACCATGGGTCCATAGATGTGTATTCTTTGGTTAGTGGTCTGAACTCCAGGACGACCAGGGGGAGGGTCAGGCCCATTGACGCTCTTGCTCCCTCCATGGGGCTACCAATTCCCTCCGCTCCTTCAGAGAGAAAACATTTCAAGACACAGACGAGAGCTTTCCGGAAGAGTCCAGAAGCACAGGCACTGACTCCTCGAATTGGCAGGAAGAACACATGAGATCAGAGTGCAGACTGCAGAGCCACAGGAAGCTCTTGTCACTTTTACCTTACCCAAAGAGTGAATATCTAGAGTATGTAAAGCATAAAATATGTAAAGAGGAAATTAAACATCAGAACACCTCCAGATCATCTGGCCAGTGCATGAGCCAATGACCTGAATGGACAGTTCTCAAAAAACAAGAAAGAAAGAAAGAAAGAAAGAAAGAAAGAAAGAAAGAAAGAAAGAAAGAAAGAAAGAAAGAAAGAAAGAAAGAAAGAAAGAAAGAAAAGAAAGAAAGAAAGAATCATAGATGGCCAATAAAGGTTCTTTAAGGGATTCCACATCCTTAGCCATCAGGGAAATACAAATAAAAATAGTATTCTGAGATTTTATCTCACCCCAGTCAGAATGACATCAAGAATAACATGGAGAACGTAAGTGAGGGATGGAGAGAGAGGCTGCTCCCAGCGTTTGGGAGGCAGAGCCAGGTGGACCAGCCTGCTCTGCAGAGTGCGGTCCAGAACAGCCAGGACTACACAGAGAAACCCTGTCTTGGAAAACCAAAATAAACAAAATAAATAAACCAAAACCAGAATGACCTGGGACCGGAGAGACGGCTCAGCGATTAAAAGAACTGGTCGCTCTTGCAGAAGACCCAAGCTGATTCCTTAGCGTCCATATTAAGTGGCTCACAACAGCCTATGACTCCAGCTCCAATGGATCTGGCCCCTTGGTCTCCCACGGCACCTGACACGTGACATACATTCACTCAGACACATGTACATAAGCATAAAAATAGAAGTGAAAAGACAGTATGACCCAACTATACCTCTCCTGGATATACCCTGAAGGATGTTAAATCCTGCCACAGATTTAAATACACACATAGATGTAACTATTACACTGTTCACAATAGCCAATAAATGGAACTAACCAATATGTCTATCTATAGATGAACTGATAAGGAAAATGTGATAATATATATAATGAAATTGTATTTATCCATGCAGAAAAACGCATAGAAAAAAATGGATAGAGCCAGAAGTTCTTGTGGTAAGTAAAATAAACCAGACTCAGATATTGTGGACTTTCTTTCATATGCAGGTCCCAGATATTAACTTTTACGTGTGTGTGTGTGTGTGTGTGTGTGTGTGTGTGTGTGTGTGTGTGTGTCATACATTTAGGGAGTGGTGTCATACAGCTAAAGGGTGGTAGAACACATGTAGCAAGAAAAGTGGGGTGGTGGTCTCCATGAAGAAGTCCAGGTGTTGTCACTAGGGGGAAGGAATGGGAAAAAGCCCCTGACTCACGGAGGTGGAAGATTACAGCAGGGCCAGGCCAGAGGATTGCAGCGGGCGGGGCCAGAGGATTACAGCAGGGCAAGGCAGTGTGGCCAAAAGCAAGTGAAGAGGCAGGAAGTGGCAGTGTGGGAGGTGACGTATGAGGAAACCTGCATCATCACGTGGGTCCCTGTACAGAGCAACTCGTGGGGAAGGCAGAGAGCAGCTTGCCTTCCGTGGGCATTTTTGCTTAAACTGGGCTGGAGCGAGATACCCAGCAAACACACATATAGTATGAATCTTTTTTGTGTGTGTGTGGCTGAGATGATAAATTTTACAGCTGTAGTTAGTCTGGCTTGTGGTTTGTCCCCACATTCCAAGAGCCTGCTTCTGACAATGTCCACAGAGGCACCGGAAGCAGCTAAGCATCCCTCCCCAGATACAGGAGTCTCTGCCCCTCCCCTTTCCACTTTTGATGGGCTGTAGGGCAGGGCTGTCCTTTAGCCCCTGTCTGTGTTTTCTTTTGCCTCTTTGATTCTCAGATATCTGTTTAACCTATGTCCTGGGACTAAATAATCTCTATCTGAGAAAATGGGGAAGGGGGTAGTAAGTTGAGTGTTTTTTGTGCAATCACCTTTCAGTACCTGTGGGCACTGCATGGATGTGGCGCTGGGGGTGGAACCCGGGCTTTGTACATGCTAGCAGGCACCCTATCAACTCAGCCACATTGCCAGCCCGGTTTTTATTTTCTCTTTGAAACAGTGTCTTTCCTGGGTTAGACTGGAACTTGTTTTGTAGCCCAGGATACCTTGAACTCAAAATCTCCTGTCTCTATCTCCTAAATGCTGGGATTACAGATGCAAGCCACTGCACTGGGCCCAGTCCCTGTTTACATAGCAAATTCCACAGTGCAAAGTCCCTTCTATAGAATAGTGTAGCATATGCTTAGGACCTACTGTGCACAGCCTCCACGAATCATCTCTGTGTGGCTTCCAGTGGTGAGTGTGATAGTTTGTGATGGAATGGTAGGTGGTATTTTTTTCCTGAAGTTTTTAAATTTAAAATGTTTTTGCTTACACGTATGTTGGTCACAACAAGCATGCAGTGCCCAGGGAGGCCAGAAGAGGGCAGAAGATCCTTTGGAACTGGAGTTATAGAAGGTTGTTAGGCTCTGTGTGGGTGCTGGGAACCCAACTCGTCTCCTATGCTAGAGCAACTAGTCCTCTTAACTGCTGAGCCATCTCTGCAGAACCCCGTTCCTGAAGAGTTTTGGTGTATATTTAGTTGACTCCAGATACAAAACCCAGCAATACGTCCCAGAGGACAAACACTTCATAATTCCACTTATGTAAGATAACCGAAGAGTCCATTTCATGTGTAGCGAGTACATGATATACAATGTCTGCATTTTTTACTGCAATAAATCTTTTAAGTGGACCAGAAGCTTTTAGAGTGACCCCAGGTTGGAGGGAACGCTATGAGAGCCTGGGCTGCATTGGGACCAGGCTGAGCTCAAGGCCCTGACCCCAGGACTCTCTCCTGTTCACCCCCTTCCCGCTTTGTCTTTTCTGCTGTGATGCACACACTAGTGAAAGACCCCGGACAGCAGGGGCCAGAGCCTCTTGGCCACACTCGGTGCTCTGAAATCCTTTGTGCTGTCACATGGGGGACTCGTTCCAAAATCACCTTTTCTTGGCCCTTCTTCTTCCTATTACTGCAATCTGACCTTAATTGTCTTGTTGCAGAAGTCTCCAGAGTGTCTGCCAGGCATGAGGAATTGGTTTATTTAAGGTGAGACCGATTCATTCCAAGAGTGAGGGAATTCCAAGAAGGAGGGGTTGCCTGAGGCTGTGGCTGACATGGATGTGCTTGCTTACTTCTCCAGAAAAATTAAACATTTGAGGCTGTGGAGTGTAGAGCATCTTACATGTTTTTCAGAATTGATTAATGTTTTTATTTTATAATGGTCACTTCTGAGAGACCTATTTTGCACAAATACACAGTTATAAACGGCAGAAGTATGTTTAGGACCATTTCAGAACTTACTAGAAATTTTATTCTCATGCCAAGGCAAAATTCAAGGAATGATTTTAAAGATTTGCTTTTAAAAAAGCAAAACAAAAACAAAATAACTTATGTGTATTTGTGTTTGCATGTGTGAGTTTATGTGCATAGCTTGCCTGCAGAAGCCGGAAAAGGGGGTTGGATTTCCTGGATTTGGAGTTACAGACCATTGTGATCTGACAGATGTGGTCGCTGTGAATCATACTCAGTAACCACTCAACATGTGGGTATTTTCTTTTAAAAAAAAATCAAATTCGGGCTGGAGAGATGGCTCAGTGGTTAAGAACACTGACTGTTCTTCCAGAGGTCCTGAGTTCAATTCCCAGCAACCACATGGTGGCTCACAACCATCTGTAATGGGATCTGATGCCCTCTTCTGGTGTGTCTGAAGACAGTGACAGTGTACTCACACATAAAATAAATAAATCTTAAAAAAACCCAAATTCATCAGTAATGCAAACAGCTACTTTTAAGATCAAGCATGCTAACACTATCCAACCAAAGATATGCTAATTAGATGCTAATGTGTTAAGGAAGGGTGTGGAAAGACACTAAGGTCTTCTTTTTTTCCCTAATTAAACCATATTATTTCTGTAATGGCAGAAAATTTTGTATGCTCAGTAAAGATATTGCAGTTTGCAGCATATATGAGTCTGTTTCTGAGCTGAGCTGAGCTCAGGTGGCTCAAGCGGCATTTATGGGCATTTCATTGTATGACCACATGGCAGTCACTGTGCAGAGTGTGCATGCGTGCTCAGAACCAGAGTAGAGTCCCCAAGGTGAGGGCTGCCAGAAACAGCCCAGGCTTGGTAACTCATTTGACCTTGACCGACTTTTGGTCATTTAGTGTTCAGAGACCTTTTTATTATTGTCAAGTTTTTCATGATCCCATATTTAGTTACCTCATGTGTGGATGCGACCCAATTTAAAGAGCTGAATGGTGCCACTTAAGAATAAAGTTTCTCGCCAGGCAGTGGTGGCACACGCCTTTAAGCCCAGCACTTGGGAGGCAGAGGCAGGCGGATTTCTGAGTTCGAGGCCAGCCTGGTCTACAGAGTGAGTTCCAGGACAGCCAGGGCTACACAGAGAAACCCTGTCTCGAAAAACCAAAAAGAAAAAAAAAAAAAAAAAAAAGAATAAAGTTTCTCAAGACTGGAGAGATGGCTTAACAGTTAGGAGCACTGACTGCTCTTCCAGAGGTCCTGAGTTCAATTCTCAGAAACCACACGGTGCCTCACAACCATCAGTAACGGGATCTAATGCCCTCTTCTGGTGTTTCTGAAGACAGTTACAGTGTACTCACATATATAAAATAAATAAACCTTTAAAAAAAAATTAAAGTTTCTCTTGGTATTTGCCCTAGAGAAATGGAAAGGCGTTTCTACACAAACTCCTGTGTATGAATGTTCACAGCAGCTGTGCCATCCTACTCCAGAAAGTGCAAGCAGTCTCCGATACCTATAGAACACCGCTCAGGAGAGTAAAGAGCATCCAGGGTTTGTTCCGGGGGACAGTGTGGGTGGATCACATGGGAATGGTGCTGAGTGCAAAGTCAGTCGGCAGGGTGCTGTGCCCCAGAGTCTACGGTAGCCCAATTCTCCAGAGATGAGCCAATGATGTGGAGAGCAGACTGCTCCCTGCCAGGAGACAGCAGTGAGGGGTGAGTTCACTCCCCAGGAACAAGGAGAGCACCCATAACATGGTGGAATGGGACACTTTTCTTGTTTTTCCAGTGCTGGGGCTCGAACCCATGGACTTGCACTTGCCAAGCAAACACTACATATTACTACAACCCCGGCCCTCTTGTTACTTCTTATTTGTGAGATAGGGTCTCCTTAAGGTGTCCAAGATAGCCCTGAACTCACTCTGTTCCTCAGGTAGGTGTTTTACTTGCAATCTTCCTTCAGCTTCCCCTTAGCAGGGACAGCAGGTCTGAACCGCCACACCTGGCTTCATTTGCCTTTTGATGTTGAATTCCAACTGTTGTGTGTCACTTTGCGGGGACACAGTCTGACATTCATCTTTTTGCAAGATGGCTAAGATGTACGAGGTCATACAATCCTACATAACCATCATACATATGGTCTATTGCTCGACCCAAATGTTATGGGGAACATAACTGTGGTGGTTTGAATGAGAATGGCCCCCAATGGGCTCATATATTTGAATGCTTAGACACCAGGGAGTAGAACAATTTGAGAAGGATTAGGGAGTGTGGCTTTATTGGAGGAGGTGTGTCATCAGGGTTAGGCTTTGAGGTTTGGTTTCAAAACCTACACCAGGCCCAGTCTCCCCCCCCCCCCCCCCGCCTGCTGCCTGTAGATGTAAAACTCTCAGCTACTGCTTCAGCACCATGCCTGTCTGCTTCCTGCCATGATGGTCGTGGACTAGCCGTCTGAAACTGTAAGCAAACCCCCAATTAAATGCTTTCTTTTACAGGAGTTGCCTTGCTCATGGTGGCTCCTCACAGCAATAGGACAGTAACTAAGGCATGAATTATACTAATTATTATAATTAAATAATAAATAATATATTTATTGTAATATAATTAAATAATACCACCGAGGGAATAATCTTACACTCTGCTTTTGCAACTTGCTATGACTCTATAGTCTTTTTTTTTTTTTAAGATTTATTTATTTATTATATGTAAGTACATTGTAGCTGTCTTCAGACACTTTTTTTTCCTTCTTGCTCTGGCCCCGCTTGCTCAGGCCTTCCTTGCTTGCTGTAGCTGTCTTCAGACACCCCAGAAGAGGGCATCAGATCTCATTATGGATAGTTGTGAGCCATCATGTGGTTGCTAGAATTTGAA
This sequence comes from Uromys caudimaculatus, assembly GCA_028551405.1. NCBI lineage: Eukaryota > Metazoa > Chordata > Mammalia > Rodentia > Muridae > Uromys > Uromys caudimaculatus. The sequence goes on from CM052710.1 coordinate 82,637,476, forward strand.
CTCACAACATTTGAAAGAGCAGCCCTCACTCTTAACCGTTAAGTCATCTCTCTAATCCCCTCTACAGTTGTTTTTAAGTAAAAAGGGTTTTGTTTTGTTTTGTTTTTTAAAAACTTCTCATGGGCTGGAGAGATGGCTCAGTGGTTAAGAGCACTGATCGCTCTTCCAGAGGTCCTGAGTTCAATTCCCAGCAACCACATGGTGGCTCACAACCATCTGTAATAGGATCTGATGCCCTCTTCTGGTGTGTCTGGAGACAGCTATAGTGTACTCATATACATAAAACAAAAATCTTTTAAAAAACTTTGCATTGATTCTTTATGAATTTCATATCATGCACCCCAATCCCACTCCCCATCCCTTCATATCCACCCTCTCCCTTGCAACCTCCACCCAAAAGAAAATGATATCCACTCACCAAGACTCTTCTCAGATCTTCTATTGTTTCCCTGTGTCATGGAGTTCCTGCAGTTTTGGATCTGCACGGACCTCTTGCGCTCCAGCAGGTCACAGATGGGGTCGATGTTGGGGCGGGTCAACTCAAAGCCCAAGCTGAGCCCAGCCTGAGCTGGTCAGCCCGCCAGCTCTCCTGTGCCGTGCCACCTGAGCCAGCTCTCAGTGCCGCAGCTGGGGAGGGGCAAGGCCAGCACTGCACAGTCCTTGGACATCCATACGGCTCCAGGCAGCAGACCAGACCAGGGACGTCTACGTGGCCTTTGGTGGTAACGTGGACCATGGACATCAACGTGGACCTCCGCAGCAGCAGGGCCACAGACCCAGACATGACCCTAGCCAGCAGCATGGGCCAGGACACCACCGTGGCTTCAGGAGGCTGCTCCCATCAGGCTGTTCCTCCCCACCCTCGACTCTCCAGGTCTGCCTCTCTTCATAGTGCACAAACCATTCTGCTCCTCTTTCTCTCCCATCTGTCCATCACATACTTACTTACAGTAGTGGCGCCCAGTGGCCACTTGGCAGGCCTCTGGGTATCTTTTGCCCACCCTGTAGTACGTGGCCACGAGCAGGGCCAGGAAAAGGATTTTTTTAGTGGGTGGAGAGATCGTTGAATGGTTAAGACCACTTGCAGCTTATTCAGCTTTTTTATTTATTTATTTATTTATTTTTGTCAACTTGACACAAACTAGAGTCACCTGGGAAGAGAAAAAACTGCCCCCAGAAGACTGGCCTGTGGGTGGGCACGCCTATGAAACATTTTCTTAATGATTGGGGAAGGGGTCCGTGCATTGTGCGCAGATGTTCCTGAGTTGGGTAAGAAAGGTATCTGAGTGAGTTACAGAGAACAAGCTAGGAAGCCGGTCATCCCCTCGGGTCTCTGCTTCAGCTTCTGCCTCTAGGCCCCTGCCTTGAGTTCCTGTCCTGGCTTCCCTCAATGATGAACTGCAAGTTGTAAGCCAAATAAACTCTTTCGTCCACTCCATTGGTCTTAGCCATAGTGTTTATCAGAAAACAAACTACACTGCTGTTCTTGCAGAGGGCCTGACCGGCATCTGTCATAACCACTGTTAACTCCAGCTCCAAGGGGATCTGATATCTCTGTCTTCTGGGGGTACACACATGTGCACGCACGCGCGCGCGCGCGCACACACACACACACACACACACACACACACACAATTTAAAATTTTAAATCTTTTAAGATTTTTTTATCAACCTTTTTATATAATATAGTTAGATCATGTTCCCCTCCCCCAATTCTCCAAGATTCTTCCCATCTCCCTACCCAGCCAACTTTGTCTTTTCTTTCTTTAAAACAAATAAACAGAAATAAAACAACAACAACAAAGACACAGACACACAAATGAAAATAAAAATAAAAAGCAAAAGACTGATAAGTCCAAAAAAAAAAAAAAAGCCCAAACAAAGCAAAATGAGACAAAAGGTCTTTTAAAAATGTCATTTTGTGTTAGTCAGCTCCTCCTGGGCACCGGCCTGCTCTAGGGTGTGGTTAATACACCCAGTAAGACTCCACTGGAGAAAACTGAGTTTTCTTCTGCCAGCGGGTATTAGCTTCCTACCTGAGTCTGCCTCTCCATCTCAGTGCTAGGGCCCCATCTGACTCGAACCTGTGCAGGCCCTGTGCATGCTGCCACGGTCTCTGTGAGTTCCTGTGTGCATCAGTCCTGCTGTGTCTGGTACCATCCATCACCTCTGGCTCTCACAATCTTTCTGCCTCTTCTTCTTCTTCATAGATCTCTAAGCATCGAGGGGGAGGAGTTTGATGGAGACATACTTTTTTTTTGTTGTTTTTTTGGTTTTTTTTAAGACAGGGTTTCTCCGTGTAGCCCGGGCTGTCCTGGAACTCACTCTGTAGACCAGGCTGGCCTCAAACTCAGAAATCTGCCTGCCTCTGCCTCCCGAGTGCTGGGATTAAAGGCGTGCACCACCACTGCCCGGGCGGGAGGAGGCATCCTATTTAGGATGAAGTGCCCAAAGTCACTCTCTGCACGTCGTTCAGTTGTAGGTCTCTGTATTCCCATCTATTGCAGGAAGACACTTCTCTGATGAAGGCTGGGCAAGGCGCTGCCCCATGGGCGTAGCAGAATGGCATTAGAGCCATTCTATTGCAGGGATTTGTTGTGGTAATTTTTAATCCTGATCCAGGGTTTCTACCCCATCTTTGATCATTCAGTTCCCTGATTAAAAAAACCACACAACCTTTATTATTTACCATAAGTCTTAAACAGCACAAGAGCTGGACAGATATCTACCCTCTATGCTATTAGAATCTACTTTTCTATAGATAACCCTGAGTTATTATTTACTATGTTTTATCTGGGCCACTTTTAACTCCATTTGGCCAGCCCTCAGGACTATGTTTTTATGGCTCACCTAACCCATGGTGGCCTCTCCCTCCTCCTTCCCCTTCTCCCTTCAGGTTCTCTTCTGACCCCCAAGCCCAGGCAACCCTAAACTCCACCTATGTCTCTTCTGTCCAGCTATTGGCTGTCAGTGTATTTATTCACCTATCAGAAATAACTTGGGGACAAGGTCACACAGCTCACTACAAGCAGACTTGGGGGCCCACACTTAGCATTACAATACCCAGCAAGATCAAACCCCAACAGGAATTACTTTGGGTGAACATAAATTTTAAAAGTGAAATTCTCAGCTGGATGCTGGCATTTGCTCCCTCAGGCAGGTTCACTAGGTGCTGCTCAGGACACACACACATATGACATGTGTCACTTGCCTTAGGTGCTGTGGATTTGGTATGTTTCATCCTCCTAGAGTTTATTCTTGTCCAGGAACCCAAAGGCCTCGGGCGGTACCCACAGGTGGCCAGTTAGGGTGTGGGTACTGAGGAGAGCTTGTGTCTTCGCGTGTCAGCACCCGCTTACAGAGCAGCCCTTGCTTCCAACAGAAAGGGCCAGCCTTCCCTGGGCCCCTGTCCTGTGAAAGGCTAAATGTGGCACGAACTGTCTTATGCTGGTCATCCTTACTATGGCGCTGTGACTAGGGTGTCCCGAGGTCACTCTGTAGGAAGGTGGGCCGTCTTGTCCAGTGTGACTGTTCCTATAACAAATGGGCACAAAGCGGCCAAGTGTGTGCCCTCCCAGTTCTGAAGGCAGGCGCAGCGAAGGCATGTGAAGGCCGTGCCAGAGGATGAGGGAGAGGCCTTCCTGCCCCTTCCAGCTTCATGGGGCTACCTCACTAACTCTGCTCTGTCTTCACACAGTGTCTCCTACCTCACGGCTCCCTCTGGGACCCTTCCTAAGGACACTCAACATTGGCTTTCAAGTCCCCTGGGTAGTGCAGGAGGACTTCATCTCTGTGTTCTTAATCACACATGCAAAGACTTGACTCAAAAGGAGGCCACTTGCACATGTTCTAGGAATTTGACAAGGACAGATATTTGGGGAGCACAATTCACCCCTCCCACCATTAGGCTTGGCTAGGACAGGATGTGAACTCAGGCTGGTCTGATGGTCTGTGGAGGGAGGAGGGATGGAGGGGTTCAGTACTGGTCACCTAGAACCCCAGAGCTGAGCCAGTGTGGGCCCTCCACTGATTGCTTTCTTCTCTCTCTCTCTCTCTCTCTCTCTCTCTCTCTCTCTCTCTCTCTGTCTCTTTCTCTTTCTTTCTCTTTTAAGGTAGGGTCTCATGTAGCCCAGGCTAGCCTCTAAGTGTAGTTTAAGAAAACCTTGACTTTTTGATCCTCCTGCCTCTACTTCTGAGTGCTGAGATTATAGATATGTATCGCACCACACCCAGTTTTACTAGGTAGTTGGGACTGAACCCAGGGCTTCATACATACCAAACAGGCACAGTACCAACAAAGCCACATTCATAGCCCTCCATAGAGCCTTTTTGACTGAAAACACAGTAAAGGAATGGAAGAGGAAAGGCCAGAGCCCATGGCTGCAGCAGACGGGCTTTGTTCCCAGACCTTTGCTCTCTGGTTCATTCTTCTGGGCCCACAGCCATGCATAGGGAGCCAAGGTCCTTGCTAGCAGAAGCCCGGCTTTCTTATTGCTTGTCTTCTTCCTAGGGGTGAGCTTGGATCCTTTGAATGGCTCCTTCTAAGATCTGCTCCTGAGGTCTTCAAAGCCCTACTCCGGGCTTTAAAGCCAGCCCTTTAAGGGTGCCTTATGCTCCATGGCTGCGACCCAGACCTGTAAGGAGTAACCGTTGGGCAGGACTTAGCTTCCTTCTGGACAGAGTCCAGGGAGGGAAGATGGATGGTGGAGTGGTGTGACCACAATCAGGGAGCACCCTACAGCTGGGAGCATGGGAGGACTCTGCAGAGGACCAGAGATCATCTTTCAGCTTGGGACGGTCCCTGGAAGAGGTCTGAGCTTCCAGAATAATTCTAGGATGGCTCATGGACCAGGGGTAGGCTTTTGACAGTATTTAGCCACTTTGGGAGGAAAGTCTAGAGGGCTAAAGAATGGTTTGGGAGTGGTTTGAGTAGGGGAGTTTCCTCAGGAAGCCCCTTCTGAGCCACTGTAGAAGGCAAGGGGACTACAGAGGAAGGGCAGAGACCAATATGAGAGGGACCAGGGAGATGACTGCTGGACATAGGCTGTCACGTAGAAAGCATCTGAAGTCTGATTTGTGGGGGTTCCAACCTGAAAGCAGAATGCCGCCTGAGCCTTGCTTGGAGATAAGGCGCCCAGCCCAATGATAACAGTGCCCCGGGAGCCAGGCAGGCGCTGGACGGGGATCAGATGGACCAGTAGTGGTAAATATAGAACATGAAAGCCACAGTACAGTCCCATCCCCCCTCCAGGATGTGGCACTCACACATGACAAACCTGGGCTGCCACCCACACCTTCCAGCCCATCCTGGCCCATTACACCTTTTGGTTTTGGTATGTTAAATGGGCCCGAGGTACCTAGGAACAGAGATAGAGAGGTAGACAGTATATCGGGCAGACTTCATTATAAGAAATGATCACACTGGCCATTGCTGGGCAGCGGCTGTGGAGCCTGTGACCTCGTCATCCTAATCAGACTCTGTGACCCAGAACCGTTTTGTGGTTCTCTAGCTCTTTTTTTTTGGGGGGGGGGGTGTTTCGAGACAATGTTTCTCTGTGTAGCACTGGCTGTCCTGGAACTCACTCTGTAGACCAGGTTGGCCTCGAACTCAGAAATCCACCTGCCTCTGCCTCCCAAGTGCTGGGATTAAAGGCGTGCGCCACCACTGCCCAGCTGGTTCTCTAGTTCTTGAGCAGTCACTGTGGGCATACTTTGGGTCTTCACGTCCACTAGCAGCCCTGTGGAGGGGGGGGGGGGCGGATGTTCACTAGGAAAGGACCTTGATCAAGATCACACATCCTCCAACAGGACTGAGGGCTGCCTACCTAGGGTAGTGACCACTCTACCATCCCACACAGGGCTCTGCTTTTCAGGAGTGTCTACCAGGAATCCTGGCTTTGGTGGCTTGGTTGGGAATTGCCTGGGGCCCAGTTTCCTTCTCTAGCTGAGCTCATGGGTTGGCAGGTGGGAATCCAAATTTGTAGATACAATAATCTCTAGGATCCCTTTTATACTTCCCACAACAGGGCATGGTAGGGTGGGCTAGCCTTGGTTTATACTCAGGGAAGTAAGGGCTCAGAATTGGAAGATGTGCTGAAGGACTCTCTTTGGTTGTTGTTGTTGTTGTTGTTGTTTCCCAGACAAGGTCTCTCTATTTAGCCCTGGCTGTCATGAAACTCACCATGTAGACCAGGCTGGCCTCAAACTCACAGAGATCCCCCTGCCTGTGCTTCCTGAGTGCTGGGACTAAAGGCATGCACCACCCCCACCTGGCTAGCTGAAGGATGCTTACTTAGCAGCATCAGGTTCAGGACCTGTCAGCCGATGGCAAAGCCTCTTATTTCCCAGCAGACTATGGGTCTCTTTGGGAAGAACTCCTCCTGCATCCTGCCTTTGGCTTCCCCAAGAAGTCAGGTTCCCACCTGTCACACCAAGGGGTATTACTCTAGGTGTGATTAGCCTGGGCCTCCTGCACCAGCACTTCCTCTTTGGATCACATGCCTGAAGCCCTAGATTCAATCCTTCCTCACACAAAAACAAACACTAAAAGCAATGGAGTTTCAGGTAACAAGGAATTAGATCATGTCATGGAAAGGGTGACCACGGTGGGGAACAGCCTTTGAGAGCCAAATGGCTCTCATGGGCCACCTGGGATTTGACAGTGGGACTATTCTGTAACCAGTGGAGGTGGACAGGGGACAAGGATGAGTGTCCTCACAGTGCACCCTGAGGCACCAGTGGGAAAACTCTTAGTCTCATTCACAAAATGTTAGGTAGCGCTGAGTCCAGGAGGAGCAGGGTGGGGTGGGGGTTGGGAGCAGGGAGGAAGGAAGGCAGAGGTTAGAAGCCTGAATTCTAAGGGGACACAGCCTGGTTCATAATCTCACACCGCTAATTGTTACTACATATTGGCCCTGTCATATTATACTTGCTTATTTATAATTCTTTTTGTATCAGTTTACAACAGCCATGATAATGCCAAGTAACAAAGTGTACTACGGAATCTCAGTAACACAGCAGCAAGCCGGAGATGAGTTCTTTGGCTGGCCATCTGGGGACTAGATGAGAATGCCCAGCCTTGGGCATGCCTTGCTGCCTCCCAGAACCTACAGCTTCCTGACCCTGTCACAGGAAAGGCAGCAATGCAAGCGTCAGTGCCCAGGTCAGTGGCACACACCCTAAAATTGGAATACAGAGATCCAAGTGTCCCTGAACGAAGAGCTGCATGCCTGGGCATGCGCCTGCTGCTCTAGCCTCTGCCGCCATGGCTGGTGATGTATTCAATGCTCATGGAAACTAGGGAGGAAGGAGGGTGGCAAGATGGCCCAGCAGGTGGAAGTTCTGCCACCGAGACATGATGCAGGTGACAACAGTTGCTATGAGTTCTTATGGGCAGGAGCCACGTCACATCTGGAGGAGAGCTGTTCATAGCACCCCTTGCAACTCCCACCATGAAGTGACACACCCAGGACAGAGGTCCCTCACCAGAACCAGCACTATGTTGTTTAGATTTTCAGCTTCCCAAAAGCAAATAAATCTTTTTAAAGTAACCAACCCCACACCCCCAAAGTAACCAGAGGGCTTTCTGTGACTGTAACTAACTCCTGGGGCGAGCCAGGGCTAGTTTCGGCTCACAGTGTATAGCTTTGGACTGTAGTGTTGACCCTGTTGCTTTGGGTGAGGTGGAGCATCGAATTGCGGTGGCCCGCGGCAGAGCAAATCTGCTGAGCTTCTGCTGGGAAGTGACTAAGCAAAAGAGAAACTCTGGTGACAGAAAGTTCCTAGTAGGGAGCATCACCTCTTGAAGATCCCAACACACTGTGTTACAGAACACTTAGGATCCAAACTAGCCCAGAAAGCAACAGGGAGTCGTGGTGACTGTGGCAAATTAGAGTGTAGGTCCCCCCAGTCAGATCACAGCTCAGCTTCTCTAGTTCTTGCCACATGGGAACACGATTACCCTCCTTGGCCAGGAGTCCTAACTTTTCAATTTGCAAAGTCTGGATTCATGTGTGGAGGTCAAAGTCTTTGGACTCAGTTCTAACCTGTTACCTTATAGAAGCTGGGATTCAGATGCATTAGGCCTGTAAAAGTGCCTGAACCATCTCATGGCCCAAAGTCTGATTTTAAAGTTGGTAACATTTCAGGGGACCTGATAATACAGAGTGGGTGCCACAGTCAGCCAGGACCTTGCCTTTGAAAATGCTTCATTTCTAGTCTTTTGGAGATGGATGGATGCTCCCAGCTAGCACAGCCTGGGGAAGATAGCAGTGCTGCTGCTAAAATGATCAGAAGCATAAAGAGAAACAAGCAGCAGGGCTCGGAGGGTAATTGCTTGCCTCACCTGCCACAGTTCCCACAGTTCAACCTGCACTTGACTCCAGACCGCAGGCCCCAGAGGCTGTGGATGAAAGAGCAGAAAATGAATACCAGGTCTTGATTTCAGCCCACAGCCTGGACAGCTGCGTGAGACAGGCCCCTCGTCTCAGGAGAGAATGGGCAGTCCAGCCATCTGGTTGGGGCTCCATCAGCCCTTCCCCACGAGTGCTTAAATGATTCTCTGGCTTTGAAGATGATGCCTGCAGATCGAGCATGCTAATTTTCTGGAGGGTGACTGCCAGGTTTAAAGCCCCCAATCTTCAGGTGACTTTGCCCTGTCTGTGAACACCACCACTCAGGGACTTGGTTTCAGTTGCAACAAGATGAGACTCCTTGGGCTTTGTCCTTAATGGGGACAGAGTGGCATGGGGCGGGCAGTTGGACCACAGGTGGCTCCACATAGTTTGATACCTTGGAACTTTACTGGAAATTTCGTCCCCGTGGATGCTACTGCTATGCCTGTCTAGCCTTACTTTCCCCATAGATGTGTCAAAATTCTCAGCCTTAAGACAGAGCCTTGTATTTGTTGTTTGTTAGTGTAATAAAATACCACAGGTTGGGTTGGGTGGGACAGCACAAGTCTTTAATCCCAGCACTTGAGAGGCAGAGGCAAGACAGATATGTGAGTTCAAGGCCAGCCTGATCTACATAAAAAGTTCCAGGCTAGGCAGGGGCACAATAAGAACTTGTCTACAAACAAACAAACAAACAAACCAGTCAATTTATAAAGAAAACAGGTTTATTTGGCTAATACTTTTAGAGACCAAAAGGCCAAACCACGAGGTGCAAGCTCTGGTGAGGCTCCTTTCAACTGCACCATGTTGTGGCAGATGACAAGAGCTTGATCACAGAGTGAGACTGAATGCCAGCAGGCAACTGGGGTCCCATATACACAGTGTTATTCCTTTCCAATGGCACCAAGGTTGTGGCACTTTGGGTCCAGAGACTATCACACACAGAGGAAACCTCTAGGTCACATCCCTGCATGTGCTACATATTTAATGTGCAACTACTGTGTGCCCAGCAACAGTGAACACTCAGACAGAGGCCTCGTGGCACCATGCGCACGAAGGCACTGGTTCTAGAGAGCCCACTCAGATGCTTGCTGGACCTGCTCCTTCTCTCTGTCCTGTGGGCTGAGGCTCAAGCCACGTCAGTAAAAACTGAAGAGGGTGACAGTGTCTATGTGCAGGGTGACTGTGAGTGCTCACTGCAGCATGGCAGGTGCAGCCTGGTCCTTTGTAACTGCAGAGAGTATGAGCTTTGGTGACACCGGTCCTGCTGTCCCATGCCTGCTGCTGAATCAGCACATAGGCGGCAGATCTCAGAACTCAGGACCCCCAGTTTGGCATGTCCATTCTGAGAAGTGGCTTTTGGGTCCTGAAGAGATGCAGGCTGGTAGGAGGAAGGGATATTAGGAGGAAAAAGAACCTCTGAGGTGTGGTTAATGTGACCTGGGGAGAGCAATGGGGAGACCTGGTAGATGTGGAGGTAGGGGTAGGGGTGGGGGATGGGCAGACTTAAGCACTCACATCCTTGAGATAGGGAGTTCTCTCTCTCTCTTTCTCTCTCTCTCTCCTCCTCCTCTCTCTTTTGGTTTATTTGTTTGTTTTAGTTTATTTTTTGATAGTGATGTATTTCCCTGCCTTGGCTACCAAAACATCAGATTGCACCTGACTGACGGCTGGTTTTGAGCAGGTTATTCAAGCTGCCCTGTAGTGAGTATACCAGAAGGAAGACAGAACTTGTTTTCCCTTACCCTGAACTGCCCTCAAGACAAAACAAAACCACAACATGTATATGTGCATGCCTGCGTGCATTTGGTTGTCAGTTGCTGTATATGTGCGTGCTCGTGCGTTTGCGTGTCAGTGACTGCATACGTGTGCGTTGTATGTCAGGGGCTGTGTGTGTGTGAATTTGCTGTCAGTGGCTGCATGCATGTACATTGTATGTCAGTGGCTGCGTGTGTTTGCATGTCAGTTGCTCTCTGTCTTCTGTTTCAAGGCAGGTATCTCACTTGAACCCAGAGCTTGTCAATTCAGCTAGTCTAGCTGCCTGGTTTGCTCTAGAGATCCTGTGTCAGCCTCCCAAGGACTGGGATTACAAATGGGTCAGCACACCCACCTGGCATTTATATGGGTCCTGGGATCCTAAATCTGGTCCTCACACTTCCCTGGCAAGTGAAGACACTGCCCAAGGCCAAAGTAGTAATTTTTTTTTTTTTCCGAGACAGGGTTTCTCTGTGTAGCCCTGGCTGTCCTGGAACTCACTCTGTAGACCAGGCTGGCCTCAAACTCAGAAATCTGCCTGCCTCTGCCTCCCAAGTGCTGGGATTAAAGGTGTGCACCACCACAAGGAGTTTTTCCTCCCCTGCAACACCAAGATCACGGATTCTACACAACGAGCACCAGGATGAAGGGGCTTCTAGTAGGAAGTAGAGAAGTGGCTCAGTAGGAAGCATGTCTAGTGTTAGCAAGTCCCTAGGTTTGATCCCTTCTGTTGATTTTCTTGTAGCTCTGCCTCTTCTCTTGCCCTCTCAACATGGGTCTCTTTCCCATGTTCTGGCTCTCTTGGTATTGAACCCATGCCTTTGTACTTGTTAAGTGTGTGCTCTACCACTCACCTACGCCCCCAGTCCAAAGGCTGAGCATCTGCTGAGTCCAGGAGATTTAAGCCCGGAGTTTCTGGAGACAGAAACTGAATCCCAAATATTCTCCCAGATTGTACTTCACTGACAGTGCTGCCTGGACTCTGCAACCAGACTTCCAGACTCTTAGCCTGAAAGGCAGAAGAGCGAGACCCGGGGATGACACTGAGACTCATGATCCTGTTGGCTGTCTCGTAGTGATGGTTACATTCCAGACGCTAAGGAGGAAGGCAGGGCCTGGGGAGATAGCTCAGCTGGTAAGCATGAGGACCTAGGTTCAATTCCAGACCCACAGGGAAAAATAAGAAGTAGCCATGCATGGTGACTGACGTGGAAGTTTCTGGATGTGTCACGTGATGCAGACTCATGTGGTGTTTTGCTGAGGCAAGACCCATGGGAGGACATGTGATGTCTGGTGAGAGTGTAAATGGGACTCCTCAGACAGTGACATGCATACTTGCATAGCTAGCTTTACAATGCTTCCTTGGTCTCCTCTCCTCGCTGATCTTTGCTTTGTTGAGAGAGGAATGGCAAGGAACTTCTCCTGGCATCCTGGCTGATTCTGGTTGTTCCCATGTTGATGCGATGGAGGCCTGGCTATTTCTGCTGGATCATGCCAACTGCTGCTAATTCGTGTTTGGTATGCTGACAAATGGAGATTGGAATCACCTCAAAGAACTACGTCTAAACAGGTCCACATCCCCGTGTCCTGTTTACCATCTTTTCTCCCCTACCTTTGGACAGTGGGCTAGGGGGACGGTCAAAGCACTTAAAAACCCTTATTAAAATTAGGTTTTTACAAAACTCTAAGCCTACAGGTAGCCCACACTTGTGATCCAAATAGGAGGTGGAAACAGGCGGATCCCTGGACTCTCTGGACAGCCAGTGCAGCCCACTCATCTGAGCTCCAGATCAATGAGACCCTATCCCACAGGAGGGGTCTATGCCAAAATCACCAGGGAGTCATGCTTCCTATGGGAGGTCGCGCAAGGTTTCCATGGGCCTCCTTGGTGATGAGAGCCCTCTTTACTCCCACTGTGGGTGAAGCCTGTAACAGTAGGAGCAACAGAGCCAACCTGTGCTAAGTGTGGTCCTCACCAAGCGGGAGGTCAGTGGCGGCTGGCTGGAGGCTCGCTGGTCTGCCAGAAAGCAGAGGGCTGGTGTCAGCACTCCCCTTAGCTAGTTCTTGAGTGTGGGGACAGGGCAAGATACAAGACCTTTTAAAGCCGTACTTCCCTTCCACTGTACAAAGAAGCCAAGGAGTGACTTTACAACTGATACAGTCAGCCACCATTGTCTGGGTCTCACTCCCTCTTTTCCTGCAGATGTCACCAAGGGGCAGTGTGGAATCTGGGCAAAGAAAATGTCTCTAGCAGGAGATGACCAAACCTTTTGTCTTCTGGGTCAAAGTAAGTGACTCCCTCCCCCTCCTCTCTGTCAACTCCCTGGGGTCTTAAGTGCTGCCAGGCTATGTCTCTGCCCTGGATCACACTGAATACAGAGTCACCAAGGAGCAGGGCCTAGAAACCTGACTCCAGGTTTCTCCCAGGTCAAGAGCTGGAGTCCACCTCCAGGGCATGGATACAGTCTCAACCTGACCTAGGGATCCATTGTGAAGCTGGGCAGGCAGGGTCCAGGGGCAATGTGTGTCTTCAGGCGAGTTTGAAGACTGCCACTGAGTGCCCAGGGAGTAGGTTCTCCTGGAACCTTCTGGATTCAAACCTGAGTGGTAGGTGATGTCTTTAACTTGTCTGGCTGTTGATTTCCTCCTGGGAAGATGACAACAGAGATGTCAGCAGTTAGCACTATCACCCCAGCCCACCCCACCCCCAGCCTGTATCAGAGGGTGCAAGGTGGGGAGTCGTCCTTACAGCCATCTAAATGGGGGATGGGGCCCTTGTGCTGGCTCTAGCTTACCACCTTATGTTACTACTTTCAATATTGCTCGCAATATTCTGGGGGGCAGACTCTCCTCTGAAAAGCAGTGAATTGGAGGCAGGTTAGACTGGCAACCCAGCAATCCAAGAGCTGGAGTGGCAATGCCTTCCTGTTGGGGAGACCTTCAAGGGTTTGGGGTGGGGTGGGAGGTGGGGGGTAGGGGGTTGAGGAACTCTCCCACCTAGTGAGAGCTAATCTCATCACTGTGTTGCTTAACTGACTAAAAGACTTTTTTGTTGTTGTTGTTTTGTTTTTGTTTTTATTTTTTTGTTTTTTTGGCATCTGCTCTTTGCCAGCCCTGAGCAGCGCATGGAAAGATGCCAGACTCTTGGGCCCTGGACCTGGGTTGCTGGGATTTGGTGGCAAGCTCTGGCCATGTGCTCTTGGGCAAGCTCCTGCTCCTTTGGGGTGGGGGACAAGATGACTTTTTCACCTGTTTTCCCAGCACTACTCAGAGGGCTCAAAGTCCCAAAGCAGTCAGTTCACTGTTCACCTCTGTGAACTCAATGATACCAGATCACAGCTCCTTTTCCCGGGAGCCCAATCTAAAAGACTTGGGGACCATGGGGCTGCTGTCTCCAGCCAAGACATGATGGGGGTAGGGACAGTGGGAGGAAAGGTCTTGGAAGGACCTGAGGGGCCACATGTGGGTGCTTCTCAGGTCTGAGTCCTAAGGCCTCCTCTGTTTGGTTAAATTGTGGTTTTAGATACACAGCCTGGTGTTGGCTTCTGGGACAATTTAAGTAAAAAACGAGAAGGCACGGTCAGTATCAGGATCTGAGTTGCATCCCAGAAACCCAGGGTTCCACATGTGTGTGGTGACATTTGCCTGGCCGCTCTCAAACATCACATGCCAACACACGATTGCACGCTCGCTTTCTCTCTCTCTCTCTCTCTCTCTCTCTCTCTCTCTCTCTCTCTCTCTCTCTCTCTCTCTCTCGTGTGTGTGTGTGTGTGTGTGTGTGTGTGTGTGTGTGTGTGTGTGCTCTCCTGCACACACAAAGCAACAATAAAGATGTTAATAAAGAAGGCGGGACTATTCTAATTAAGACCGGAAGTGTTCCAATCAGCCAAACCTTGGACTGGGAGCAGCGGGCCTGGATGGGGAGGGGTGACGGGGTTTCACTCGCTGGACCCCAGTTCCAGGAGCTCATCTCCTCCACTACCACTATTTTTCTCAGAATATTTTTAAACTGTGCATGGTCTGTTCGAGTGTTTTTTGAAAATAAATAAGCGAAACTAGCTCCCTGTGCTCTTCGCGGCCACGGCGGGGGGTGGAGGGGTGGGGGGGCGTGGGAAGGGGCGGACAAGGCCGACACCAGACCTGCACCTCCCCACGGCTGAGTTCTGCCTCTTAACCTCTTGACGGCCCCTCCTTACCATGTTTTTGTCCTCGTTAAATCTTCTTATCCTGCACACATCCTTTATGTGACAACTGAAAAACAAAACTAACAGGGACTTGAATGGGGGAGGGGAGAGCAGAGGAGGGCTCTCAGTGTGTTAGTTTAGGGCACTCCTGACCCAAGGTTGCCTTGACTGTTGGACTGAAAACTCCTTCAGTGCGGCTCCAGGGCTCAGAAAACTGTCCTTTGCTGGCCAATGAGAGTAATAAGCCTGCTTGGGATTCATCTGGTTTATTATCAGTAGATAATAGCTTCCTTTAGTAGGTAATAACTCCTCTGGACCTGAGCTGATTGCAGCTTCTCACTTAGAAACTGCAGGGAATGCAGATGCAAGTGGGTTAGGTTCCAGAAATTCTAGAAGGAATGCTCTTCTCCAGGCCTAGTTTTAGATGACCCTTTTATTGGTACCAGCCAGCCACAGCCATCTTGAGCTTCCTGAGCAGAAAGAGGCCTGGCCAAAGTAGCTGGTGGCACAGGTCTTTGATCCCACCCAGAAGAGGAGAAGGTGGATTTCTGAATTCAAGATCAGCTTCGTTTACCGATCTCGAGTTCCAGAACAGCCAGGGCTACCCAGAGAAACTCCATCTCCAAAAACAAGCAAGCAAACAAGCAAAAGTGTCAGTCTTTGGATCCCTAAAAGAGAGGAGTCGCAAAGGAGACATCACGGAAAAACCCTCCAAGGCTCGGAGCACTGAGGGGAGTGAGGAGAGCAGAGGTGATATAATGTTAAGTGGGAAAAAAATCTTACTGTGATGTTACTGAACACAAACATACAGTGAAGGAGCCAGAGGCAGCCCTGAGCCTCTGCAGGACCCAGAGAGGCAAAACTTAATCTTAGTAGGAGCAAGAATGTGGATGATTTTCAGAGGATTTTCCAGACTGAATTAGACCATGTGTTGGACACCTGGGCTGATCAATAGAGGAGTGCTGCCCTACTTGAGCTAGTATGAGCCTCAGAGCACACTGCCTCGCACGCAGCAACATAGAACCTGACAGAGCACACTGGCAGGTGTGTCCAGCCTTTTGACATTGTGACAGGATGCTGTCATCTACAAAGTGCATGAACATGATAACCTCACTTATGAGTTGCAAAATGAACAAACAATCGTACGTTAAGGACATTTACAGCTACCCCAGGATGCAAGCAGTGGCGGCTGCAGGATGGATTAGTTTAGACCCAGGAAGTAGAATGCTGATGCACTGAATACATCCACCTAGCTGCAGACAGGTGTGTGGGAGTGGGAGTGGGGGCACACTTTTCTCTTTTTTCACACTGTCCAGCCTAGAACCCTGGCATGGGTAACTATTTGCATGCAACTGCACCTTTACCCTCTGCATAACCTCTAGGACCCTAAATGGCAGCCTTACAGTCATCTCCTCCATTATGGGGGCTAGGAGGTGACATTGGCAAGCCGCTTGGTTTCCACTGGTGGCTCCTGATGCAGCCTCGCTAAACCGGGCATCATGGGGTCACTGCAGAGCTCGTGTCCTAAACTCCACAGCAATATCATGGCTGCATATAGGGGTGCTGGCCCTGCCGACTTTGCCACCCAGCCACTGCTCCAGAGCAGTGGTCAAAGCCAAGATCCACCTTGATTTCGAAGCAGAGGTTAGTTATTCAGCCCTGAGTACTGAGCCGCTAAAGTACAAAAAGTTGAGAGGCCCAGTAAGCAAGCCCCACACAGCTCTAAGTCTTTACTCCATTTTACCAAACCCGTTCTCTCATCTGTAAAACCCGCAGAGCGGTTACGTTGGTCAATAGAAGGTGTGTTAACTACAGTGAAATTACTGCCATACCGAGAGATGCCAGTTAGTTTGGAGAATCTCCCCCTAAGCGCATGGACTCTCACAGTCCCCCACCTCCACCCCACCCCGAGATAGATGTGAGCGCCATCTCCCACCCGGTTTTGGCTCGGCCTCTGTGCTCAGTCGAAAACAGCTCCTGAGGCTGGCAAAGGACCCCAGGGGCTTCCAATGAGGGGTAGAGACGGGGAAGCTGGACAAGGGTCCTTGGCTCTTCCATCTGTAAAAGGGCCGTGGCCTTAAGGAAGGCGACTTAGAGCGCTGCGCTTCCCTCGAAGCCCAGCAACAGTGAGGCAGGTTGGGCGCTCTAGGGTCAGCTCCTCTCCGATGCGAGAAGACGCTGACCTTTTGGGCTACACCCATTTGCTCACAGGCAAGTCATAAAACCCCTCACGCCCTCCGTGGCTAAACTTAAAAAAAAAAAAAAAAAAAAAAAAAGCTGCCCCTCGGAAAATACCAGACGACCTCAGAAAACACCTAACGAAGGGTGCGGGGTGCCTTAGCTTTCATGGATCCAGGTTCTATTAATGTGTCCTATGCCTGAGACCTGGAGAAGACCTCTGCGCTCGCTCGGAAGTCCCAAAAGAAGCACTCGTGCGTTAGCGCACTCACTTTAATGGGAAGAGGGTTCTTATTTCTTACAGCAACAGGTAAAAACATAAATACGGGTGGGTGGGCGGCGGCAAGGCAACCAGGGCCCGGGCGCCCGGCTCAGGCTCCGGGTCCTAGTGTGGAATCCGTCGAGGGTGCCCGTGGCCCTGGAAGGGCTCTCCCAGGACTGAGACACCAGGCTAGGTCAACAAAGTGGGATGGATCGGAGAAAGGTCCCAGGCCTGCGCGAGGGTGGGTGTGAAATCCGAGGGACAGGACCTAGTGGGAGCCATTCCATCCCTTCTCCTAAAGGTGGGAGTCGGTCCGGGGCCCTCCACTCCGGCTCTTTCCCTACCAGGCTCGGATGCCGTGCAGCGTGGAGACGCCCGAATTGCCCTGCGGCATCCCGGGACTCTGCACGGTGTTCAAGTCCCCGACGCCGAAGTTCACGAAGTTGCCGTTGGCTGCGGCGGCCGGGGGCTGCGCGGCGGGGGGCGCGGCGGGGTAGGCGGCGCAGCTGTAGCCAGAACTGCAGGCCGCGCCACCGTAGCCGGGGTAGGGGTAGGCATTGTAGCCGTAGGCGTTGAGACCCACGCCGTAGGCGGGAGCGTAGGCCGCCGAGTCCCCCAGGCAGGGCTTCCCGTCGCGCACCAGCACCGGCACCGCGATCCTGCGCGCGGGCGGTGGGGGCGGCCCCAGCAGCTCCAGAGTCTGGTCCTGCCGCTGCCGCTTGCACTTGTAGCGACGGTTCTGGAACCAGATCTTGACCTGCGTGGACGTGAGCTTCAGCACGCTGGCCAGCTGGTCGCGCTCGGGCGCCGACAGGTACCGCTGTTGCTTGAAGCGCCGCTCCAGCTCGTAGACCTGCGCCTGCGAGAAGAGCACGCGTGGCTTCCGTCGCCGCCGCGCGCGTGGTCGCTCGGCGCCGTCCGTCTCGGCTTTGTCCAGCTCCACCGCCTTCTGCAGCGCGCACAGCTCTGAAGGGGAGGAAAGGCAGAGAGATGGTGGGTTAGAGCGGCGGGCCCCGGGAGCTCAGGGCCCTCGTGAGAGTCGTGGGGGGTGTCACCCTTGTTCTGTGCGGGACGCCCAGCTCCGCTTAGGCTCATCACGGGACTCATGCACAGACAGGGCTCGCACGGTTCGATGTTGGCGCAGTTGTGCATCTGGGAAAAGCCTAAGTGACTTGGACATCTTACATCTTCCAGGACAAAACAAAACAAGAGAAATCTCGGGCGCTCCATCTCAAACCCCTTCCCCAGATAGTTCGCGTTCTCGTGGCAGTCTGTGATTTAGCTTTTCTGGCTGCAACGAAAATAAAATCATAAGGCTGCTCGGGTTTGACCCTTGGGTGATCAGCTTGTCTTTAAACAAGCAATTAAAGAACTAGAAGACCCAAAGCTTAGCGTCTCCAGCAGGGCTGCCAGCTGATGTTTGAGTGGCTTCTGGACTTCCCAGCAACCATGGGAGGACAGAGGCCTCTACACCAGCCCTGCAGAATTCGAGTTGGAAGCAATCAGTTCTAGTTTTCCTCCGATGTTCTCTGCTCCTAGAGAAAACCTAGGAATGCTTTTCTAACTCGCAGAAGCCATTGGGCCTCTCTGGCTTTGCTCAGATCCCGAGCTGCCCTGGGTCTTCCCTGCTCCTTCTGTGAGCTTGCCAGGAGCCCCCTCCCTTCTCTGAGATATCCGGTATTTGGCCACCTTCGGAAGCCTGCTCTTCGCTTCTCGGTGACTTTATTCGTTACGATTTTCCAACATTTCCCAGAAAGGAATTTCTGCCTGATCCTGCCTGGAAATTGTACTGGAAAAACAAAGCCAACCCCAACTCCTGGGATCCATGGCATCGGTATCGCTTCTCAAAATCACGACCCTGTCCCCAGACTCCTCTCTTTTGGCACAAAGGAGGCAAGGCCCAGAAAGGCAGGGTGGGCCCAGGATCCGCGGGGCTAAGCTTTCTGTTCAGCAGTTCTCAGTGTCTCAAAATACCTCCAAATCTGAAAGAGATTTTAACTCTCCAATACGAAGATTTGCTCTACCGCGGATTGTTAGATAGCTTAACTTGGTAACAGATCCAAGAACAAGGCCCTAACCGACTGGGCTTTTGTAGGCCGAAAACAACAATTTTTAATATCTCTCTCTCTCTCTCTCTCTCTCTCTCTCTCTCTCTCTCTCTCTCTCTCTCTCTCTCTCTCATCCTCTAAATTCGGCGTTCCCTCTAAACTTCCGATTGACTGCGGGGGCGAGAAGATCCTGGACAACATGGAATCTTACACTCCAAACTCCCCGCGCCCAGCCTTCATCCCAGTCGAGCTACTGTCAGGCCTGGGTTTCCTGGCTCAGGGTTTTGGGCATGAAAGAGACTCCAGAAGGGAAGGGCTTGGGGTTCTCCTTACCTTTCTTATCCGCCCGCGGGTCCTTGGCCGGGTCAGGGTCACCGTAGGCTCGCGGATAAAATGTGGGGGCGACTGGGAAGGCAGGTGAGCACTTGGGGGGCGAAGGCGCGGGGCCCAGCTCCGCGCGCAGCTCTGCCAGGCCGGGCGCTGCCGCCTCGGGCCCGGAGTAGGCCTCGGGCTTGAAGGCGGCCAGCATGCAGGAGGCGGGCGCCAGGGTGGCCTCGAGGCGCGCAGACAGGTCCCCAGCCGCCAGGCTGCGCTGCTGCTGCTCCAGGTTCAAGATGTCTTTGACTGAGAAGGGCGTGGGTGTGAGCGCAGGGCTGGGGAACATGGTGGCGACGCTGGTCTCACAGCGCCAGGTGGGTGGCAGAGAGTGGCGCTGCCCACCCCTGGGGACAGCCTCCCCGCATGGTGCCCGCCGCCCGCCCGCGCACCCGCCTCTCTGCCCTGGATGTGGCGCGCGGCAGCAGGTAGCGCGGAGCACCAGGGGCAGAAGAGGCGGGAGCAGGCCGGAGTAGGGGGGATTCAGCCTGCCATTGGGCCAGGGGCCTCGATGACAGGAGCGACGGGCAGTTCTGCGTCACCTAATATAGACATAGGGATAGGAAAAAAATCCTGCTCAGCTTTTTTTTAAAGGGGCCGCGACACATTTGGAATAGTCTCCCACTCCTGCAGAAGATTGCTCCTCGTTAGTCTGAAAATCCCAGCCAGATGCATTCAAAGAAAACACCTGATTCTGCTCTGCTGGGTCTAAACAGGGGTTGGGGCGAGTCTAGGATTTGAATAAATATTCTTTTGCACCTATCACTAAATGGGCTAGTGAGGAAGGGTGGAAAGCCAGGAGAGGGGAGTTATTTTCAAGGATCAAGACTATGACTACAAATACTGTTTACTGAAGTCTGCCTAAGCGTGGCCTGACTAGGAAAAGAAGCACAGAGGAGGAGACAATTGTTCTGCGACCACAACAAATCAGTTTAGGAATTAGGTGGGGGAGCAGTATTTAATTTGACCTACAGGACCAAATTCAACCCAGGATTCCAGACAGGCCCCAGGGGTTCTGAGCTGAATGGAAAGGTGAAGTGGCTAATTGTGGGGTGGGAGTGGCCACCTGCTTCAGACTAAGCTGTCAGTCCAGGCACCTCTCTCCAAAGAGAAGCATTCACTGGGGCATTGACTGGGGAATTCCTCCGTGAAGAAGCCACCCAGGTTCAGCCCAACTTCCCCGAGGAGGAGAGCTGCCTTCTGGGGTGTCTGCCTGGATTCTCCTGAAGCACAAGCCGCTTCGTTTTTCACCCCTTCTAGGCCACCAACAAAATTCCCAGACCCTTTCTAGCTCCAACCCCCCAAGGGCCTACGGAGACTTCTACGCACCACCGGGCAGAGGACAGAGCCAGGCAGGTGGAGGGGGATTTCAGTCCCGTGCTGCTTCTGTCTGAACACTGTCGGGGTTTAAGGAGCCCACGTTCTGTACTAAGAGAACTGCCTGGATCTAAGGAACATTTGGGCCCTCCCAGACCCCATGCAGCAGAGCGGGGCTTTTTTCGGCTGTAATCTCAAAAAGAGAGGGTTCGTCACTTCCAGGCAAAACCTACCCCATCGAAGGTGTTAGGTAAGGCTAGCCACTGGAAGAGCTTGGGGTGATAAATCCTCATCACACAGATTTGCAAAGGAAATGTCCCCTCACAAATCAGTGTGGTGAATATTTATCACCTATTTTCGGATATAAGGCCTCTCAGAGTTGACAGATCTGTGGGTGAGGAAGGCAAAGGATATGAAGGACTAGTTGGCCACCAGGGGAGAGGCTTTTGGAACAGAAAAACGGGGTGTGGGTGTAGGGTCAAAGGTTAGCTAAACAAGCCACTATTAAGTCAGGGACCCAAAGGCCAGAGATCTAAAACTTTGTGAGTGCAGAGTGTGAACTGTCCCTCCTGGTAGGACAGTGGGCCACTGGGCGCTGGCAACCATCTGGGCCATAGTGAAGCCAGCATAGGCCTGATTTGCGTTCCTTCCTTCCTTTCCTCAAGCCCAAACTCCCAAGGCCCTGGGAGAAGGAGACCTAGCTCCAGGCAGACTGTGGAGCGTGCAGCTCCGAAAACCCAGTTCCAGGCTCCAGTGGTCAGCGCCAGACTTGGGAGATCTCTACCCAAGGACCACAGAGCGTTCTGAAGCTGCTAGCTCCAACTTCAGAGGAAGCCTTTTCGGAGACGTGGGGTGCAAAACCCAGGATGTCTCAGTCCCTCCACTCCTCGCCTTCCACTGTATTCTCCCCTCTCACCGGCAGAGCACTCCGCTGCCTTTGCCAGTTTTCTATTTTCTCCCTCCCTTGCCACGACTTTTGGTTATGTTACAGTTACTGTTCTGAACCAACCTAGCTGGGGACCCTCCTCGCTTTTGAAGATTAGTTTCTGTGGGTTGAAGGGGATGTCTATCACCCAGGCGGTGACGTCTGGCAAACGAGCCACATCCGATTCAATTAAATGTCTTGCTGAAAACAGCTTCGGGCGAGGGTCCTGGGAGTCCTGTTAAGTGAATCGGCTGGCCCTGCAGATCGCGATGACAGTTTGAAAGATTAGTGTGAGCCGACGCCTGAAATATTACCATTTAATTGGGGGGGGGGGAATATCAGGGCTGCATCCGGGATCCCTGTTTTAAGTTTTATTTTATTTTTTAAAGATAGTTCCGAGAGGGGACATTTCCTTTGCAAATCAATATGGTGAGGATTTATCACCTTTTTTCGGATATAAGGGCTCCCGAAGTTGACAGATCTGTGGGTCAGGGGTCAAGAAAAAGGAAGAAAACTCTTCTAATTTGAACAAAATCAGTGACGTTCCCACCCCTACAACCTTGGTGAAAAGGCCCTGGCCTTTCTCTTCGAAGAGGAAGCAGGACAGAGTGAGATAAATAGGCAAAACAAAATTGAGGTGACCCTTGGGTTCTGCAGAGAGCTGTCCAGAGCACTTTCCAACTTGGCTTCTGTCCTGACTGTCTCCAAGTCAATACCAAAGGTTATATGTGTGTGTGTGTGTGTGTGTGTGTGTGTGTGTGTGTGTGTGTGTGTGTGTGTGTGTTTTACAATGGCTAGGAAGGGGCGCGTCTTTCTCCCCAAGGGCTGCTGGCTCAACCTGGCTTGCGCTTTAAGAAGCACTTGGCCAAACACAACCTTCAGTTGAGAGGGGCAGAGACAAAGAAGACTGGAGGAGACAGAGAAAATCTGCAGAGTTATTTCTTTGCCTTTTAAAGACTTGGTGCTTTAGGATTAGTCAAATTCCGGGGTAGCTCCAGCGCATCCTGCGTAAATAAATTATTATTGATTGAAAAAGCGATCGGCGCGGCCCGAGCCGGGGGGGCCCCCCTTTCCTGCAATCAGCAGCGCCGGCCGCGAAAGGTATATATGATTAATTGAAAGATAAGCTGCAACTATCACCCGGAATGTCATTAATGCGCCCGGGAGACGTCCATTGGAGACAGGCAGCGTTATCCGTAGCTTTATCTTCAACAACGCCTCGCTCTCTTGGCCCGCGCCAGGGAAACAGATGGGGGTTTCTGTCTGGGACGCTCGCCCCATGTTTATATTTTGGGAAGAATCGCAACTCTAGGGAGTCCCCGGCGGGCCCCCTGATAAATGAACATTAGCACTTTTTCGGACTACTGTATCAACAAAGGGGCCGCGGCGCGGCAATAATTGGCGAGAAAGCAAACAGAGGGCCGAGAGCGCGACTCTGCTCTTCGTCCGGCTGATGGATGAGCAGCGCGGCCGCCTCCTGGCCTGGCCCTTGCTTCCTTCCCGCGGGTCGCGCAGGGCCGGCCGGCTCTGAACCGAGGTACGCCTCCGGCTGCAGGTACTCAGCCACCCTAGCCGGCGGCGCTCTCGGAGGTGGTGCGTCTTGGGTCCTCTCACCAGACCACCTGGCTAAGAGAAGAAGGTCGCAGCAGAGAGTGACTCGCTCAAGGCTACTCAGACTAGAATCGGTGATCGCTGTTTCCAGTTTGTCAATGGGAAGAAAGCAAGAAGCCCGCTGCCAGAGAAGGGAACCTGGGAGTCTCCCTACACTGTTATACAGAAGGAGAATTCTTCATAAGGGAGGAGGGAAGGACACGGAAAGAGGCAGAGACACACAGAGAGAGATACACAGAGAGACAGAGACAGACACCAGAGAGAATAAGAACATATTTGAGATGTAGCTACTTCCTCTCCACCCCCCTCCGCTTTTTTGCTACAGCCTTATTGAGGTAGAATTCACTCACCATACTCCACAATCAATTTGGGGTCACTCCTCCCCAAAAAAACTTTCAGCCATGCGCACCCTTTTCAGCCCCAGTCACCACTAATCTACTTCCCGTCTCTATGGATTTGCATCTCCTGAGTGGGTCATACAAACAAGCTCATACAATATGTGACATTTTGTATCTGGTATCTCTCAATTAGCATAGCGTTTATCCCTTCACATTGTGACATTTATCTGTACAGCTCAATAATATTCAGTTGTGCGAATATGCCATTTTTGTTGACTAGTTCATTAGTTGACTGCTCTTTGGGTGTTTGCGCTTTTTACTATTCTGAATAATCTACCTTCACAGACTAGGAAAGCCTTCCTCTGTTCTCCTTATTAGCAAGCCTACCCTTCCCCAGTGGGGACTGAGTTTCCTGTGATATTTTGTTCTTGCTGTATCCTGATTCTTATTTTATTTTATTTTACCAGTTTCCAGATTTTAATTTCGGGCCGAGCTCACCATATCTGCCAATGGTCCTGCTTTCTAGGTTGTCAGGCAGAGAGCCCTGGAAATACTAACTCCATATACAAGCCTAGGGCTTTTGACTTTGTCCCAAGGTATAAGGACTGAGCGAGGCAGAGAGCAGCCCCCATTGTGCTGTTTTCAAGCCAAAGCTATCCTGGTCATAGAAAGAACTGAAAATCACAGAGGAGAGAAGCAGAGAACCTAGTAAAGGAGTGCGTGTGCTTCTGTCTGGAGAAGTCAGGACTTCCACCTGTTTCTTGAGGACTCCAGACTCAACTTGTTTTGGGGTATTTGGCCTGATTTTCTCCACCTCTTCATCTGTGATGACCAGGTGGGTAAATGCTTGCCGGACAAGCCTGACCTGAGTGTGAGTCTCAGGAATCTGACGTCATCTGACCTCCACAAGTGCACCAGGGCTCACACGCACCCGGATTCACATACAATATCCTTCGGGTGATCTTTAAGTGTTAGCTATGATAAGGATAAGAATTTGGAATGTTTGCTTATTTTTTGAGGGAAAGTGAATGGGAGAAAAGATTGAGAAACCATAGGAGATTGCTTTAAACGTTGTCAAAGATATCATAAATCGAACTAAAGAAAAAAATCTAGAGACCAATACATAATGAATACATAATGAAATTATGAATTTTAATAATATACCTAGAACATGTTCTGGTAAATCAATAAGAAAATTACTCAACAGAACAATTGTAATATTGGCCAAGACTAGTAGAACCTTGCTAGGGAAAAAAGAGGTTGGGGAAGAAAGTAAATAAAAAAAGAAAAGTTAAGGAATGTCGACTGAATCGGAGGAGTAAATGGTATATGTCAGATTAGCAAAGTAAAAGAAATGCACACTCCTAGCTTCCCAATAAATAATAAAGTTGAACAAAATTAGGAAAAAACTTAGTACACATCCACTTGTCCTGTGGACACAGTTGCAGGGAGAGGCTTGCCTAGCACCCCTGGGCGTGGTACCCGGGCTGCTAGCTTCTGCCAAGCGACCTTCCCGTGGGGTTCAATGGAAGAATAAATTGAAAAGCCTCCCTGATCAGTCTGCGTCTGTCAACATGTAAAATGCACAAACCATATGAAGGGATGTTTTCACATCCAGTAGCTTTTTGCAGATATACACATGCATATGCAAATAAAATACTTCCCTTGCAGCTTAATTTTTTTGTTTGTTTGTTTTTTGTTTTTTGTTTTTCTCGAGACAGGGTTTCTCTGTGTAGCCCTAGCTGTCCTGGAACTCACTCTGTAGACCAGGCTGGCCTCGAACTCAGAAATCCACCTGCCTCTGCCTCCCAAGTGCTGGGATTAAAGGCGTGCACCACCACTGCCAGCTTATTTTTTTAAGAATGAAAATATTTTTTTCAAAAAAACCACCACCACAACAACAACCCAGTGTATTTATTTTGGGGGACTAGTTAAAAATCATGTTATACCAAAAGAAACTGCAGATGTGGGAGAGAAAGAGTTCCATTTATATTTATGGCTATATTTTGTGATACATTAAATATCAAACTTAGACACAGGCTCTTTCCTTTCTTGTAACTGTGTGTGTAAGCAAGCCCTCTATCACTGAGCTATATTAAAAGTTTGGATTTTACTTACTTGTTTAACATTTATGTGGGGGGATGGGGGTGGCAAAGGACAATTTGCTGGAGTTAGCTCTCTTCTTGTATGAATTCAGATCCTCAGGCTTGTTAGTAACCACCCTTTACCAATCACCAGCATCTGTCTGTCTGTCTGTCTGTCTATCCAGGGTCTCAAGGCTGCACTGTCCTTTGTCAACACTCTCCATTTCTGTTGGTGTTTGGTGTTCTGTAGCCAAGCCTGGCCTCACACTCCAGTCCTCCGGCCCCAGCTTCCTAAATGTTGGGATAACAGGCGTGAGCCCCTATGCCTGTCAGTACTTTACTGGGAAGCTAGGGGTGTCAATTTATTTTTTAAATTGAGGATTAACAAACTGTTAAAGGAAGCTTTGAAGGAAGAACATGGGGGAGGGGGATCTAGACTCAAACATCATAGTATATTATAGTAATCTTGAGAGAGCAGAATTTTGTTTGTTTTCTTATGGTTTTGCTTTTGGAGCTATGGAAGTATCTGGACCAGAATTCTGGGGGCAAAGGTTAAGATTGTAGATTTACATGCCTTTCCTCTCATTTTGGAATTTTAAAAATCAAGGGTAAAGTGAAATTTGTGACAGAGAGCCCAAGTAGCAGTCCAATAAACTCAGCACGGTGGGTCAGAAAGGATGGGCCAGGGTCCCAGTGTGTGTGTGTGTGTGTGTGTGTGTGTGTGTCTGTGTGTCTGTGTGTGTGTACTTTGTCCAGCCGGATCTGATCCCAGCCTCCCTCCAGCAAGTTGCCCCCCAGCTTTTCCCTGAAGCGGTTCTTGGTTTTAGAGCGCCCACCTGAAGGCATACTGGGGCAGGCTCACTGAAAGACGGCTCCCACAGCTCTCAGTGTACCAAGAGGGAGTGGGAAAAAGGAGGCTCGCCCGCCTGAAAGGTGTAGTCGCAGACTCCACCACCGCGCCTAGGTACTAGCCCAGCTAGGGGAGGAGTTCGGCAGCCTAGCCCAGCTTAGGCCTGTTTGTCCATCTTTCCCCGGTGAGTGGGGAGCTCTAGGCCCCTCTCTGATGAACCCCAACTAGATCTGGAGTCTTACTAACCAGACTGAGGTGACTCTTTCCTATCTTGGAGTACAGAGATTGGTACAAATATTTCCTACACGGCTCCCTTATATACAGTGGGAACTTTTGTGGTCCTAGAATCTTTCACCTGCCACGGGGCCACTTTGGACCTCTTGACCCCATAGGGACACGACTTTCAGATTTCACTTTCTCACTAGGAAAGGGTTCCAGGTAAAGCATGCCACCCCAGCCTTCCCCAGGATGACCGCTGGTTCTCTCTTTGCCTAGAGCGGGATTGAGCTGCGGCTAGCAGGAGTAGCAGGAGCCGAAGGCAGCAGCGTTCCCGTTCTGTCGCTCAGTCCAATTGCCCTAGGCTACCGGAGGAGACATGCGCACCACACATGATGACGAGAAAAAGCCTGGGTCCTCCTTTCTCCTCAGGGTTAAATATATTAAAAACAAAACAAAAAGAAAGCAGAGCCGAATGTTAACAATATCCCTCTTTCCAAAGAATTTTGTGAACTTGATCAATCCGGACTGCTTTCTGTCCCTGCTGAGGAAGCCTGTACCCGGTCCAGCTGTGGTTGGTTTCCTTAGCAATAGATAAAACAGTTGGAGCAACGACTTATTTTAAAAAATAAGTACCACATCACAAAACCAAACAACAAATGTGGAAAGGGGAAATTTATACAGCAAGCCCTTCAGCCTCCAGTTGCCTTACCCAAGACATATATAATGTGTGTGTGCGTATACAAGTAGAATCTATATCTATCTATCTATCTATCTATCTATCTATCTATCTATCTATCTATCTATCTATCTCTATATATATTCTACTTGTTTCTGGGGACTGGACTCAGGGGCCTCATATGCTGGTCAAGCGCTGATTACGATTCACTTTATTGAGACATAGTAAGTCTGGACTACAATTATACAATTAACAAGGTCATAAGTATACTGTCCTGTGAGTCTTGATACGTGGAAAAGCTCGTGGAAGTTCGGAGAAATACAGGAGACGCTGACATTTTAAATGAGCTCTTCCCCGTCAGTCGGTCCAGAGTCTGTCACAGACTTGAAGAAGAACATCTTCCGCAGATTTTATTTGTATGTTTATGAAAAACGTCAAATATTTCTGCACCTAAAATTTATCATTAGTTTCTTGCTGCACACACTTTCCTCTTGCTTTTGGTGGAGACGTTTCCGAAAGGTGAAATTTCATTTTGGTCACTTACTGGCTGTGATCGGTTTGATGGATCCGATGGGAGCCCCCTTCCGACCTCTGCAGCGGGTTTCTTTATCTTCGTTTTCTTTCCCTTCAGCTCCGGGTTCCGCAGTGCCAGTAACAAGGTCCTCCACCTGCCCTGACCGCTGCAAACCGCTACAGCATAAAGGGCGCGCAAAGGTGGGGGCTCTGGCGGTTCCTACGGATCGCGTCTCAGAAGGTGATAATTTGAAAAATCAAGTGACATTGAAGTGGGTTAAGGATTCAAGATGCAGCGAAGAGAAAACAATGCTTTCAGAGCTCGACTAGCCCGGCGGTGTGGAGCTCTGGGAGGCGGCTCTGCAGACGCCTTGGGCGTGCGAGCTCAGATTGAGCGACGCGCAGCTGTGGGCCATGCGTGGGTTTCGCTCCTAGCTTCGCAGACGAACCGGGTCTCCGAGTGTGCCTCGGGCTGTGGTCCGAGTCGAAGACTCGCTGCCTGATTAGGGTGGGTGAAACCCAGCCGGCAGCCGCGGAGCCTCCGCCTCCCTCCAGGACTGCTGGGGTCTCCGGTGGGTATGAATCAGGCTGTAAGTGGTCACCGCACGGTCCTAAGATCGTCGCTACCCTTTCTCCCTCCGCACCATCTTTTCCTTTCAGACCGTGCTTTACAACCCTTAATGTGCATAAAATGAGCTGGTGCCCCATGGAACATGCCGCGATCTCCCACTCGGGCTGAGAGGATTGTGAAACGGTAGGCGGCAAAGTGTCACACGGGGAAAGCCCAGACTACGAACTGTTGGGAATCTAGGTCTACCCAAAGCCTCCCTGGGTGGCCCGGGACTTTGGGGCCGTGGAACTCCGGATTATGGGAGCCACCGCTCCCACAGCGTTCGGCCAGCGCAGGAATTGGCGAAAAGCGGGATGGAGACGCTAAAGGAACAGTGTTAACCGCCACCCTTTCAAGGTGCTCATGACGGCTGAAGACACTCAAGCCCTTAAACTTGGGAGGAGTACGGATGGAACCCAGAGGCACACCAGTTAGTGTGAACATCACGCGCGGGGACTTTGCGGGAGAGCTCACAATTCCGTGGTGCACAGGGACCCGGAGGTGACTCCGCCCCGCCTCACTCCAGTCAAACCTCACAGACTCTGCCGAGTGTAAGCGCATCTTTGCACTCCCAGGGCTCTACTCGCGGGTCGCCTGTACAAACCCTCTGCTGTGTGGCCTTGTATCTTTAGGTAGGGGACATCTTTTGTCTCTCGGCAAGAAGCTTTCCTCCGGGGAAGATAAAGTAATCGATAGGGTCTTTTTAAATAGCTCCGAGTTTCCTGTCAGGCAAGGAGTATCAGCGCGCACACCAAATCTGCTCTGGTATGTCATCTTATCTCCCTTCCCCGCTGTTGTCCCCAAACGCTGCCTGTCAAGAGAGACGCCACCCGCATTAGGACCCAGACTGGGGCCCTTCCGCTCGGGGTCACGTACTGCCCCCTCGGCTCCGCTGTCCTTCGCGTTCCTGGAGGGTGGGAAGGAGCTGCCGCAGCAAGGGTGAAGATTCTGGGACATGGAGGGGGTCACTGGGGCACACTGCCACTCAGAAGGGGCGTGTGTGGACAGTTTTCTAACTACGAACACGGGGAATAGCGAACAGCGCGTTGACTGCTTGTCTGTTTGACGGAAAATCTGGCTCATTCTTCGAAGGGACCGTTGGATCTCAGCGCTCCAGGCCGGCCCCAGCTTTCCCTAACCCCAGGATGACTTTGGTAGGGGAGAGGACAGGGTCAGCCTCCGAATCCCTCCATTCTCCTTTGCTCCAACTGTTCCACTTCAGTCTGCAGAGACCCGGAGTGGGGCTGCTTTTTAACCAACACAGGAAGGCTGAGGTAGTGGTGACAAGTGACCACCACTTGGGCAGTTTTTTCTTAAGGTAGTGAGTGATTCCTGGGGAAATCTTTGGGTCAGGCCTCTGCAGCTTGTACCCCCGCGGTTCTAAGACACCCTGATCAGACAGGTAGGCCCAGATATTCTCTGAGTGTCTAAGCACCGTTATGTGTCCGCACTTCATTTTTCTTTTTCTATATTCAGCCAGCTGTATCTTCCTTTTTAAACAAAGAAAAAGAGACTCTCTCAGAGCCCTCGGTCCCCATCAGTACTGGTAACCACCAGATACGTCCATCTCAGGCATATGGGGGGCGGGGGGATCACTTCTTGGCTCCAATACAGGCTTGCTCCCTTCCGATTGCCCAGGATCATTCTGGATTACTCAAACTGCTGAGAGAGGACCACCCACCAAAGCACAGCCCCGGGGATAATCTAGGCCTTGGGAAAATCTCCCTTGTCATTTATCAGGGTTTATTTACTCAAGATAGCAGTTTCTGTACGGAAACAAAGTAGGGGCAAACATCACCCTTCTCCCTCCGGCTAAGGAAGAGGCATTTCTGAATCCTATTCTTTCGGTCGGCCTTCTCCCAGTGGGCCCGTCTATGTTACCCCAGCCCTAACTGAAGTCGATTCTTAGCAATAGCAAAAGATTGGTATGGGAGCCAGGAGTGTTTTTATAGGGTGGGCCCTGAGCCTCCTGTGCTGTGGTGAAACCCACAGACTGCACGTTGAAAACCTCAATGGCTTGGGAGCCACGGCTCTGATCTCTGGTTATTCTGACAGCTGGTCCTTCCAGGGCAGACCTGGGGATGGCCAGTTAGACTCAGTCAGAGCTCTGTTTGAAAAAACACTTGAAGGACATCTTTCCTTCTAACAAAAAGTGAGAGACAGGAGAGTGACAGGAGAGGGAACAGCTCTCTTCCTGCCTATGGATGTCACCTTTTCTTGAGGGGAAGCTATAGCGCCTGGTTGGTAGAGGTGGTGGGAGGAGAGGTGGGGAGGCTGGTTCTGCTCTATCTCTGTGACCCACCCTTCTATCCCGCAGGCGCAGGGGCAGCAACTCTGCTTCCCTCTGCTCTCCAGAGCCTTCTTAGTTCTCAGGACTTTTGATTGCAATACAGAAGTGCACAGAATAAAAGTGAACTGACCTGTGCGTTTCCCCAAACTGAACACAAGAACAGCCAGAGCCAGATGCCTTGAGCCTGGGTTTCCTCAGGTAACCACAATATTCTCTCTCTCTCTCTCTCTCTCTCTCTCTCTCTCTCTCTCTCTCTCTCTCTCTCTCTCCTTTAGGGATGTGCTGGGATTACAGATGTGTGCAACCACACATAACTCTTGACTGGAAACTGAGATGACTCTCACTTACCTTTGAGCTTCTCTGTACACCCAAGCAGGAAGCCGGGTGACTTTGTGCCTGACAATATTTCTGCAGTGTGGGTTCACAAGATCCTGCCAGGTTAGAGCTGTCAACTCTTTTGGCTCTCATTGTATTAATATATTCCAGGTTGAAACTTCCTGACTGAAATCCCAAATGCCCACAGTCTGAAACAGCCCCTGTCCTGGGGCTCTGTGTGCCCATCAAACAGAAAGAATAATAACACTGTGCAAAAACCGACGTTCAGGTTGTGCGTATATGAAGCAAATGGATTCTGCTTTGAAAATGGTGTTTTGTCCCTGAGATGTCTCTCACTAGAACCAAATATGTAGGCAAGTATTCCAACATCAAAAATCTGAAGGAATCAGATCCCATGTCACTCTGGTGAGTAGTGCTTCAAATAAGAGATGCCTCATTTGCTGCCCCTATCCCTGTTCTGTCACGGTCTCTTGCATGTCACATTTCCTGGTTTGTTTTTTGTTTTTGTTTTTTGTTTTTTTGCATGCCACAGAACAGTGAGTGGTGCTTGTTCTGAGGACTCTAGTGCCTGCCTTTCGCACACACATGTCTATTGTGCAAACACCCCTGAGTAGCATTGCTTGGACATAGGAGATTCACAGACTCAGTTTTAGTTGGTTCTCAACAGTTTTCCACACTGCTGACCAGCACTCTATCCATTCTGACTCACAGCTTCTCAGCAGCATAGCCAAAATGCTATGCGTTTTGAGGTTAAGCCATTCTGGCAGGGATCTGGACTGACTAGAAATTTCCAAAGGCTTATTGGCTTTCTGAATATATCTGCCAAGGTGCCTGTCTACCTCTTTTGTCTTTTATTCTCATTAATATGCTTTTATTTAAATCTTAAAACTGCTCATTTTAACTTTTTTCTGGTACAGTAATTTTAACTGTTGGATATATTATGTGTGTGTGTGTGTGTGTGTGTGTGTGTGTGTGTGTGTGTGTGTATGATAAACATATAGTTTGCCGAATGCTTAAATCAAGTTAAACATACAAATTTTCTCCAATGCCATTCTTCCTGGCTTTCTGTACTCTGGCTTGCTATTATGCATAGTCTCTCACACTCTGACCCAGCACCTTACTTGCTCCTTGAGTCTTGTACTTGGTGGTAAGAACAGGATCTAAGGTCTTCAACAACAGTCTACCAGCCATGTCTCAATCCTAAATTCCATGTGTTCTTACATTTTTTAAAAAATTAGAATGTATTTTGTGTGTCCATGCCATGACAGCCCACACAAAAGGCTTGGAGGACAAGTTTTAGGGATTATTTCTCTCTCAGTTTGTGGGGCCCAGGAATCAGACTCAGGATGCCAGCGGGTAGCAAGTGCCTTACCCTGTGCTTTTACAAAACCAAACCAAAGATCTGACACCTTTCCTTGGAATATGAATGAAATATAAGCATCATTTAATACAGTCCTTCTGCAATTTGGTAGTTCTAAAACACTTTTTTTTACATATTAGGTGAAGATAGCATATGATTTTTCTAAATTATTTTGATTGATTGATTGGTGGATTTATTGAGACGAGGTTTTTCTGTGTAGCTTTGGCTGTCCTGGAACTCACACTGTAGACTTCAGGCTGGCCTCGAACTCACAGAGATGCAGGGAGTTCTGGGACTAAAGGCATCCATCACCACCATCACCACTTGGTAGGCTTATTTTGATCATTTAAAAGTGTCTGTAACCCACTGATATTTTTCTTTGCATCTTCTAACTATTGGGTTTTTCACTTCTTTTCTTACTGATGTTTGAAGTCTTTTTTCCTATTAGCTAGTGACCTTTGTCATGCTATTTTATGTGATTATTATTCCACCGTTTTCCTGATTGTCTTCTTAAAAGTTTTATTTAGGTTTTAGGGTGCTTAGTAATTTATAAAAGGGATATTCATGCACGGTAGGGCTTTGGTTCCTAGTTCGAACTCACCATGGGCCATGGTAGGGAGGGCAGGGCAGCCCAGTGTTAAGTCCACAGGACAAAGGCCATAGGCTGCTTCACTTAGAGCATCATTAACCCGTGGTAGGTGTTCTTAGAGATTAGCCTAATATTTCCATCCTGGGCATCAAGTCTGAGGGCAGATGAGGGAGTGTCAGTGAACTCTCCAAGGTCAGAAAGAAACTTCTAGTTGGCAAAGCAACCAGACCAGGGGGAGTAAGGCTCCTGAAGTCAGGCTTAGGGAGGGAAAGAGCCTGGGAAGACATCAGGGGGAAGACCTTGGGAATGTCGTACAGAAAAGTCTTGTGGGCAGACTCAGGCTCTGAACTATGGCTGCATCCTACTTCCGGACAATGTTTGCCCTTCCGGAACCTTGATGTTCTCATCTGTAAAGCGAGACAATAGTGAAGCTTTCTTAAAAGACTGTGAGCATTGCCATAAGCGCATCTTCAATAGCAGGGCTGTTCCAGTGCATTCTCCCTGAAGGGGGAAAAGCGAGGGGGCTTGCTTCAGGTAATCAGCACCAACAGATTTTCCCCAGTCGCAGTGACTTCTGGACAAATTATTAGGTGGTCCCAGACTCCCAGACTCCTGAGTGCGGGGTGGGGGTGGGGGTTGGGGTTGTCCTAGCCTGAGTTCTCTTACCTTGGCCTTAGCCCGCTGGTTAAGGGCCACCAAAGGCTCTATGCTCAACCACTGCTTGAGGTTGCTGATTCCAGAGCACCAGGATGAAGGGGGGGGGGGGGACCAGGGAAGGAGGGGGAAAACGAGGAGATGGAGAAATGGAGAGCAGAAAGAAAAGGAGAGAGAAAATTGAGCGCAAAGAGAGTGGAGGGTAGCGGTGAGGAGAGAAGACCGAGGAGGAGGAGGAACTTTTATGGAACTGAGCTTTTCTAAGTTTGAAAGAAGGTTCCGCGGGAGGCAAGATCCCTGCCCCTTCCCCCAGCCTCGTTTCCTTGACCCCGCGCTTTAGGTCTGCAGGAGACTAAAGCGCCAGGAGGAGCGGGTGGGAAGCCTGTCCCATGAGCCCCGTGCACAGCCAACCTCCTCTCTCTGCGGGAACTCAGGCACAGGGAACGGTTCTCTGTACGTTTGCAGACAGAGAGCAGGGCCTGTCTGGGTCGATCCTGACTGTGTTTGGAAGAGAGAAGAGAGGGGTGCGTTTTGAGATCTGCTGCGCAGTAGTCATAATGTGGCACAATATATAACAATAGCCACTAGTGTATTATGGGCTATATAGTAATGCATAATGTTTTACACAAGTCAAATATGTTATAATTAAGAAGAAATGTATTAAAAATTTCAAAGTAAGAGTCAATCTCAAATGTCTCAATATAAGAAATCAGAGTTAGGCAAACTGGTGGAATGCTAATTAGCTTAATCTAATCCTTCCACAATGTCCACACATCAAAGCACCACATGGTACCCTTATGCCCTATGCATGTATGTAATATGATATGTCAATCAAAATATCACACTGAAAATGAGAAAGGTTTGGACACCCCTTGTCAATGGCTGGAAAAATTACCCATGATGCTCTGGAGGACCACACAGGTGAGGGTGGATGTGACTTTATCCTCCTCTCTTTCCTTGATCCTCCTAGACCAACGGAGGAATCAGTGCACATGGAATACAATCTACACGTGCCAACCATCCAAACCAAAATGGCTCACTGCTGAGAACACACCTTGGAATGAACTGTTTCCTTACTTCATGGAGGTGCTGGGATGGAGGTTCTGCCTTCTAAGCTAGGAGAGTGCTCTGGCACCAGGCCACCTCAGCCTGCCTGCCTGCACACCTGCGGCAGGCTTGGGCAGGGTTCTGGCTGGAGAGTAGGCTGAAACTTTGCAGCCCAGCTGTGTTTCAGAACCACCTGGAATCCCAGGTCACTGCAGAGTCTTGCTCTCCCTTTCAGAAAGTGAATGTAGTGCCAGAGTCTATAGTTAGTAAAATCTTGGCAGGCCGATTCCCAGGTACCAGGTTCTGATAAAACTGCAGCCTGTATATTCTTGAGCACTTGCTAATTTGTCTTTCTGAGACGCCTCCTGGGGTCATCTAGGCCTCTTCATTTCTAGAAAGGCAACAGGGCTGCCATCAGAAAGCCTGCTATCTCCTGCAGCCCCCAGGACTGGTGGGGCTCAGACTCTATAAAAACCACATCAGGGCTGGGGATTCAGAACTTAGCACCCACAAAGGACACCAACCTAAAGGGAAAAAAAGCAAATGCTTGGGGATTGGAGGGATAACCTGTGTTCAGAACCCACTTAAATATGCCCTGGCCATGCTGGACAGAGCAGGGAAGGTCCTGTCAGGGGGACCCCTGGTGTTAGCTGGGTAGACAGTCTAGCCTAATGGGTGGTCTCCAGGCCAAGGAGAAATGTCCCCTCAGTGGAGGTGACAGGATTCCTAAGGATGACAGCAGAGGTAGTCCTTGGCCTGCACACACACACACACACACACACACACACACACACACACACACACACAAACATCCATATACACATACACATGAAAAGGAATATATATATATATATATATATATATATATATATATATATATATATATATATATGAATAAAAAGTAAGAACCCTTGGATGAGGAAAGTAATAAACAGACTTAGTTTCTTATCTACTTAACTTTCAGTATTCAAGATTTCTATTACTTTGTTTGTTTGTTTGCTTGCTTGCTTTTTGAGACAGGGTTTCTCTGTGTAGTAGCCCTGACTGTCCTGGAGACCAACCTGGCTTTGACCTCAGAGATCTACCTGCCTCTACCTCCCAAGTGCTGGGATGAAAGGCAAGCACCACCATCACACAGCCAAGATTTCTATTATGTAAAATTACATATGTCATGAATATATCCATTCCTCCCACCTCACTGTGTGACCCTGTCTGACCCAGAACTAAGTAGACCAGACTGGTCTCAAACTTACTCACAGAGATCCACCTGCCTCTGCCCCCATTAAAAGCATGTGCCACCATACCCAGCTATGAATATATTCTTTTAAATTTTATTAATTAATTAATTAATTAATTAATTTATTTTATGTGCATTGGTGTTTTGCCTGCACGTATGCCTAAGTGAGGATATCGGATTCCCTGGAACTGGAGTTACAGACAGTTGTGAGCTGGTGGGAGTTGAACCCAGCTCCCCGGGAGAGCAGCCAGTGCTCTTAACAACCTGGGTCATCTCCCCAGCCCCTTACTTTTAGTTGAAATAGAATTACATCACTTTCTACTCTCTGTTTCCCCCTCCATCTGCTCCCAGATATCCTCCCCTGACTCACTCCTGTGTCCCTCCTCAAGTCTTTTTCTCTGATTATTATTGCTAAGCCTCTTTTTCTTTGATTATCATTGCTACTCACATATGCTTGTGCATATGTACGTATGTGTATGCATAAATATATAAATAAAAGCACAACCTGCCGAGTCTGTCCTTGCGGCTGTGTATCAAGGCTACCACTCTACATGGGACAACCAATAGGGGGGCTCATCCCTTGTAGGGGGTAATGCTT
Source organism: Uromys caudimaculatus (assembly GCA_028551405.1). Classification (NCBI taxonomy): domain Eukaryota; kingdom Metazoa; phylum Chordata; class Mammalia; order Rodentia; family Muridae; genus Uromys; species Uromys caudimaculatus. The sequence continues at coordinate 82,673,925 of CM052710.1, forward strand.
CTCCGGCAGTCATTAGGTGCCTACAGTTCTTTGTCTAAGGATAAGACCCTGTGGAATTTCCCCTTCCACATGAACATGCTCACTGGTATTGATGTTGTTCAGGTCTTATTTATGCAGCCATTTCTAGGGCAGACTGTTTCACAGCAGACTTCCTAGTATTCTGGCTCTTACACTCTTTCCGCCCCCTCTCCCACGATGCTCCCTAAGCCACAGACTCAGAAGCTGGGAGGTAGGTGTATCCACTGGGGTATGGCTCCCACGAGCTGCTGATTTCTGCAGTGTCCGGTTGTGGTTTTCTGACAGTTTCCATTTGCTATAAAGAGAGGCTTCTTTGATGAGGAGTGGTTGCTACATTTAATCAGTAAAGGTGGTCTGAGCTACCTCAATTTAAAAAAAAAAATGAATGCATAGTATTCCATATCCATAAATCAGAACTTATTAAACTATTTTCTGTTGGTAGATATTTAGTTTGTGTCTCTGATCTACCTGTCTGTCTGTCTGTCTCTCATTTATCTCTCCGTATAGAGGATTGAACCCAGTGCCTTCTGCCTCTACCACCCCACAACATTGCCACCCCTTTAGAAGAATGATTACCATCTACTGTCTGTCCACATGAGATGTGTGTGAGTGAAAAGCAGGCTGCTGGTGACAATTCTGGAACATCTGGGAGTGACCTGTGCTCTGAGAGGCAATAGAGCCATAGAGTGTCTCAGTGTTCCTTCATGAGGGGAGGGCTGAAAGTCAGGTCAAGACTTTGGTTCAGACCCATGCTGGGTTCTGGGCTCCAGTGTCTATCTTAGAGTTGGGAGCCTTAGGACAGGCATCTGAATCTGGTAGAGACCACTCAGTGATGGGGACGACTCCCTGCCTATAAGTCCCACCTCCCAAAAGCTCTTGCTGCTGGCAGAGGCCTTGGGGAGGCTGATTCCATCCCTGACCATTCACCCCTACCTCGGGGACAGTCTAAGATGCTGTGACCTGGGGTGAAAGACCCCAGATCCTGTTACCAGTTCCTCTTGGAAGCCTCCACTCCCGGCCTCCCTGCTTCCTGTGACTAATTTCCGAAATCCCTGTGACTGAGAAGGTATAGGATGAAGTTTCCCACTCCTGGAGGGCTCCGGGTGCCAGACTGGGGCCAGGGGGTTTGATGGTGGGTGACAGCTAGGACTTCTGTGTGGTCGCATACAATCATCCTTCAAGAGCAGAAGCAGGAACCTTCAGATTGGGTGGCAGCAGCTGTGGGGTACAGGGGTAACCTCACTGATGGCTGGGTAGATAGGACTCTCTCTCTCTTGTGTTAGGGGATTCCAGAAAGCAGTGTACTCCCCGATGAAAAGGCCATGGTCATTGTCTTAGGGAATCTGCTGGGCCTGGCTCTGACAGTTCTCAGCTGCCCCATAAATCTTCCATCAGTTCTATCCAGCCAAAAAGATGTCATCGCTGTTTTCTCCTAGAGACGAGGAATAAAAGGTCAGTAACTCCCCCAGTCCCGCCCAAGACTAAGGAGACAAATGGAAAGCTTTCATTGGAAGGTGCTGGGCTGTTTATGCAGAAATGATTTGTGCTAGGAAGTCAGCTTAAGTGTGAGAATGGTGATTGCTTTAGGCGCCAATAGTGCCCGGGACTCTCCCACACTTAATACGCAGGACCCAAAAAGCCCAAAGTTAGAAGAACTACCAGCCACCATCCAGTACACTCAGATTCAATTCTTATGACAATAGAATCTCTACTGTAAATAACATGTTTAGGCAGCAGCATCTTGATACATTAAAACAGAAGTAGCAAGGGTAGAAAAGGCTCCAGACCCCTCTGACTTCTGCTATCCTGTGTTTAAACTCTCGGTCCGGTGTCTCTGCCAGGACACCCCTGACACTGGCTGCTGCTCGCATCCTTCTGCCTGGGGATGCATCAGCACATATGACAGAAGTGTGGCCGATCGGTACCTGATCTGGATATGGCGAATGTTTAAAGTGGCTGAGCTACGTTGGTTGGTCTGTGTGGCTTGTTAGGGGTAGAGTTCATCTTGTTTGCACGGACTGTACACACTGAGGGGCTGGCACTGCTTCTGCCTTGGAGCTTGAGGGCCAGTTGTCATCTTCAGTCTGGTGCCTCGATGATGCTCAGGGTCAGCCTGGGGCGTTCAGGCTCCATCATGGAGCACCAGCAGGGAGAGGGCGTCTCCACTGTGCAGTGTGTCCAGGGTGGAAGCTGCTTCAGTAATTTGCATAAAACAGGAAACAACATCAACAATGAAACCTAATCATGGGAACCATCAAGGCCCAGGGACTCCAAGGCAGCCAGGGCAGTCAGTGTTTGTCTGCCTCATTCCTACTCTGAAGCCTGGGGCAAGGCAGTCTGGAAGACAAGACAGTCACCCGGATCATACTTCTGAATTGTGGTGTAAATGTAAGTCCTAGGATGAGGATGGAAATTCCCCAACTGGGCTCTGCTGGTGTAGCCAGCTTCCTACATGCCAGAGCTCAGCATCCACAGAGTCAACCAACCTCAGGTTGAAAATATTCGGACCAAACTTGTATAGGGCTTTTCTTATCATAATTGTCCAAACGATACAGTACAACAAATACTTACATAACATTTGACCTATACTAGGTGCTGCAGACCCTCCAGAGAAGAGTTAGACCATATGGGTGACAGTGTATGGGTGCTATGCAAATACCACACTATTTTATAGAAGGGGCCTGAACATCCCTGGGTTTATAAAGAGGAAGGGTGTCTGGAGCGAATCCCCCTTAGACAATTGCACATATGTGTTCTCTCTCTCTCTCTCTCTCTCTCTCTCTCTCTCTCTCTCTGTCTCTCTCTCTGTCTCTGTCTCTTTCTCTCTCTCTGTCTCTGTCTCTCTGTCTCTCTGTCTCTCTGTCTCTCTGTCTCTCTGTCTCTCTGTCTCTTTCTCTCTCTCTCTCTCACACACACACACACACACACACACACTCATTATGGGGCTGGGGTGACAGCTCAGTTGGTAAAGTGCTTGCCATAGGAGCCTGAAGATCTGAATTGAATCCCTCAGAACCCCTGTGGGGGAGGAGGAAACGTTGGGCATGGTGGCACATACTTGTAATTCAGGCAATGGGGAGTCATAGGCAAGTGGCTCCTTGGGTCTTGCTGGCCAGACAGCTTAGTCTACTTAGCAAGCTCTATACCAGTGAAAAACTTTCTCAAAAAGCAAGGTAGGGTGAGGCTGGAGAGATGGCTCAGTAGTTAAGAGCACTGGTTGCTCTTCCAAAGGACTGGGGTTCAATTCTCAGCACCTGCATGGTAACTCACAACTGTCTGTAACTCCTGTTTCAGGGGATCCAACACCCTCACACAGACATACATGCAGCTAAAACACCAATGCACATAAAATAAAAATAGATAAATAACAAAAAGCAAGATACGGGCTGGAGAGATGGTTCAGCTCTTCCAGAGGAACCAGGTTTCATTCCTGGCATCTACATGGCAGGTCACAACCATCTTAGCTTAAATTTTAGGGGTTCTGACACCCTCTTCTAGCCAGCACCAAGCATGCATGAGATATGCAGACATACATGTAATACATGCAGGCAAAAACACTCATACCTGTTAAGTAAATCTTTTTATTTTTAAAGCAATGTAGCTGGAACCTGAGGAATGACAGCTGAAGCTGCCTCCTTTCCCCAACATGCACACGCACACATCTGAACACACATGCACGCACACGCAGTCCCCCAATACATTTATCTTACTTAATGTTATTTTTCCATGCTAATAATTTTAGCAATAAAACCCAAGCTGAAACTATTGTCTGGTTTCTCCTGTCCAGCTTCCTAAGAGGCCTGGCTGCCCTACCTGGCTTGGGCTGACTCCCACCCTCCTCCCCTGCAGACCCACTGTGCAGTAGCTGTAGCTGAACTCCGGTCTACTTGTTAACCCTTGAAACATTTCTACTGCGTGTGAGAATACCCCTGTGGAACTGTTGTTGAGACAGGGTTCTGACCTCAGGTGAATGACCAGGGATCCAGGGAAAAGAAGGGAACGAGAGGGGAAGAATGTTTTGGCTTTTACCTGGGCTTGTATGATCTAATTGGTTGCATTAGGCCAGTGGTTCCCAAGCTTGTGTGCATATCAGAACCATCTGGAGGGACGTTACACAGAGAATGATGCCTGCCCTCTGCCGTGTTCCTTTGACAGTTGCTTGGATAGGACCTGAGATTTTGCTAAGCCATGGTTAACATTTTTAATTTGAAAGAGAGTCTTGCGCTATATACCCCAGGCTGGTATAGAACTTATGTAGCCCAGGGTGGCTTTGAATTTGAACATCTTCTGCCTCTGTTTCTCAAGGGCTGGGAGCAAAGGCGTGCTCTTTCTGAGACTACCTGGTGTCTTGCTTCAGTCAACAGAATATAATTCAAGTAACCTGAAGGATCCCCAGTGTTCTGCTCTCTGGAGGTCTCAGACTTCAAGCCTTATCCTTTTTGCCCGAGACATTGCTGCAGTCATTTAAAATTATGAGAGAACAAGAGACCAGGTGGAGGAGAATGGCCCCAGCCATCACCAGAACGAGTGACAGCATCCTGAATTTTCCTGAACCAGTTGATCAACAAATTCAAGGTTCTCATCTGGGGTACCACTGACATTGAGGACCAGATGATTCTTTGTTGCGAGGGGTGGTGGTGGTAGGGGTGGGGAGCTACACGTCAAGCACCAACCTTGGTCTCTCTCCAGTAGAAACCAAGCAGCAGTACTCATTGCCATTGTCTTTGGGCATTCCAAGCATCCTGGGTCACTGGGCCACGATCACCTGGTTGAGAACCAATGCTCTGGCTGAACATAGCAGCTGAGTACATGGGCTCTGGAAACCACCCCAGGAACCAGGCATCCATCCAACCTCAAACTGTGATAAGTCCCTAGATTTTGGGGGAGTCCCTGTGTGGGATAACTGAGAGCCATTAATTAGTTTCTCTGATTTCTCTCCTTTCATGTGTTAAGAATATTAAAGGATGATTTAAAAAAAGCTAAATTCTGAAAGGTCACAGAATCCAAGGCTGTTTGAGTACCATGCTCAGATTTCTGGATTAGGAGTGCTTACCAAGTAAGACCTGTGCAGATACCCCACAGCAGACAAACAACAAAACAAAGCAACAGTAGCCTACCCCACCCCTGAAATCTGAAAAACATCTGGTCCCAAGAATTACCAGCAAAGGAGACTTAACCTTGGTTGCTTTTTTGAGGTGCTTGTGACTCTTTATTTTGTGTTCGCCTTTGTCCTTTGATCTAGCTGTGGAGTCGTTCATTGGAAAGCTATTCAAAACTCTATTTATCCACCACAAAACAAAACATCCCAAAGCCCAAACAACAACAACAACAACAACAACAGCAACAACAAAGATCAAACCTTTTATCTCTTGTCTGTTACAAGTCTGCAGTCAGGCTGCCCAGTTATAATTCTGTCCTGCGACCTGCAACCAATGTGATTCTTGGCCAATCAGAACCTGTCTGGTCCTCATTTTCTTTATTTATGAGAAGAAGAAGGTATTACCTTTTAAGAGAGAAATTCTGTCTACATTTATTTATTTAATGTATAGAAGTGTGTTGCCTACATTTATGTATGCATCATGTGTGTGCCTGGTGCCCACCAAGGCCAGAAGAGGGCATCCAGTCCCCTAGAACTGGAGTTGCAGATGGGTGTGAGCCATCTCGTAAGTAGGTGCTGGGAGCTGAGCCTGAGTCCTTGCAAAAGCAACAAGTGTTCTTAAATGGTGAGCCATCTCTCCAGCCCCGAAGAGATCTTATTACAAAAAGTTTTAATGGCACAGCACATGGATGGGCATTTATCTATTTTCTGGGAAGGAGTGGATGGTGATATTTTAGGCTTCACAGATTATACAGCTTCTGACACGGTGACTCAGACAAAAGTAAAAGAGGAGCCACAGACAGAACGCTGGAGTGGGTGTGGCTTCCAGTACCCTCCTGCCACCCTGAGCAGCCAGTGTCATCTGAGGGAGAGTGACTATCACTCAGTAAGACTTGATTTGTTCTAGACAGCAGAGAGTTCATCCCAGAGATGGCACAAGAGAAAGTTTTGCCTATTGCCTACTTTAAAAAAATTTCTTTGACGATTTTTAAAAATTATTTTTATGTGCATTGGTGTTTTGCTTGCATATTTGTGTGAGGCTATCAGATCCCCTGGAACTGGAGTTACAGAGAGTTGTGAGCTGCCATTTGGGTGCTGGGAACGGAGCCAGGGTCCTCTGTAAGAACAACCAGTGCTCTAAACCTCTGAGCCATCTCTCCCACCCCTTACCTATTGTTTTAGTTAAGGTTTCTATTGCTGTGATAAAGCATCATGACCTAAAGCAACTTGGAGAAGAAAAGGTTTATTACAACTTACAGTTCCACATCAGAGTCCTTAGAGGGAAGTCAGGGCAGGAACTCACACAGGGCAGGATCCTGGAGGCAGGAGCTGGTGCCGAGGCTATGGAGGGATGCTGCTTACTCAATTGCTTTCCGTGGCTTGCTCAGCTTGCTTTCTTATGAACTATGAATACAGTATATCAAGATTAATAACAAAATATACTACTCATTACATATTCATATTACTATCAAGGACTCTCTGAAGAAGGTCCTGGTTCAGGTCAGGGATGAGTCTGCATATCCCCACCAAATTTCATGTTGAAATTTGAAATTTAATCTCTGATTAATACTCTGAGGTACTATGAGGTGGGACCTTGAAGAAGCAGTTAGGTCCTAAGAGTTCTGCCTCTATGAGTGGATTAATCCACTTAGGGATTAATGGATTACTAGGCTAATGGGTTATCTTGAGAGCAGGTCTGTCATGCAAGCCTATTTGGCTCCATTTCTTACCTAGTCACCTCTTACCGTGTGGGACCATGCTACCTCTGCAGAATCCCTGCCAGCAAGAAGGACCTCACGAGATGTGGCTTCTAGACTTTGGGCACCCACCATCAGAACTGAGAGATGAATAAAACTTAATTCTTTATAAACTAGTCATAAGTATTCGGTTGCAGCACTAGGAAACAGCCTAAGATGTGTCTTTGAGATGGATTAGATTTAGAGTCTGAGTTAGGACTCAATGTAACCGTGATTGAACTTGAGGTCTCAGCATCATGGACACTCTGCTTTTTAAAGGCCCGCGCTGCCTTTGTCCGTGTCCTCCTCCGGTGTTCTCTGCCCTCCTCAGCATCAGGGGAAGGGAACTCCCCTTTCTATTTCAGGCCCCAGCTCAACTGTCACCTCCATTGTGCCACCTTCCCTTGACATTCTCAGCCACTTAACAAATATTTATCTAGGGACCAGCCATTGACAAGTCCAGCTTCGCAGTCTGAGGGTTCACCAGGGAAAAATAAAACAAACAAAAAAGACGGAAAGAAAAACAAGGTTCTTGCGTTTAAGGGGGTGTTCCCATGGAAGAAAATAAACAGACACGGAGAAGGTAATTCGTGAGCCTACTGCCATGCTAATGGATTGTTTTGAGGGGGCAAAGGAAGGAGAGGAGTGAGAGAAAGACCCCAGTGTCTAAGTATAGGGCTCAGGCATCTAGGCCTACTTCCTGGAGTGGGAGGACTTGAGGAAAACTCGTGGGCGTGAAGTGGGCTGGGCACGAGGCAAGAAAGCAGTGGCTGTCTTACAGGGGGCTTAAATCTTAGGCTGTTTTTATATACATCTAAGTTTCTCTTTTATTTTGTCTGTGTTGGGGACCAAATCCAGGACCTTGTGTAGGCGAGTGCTTTGCACCAAGTCAGACTCAAATCAGACACCCACATCTGGGCAGTTGTCTCCTGAGTCTGGATCTTAGTGGATAGGCCTGGAATGAAGATAGGAAGTTGAAAACCAGTGTACAGACGGCGTTTAAAACCAGAGGGCTGGGTGAAATTAGACATGAAGACTGTAGGGGGGAGAAGCGCGCCCAGGAACGTAAACAGGGAGGGTGTAGAGGGGATGAGGCGGCCCAGGAATGGTCCTATCTTGGCTCAAGTTATTTTTTGCCCTTTCTAACTCTGCCACGCTCTATTTTTTGCTCTTGTTGAAAGGGTACGTTCCTCAGCAAGACTGGGAGTGTCTTGGGTGCAGATCCCACGTCTAATGTTGGTTGTTGCTATGCTCAGTGTGATGCCCGGTCACAATGGGTGGTCCTAAATGGTAGCTGGTGTCACAGGATCACGCAGCTGAATGAAAAGCGGCTGTCGGCCCCGGAGGTCAGGAGTTGTCAGCATGGAGTCCACGCTTCCACCCCGGTGTGTGTCCCCCGTGGGTGGCTGTTGGCTCTTGGGTGCTGTATTCCAGACTAGGATTTGTGAGACAGCCTACAATGGGGAATCCAGTTAAGAAAGTGGAATGAAGTGAAACAGAAACTTTTGACAGAAAATTGAATACGTGTAATATCACAGTTGGTTGAACCTTAGAATTTGAGCTTCAAATTAAGGAGCAACTGGGTGAACATGACATCAGTGATGGTTATTTGAGGGGAAATCGGAGCCTTGACAAGGAAAAAGAGAAACGAGGGATCAGGGGTTCAGTTTTATTCAGCAGCAATAAATACCGGGTCCTTATATCTGTAACTTTTATTTATCTTTTATCCTTTAATTTTTTTAAAAATTTATTTTCATATGCATTGCTGTTTTGCCTGTATGTCCGTCTGTGTGAGGGTACCACATCTTCTGGACACTGACTTACAGACAGTTGTGAGCTGCCATGTGGGTACTGGGAATTGAACCCAGGTCCTTTGGGAAAGCAGCCATTGCTCTTAACCACTGAGCCATCTTTTTGTTTAATTCTTTAAAATTATTAAATTATCATTGCTGCTGCTGTGTGTATCCATGCACGTGTACTATGGTGCATATGCAGAAGTCAGGGGACCACTGTACAGGTCAGCTCTCTCCTTCTTCCTTTGTGTGGTTTCTGTTACCCACTGAGCCCCGCCTCTGGCCCCTGCCTGTGTTTTAAACAGAGACTTACCCTCAGCCATGGAGGAAGTGATAGTTGTGGTGAGCCTTCAGACAGAAGTAGGACTTCTCATGCCAGAGGAGGAGGAAGGGACTCTAGGAAGAGGGAGACGTGTGGGGAGAGATAGTGGGGCATGGACAGCTTCACAGTGATGTCAGACTCAGGATCGGGCCATTTTCATGGGAGGAAACAGAGCAGTCGAAAGCCAGGCGAAGAGACTGTCACACAATCCTCCTGCCTCTGCTTTCATTGCTGCTGATGGATAGTCAAGCCTGGTCTAATCCTAGTCTTCTGTCTGTCTGTCTTTGTGACAGGACCTCTCTGTGTAGCCCTTGCTGTCCTGGAACTCACAGAGATCCTCCTGCCTCTGGCCCCCAGGTGGTAGGATTGAAGGCCTGCAGCACCACGCCCAGCTCTAGGCTCTAACCCCCATCTTTTAGAAGCTATTTATCACCTCCAAATGCTTTGAAGGCCTCTCTTTTCAGATTTGTGTTCAGTAGGCTGTAAAAACCATTACCCAGAGTCCTTTTTCTTTTTCTCCTGCTTGGGATGTGCATGGCGTCTCAAATCTGTGGCACCATGATGTCTCTGTAGGAAATCTCTCATTAGCTGTTGAGGTGTTTGTTTTTTGTTTGTTTGTTGCTGTTGTGAGCCCCATCTAAGGAATGGACCAGTTTTTCAATGCATCAGTTATTTCTTCGGCTATTTTCTTTTGTATTTTTTTTTCTTACACTGGTTCTTATTTATGTATTTTCTTGTCCTAGCCTCTGTATTTTTCATTCTTTTGTTCTTCCTTTGTCTGAATAACTTCTGATCTAAAATAGTTTAGCATTAAAAGAAAAATTCCGGGGTTGGAGAGGTGGCTCAGTGATTGAAAGCACTAGCTGCTCTATCGGGGAATTGGGGTTTGATTCCCAGCACCCACATCACATGGCTCACAACTGTTTGTAAACCCAGTTCCAGGGCATCCAATGCCTTCCTTTGGTGCCACACACAGCATACTGTACTGGCTTGGATTTTTTCCCTATTTGACAAGCTAGAGTCATCTGAGAAGAGGGGACAGTTGAAGAACTGGCTCTAGCAGATCATGCTGCGGGCAAGTCTGTGGTGCTTTTTCTGTTTAATGATTGATGCAGGAGGCCCTGTCTGCTGTGGGAAGTACATCTGTGGGCAGATAGTTCTGTAAGAAAGAGAATTGAGCAAGCCAGTAAGCAGCACCCCTCTGTGATGTCTGCTTCAGCTCCTGCCTCTAGGTTCCTGCTCTGCCTTCCCTCAGTGATGGAGTGTGTGTGCATGGAAGTGTAAGTCAAGTGAACCCTTCCCCCACAGGTTGCTTTTGGTCATGGTCTTTACCAAAGCTTCACCAAAGCAATAGAAAGCAAACTAGGACACACACACACAGAGAGAGAGAGAGAGAGAGAGAGAGAGAGAGAGAGAGAGAGAGAGAGAGGAGAGAGAGCGCGGTTAGCCCTCCACACACACACCATAAATAATTCTCATTTGAGTTCTTAACTTTTGTTCATGCACTTTTCAACTCTAATACCCCCACTTGGCTTTTACTCTTTTTTGAAACAGGGTCTCCCTATATAGTTCAGATGGACCTTGAACTCACAGGCATCTCCTGTCTCAGTTAGCCAAGAGCTGTGATCTTAGCCTTGTGCCACTAAGCCTGGCAGAAGCTCTTTAGAAATAGTTACCTATTTGCTTTCAAAATCCCTTCTTCTTCTTCTTCTTCTTCTTCTTCTTCTTCTTCTTCTTCTTCTTCTTCTTCTTCTTCTTCTTCTTCTTCTTCTTCCTCCTCCTCCTCCTCCTCCTCCTCCTCTTCTCCTTCCCCTTCCTCCTCCCCCTCCCCCTCCTCTTCTTCCTCTTCCTCCCCCTCACACACACAAGGTAGAGGTTGATGTTAAGTGCCCTCTGTTGTTGTCTACCTTATTTGTTGAGACTGGTTCTCTTGCTGAGCCTGGAGCTCACTGAGCTGGCTCGGCTTGCCTGTGAGTACAGGCGCAGGACTGTGGGGCAGGCCTGGCTTTTTCCATGTGGGTGTTGGAGACTGGACCCAGGTTCTCATTCTTCCATGGTAACAATTTTGCTTTGAGTCATCTCCCTAGCTGCCTGCCTCATCTGCTATTTTATTTCCTCAGATTTCACCAGAATATTTTTGAAGAATTTGTTTGCCCCCTTGACCCTTTTTTCTATTGCTTGTTGATTGTCTGCCTCTCTCCTTAAATGCTCGTTTGTATCCTTTGAGGCATTTTATTTTCCATGGTGGTTTCAGTATTGTATTTGCCAATGCATAGAATTGATTTGAGGGGCTCACATGATATGAAAAAGCAAAAAAAACCAAACCAAACCAAACCAAAAAAAAAAAAAAAAAAAAAAAAAAAAACCCCAACCAACCCCCCCACCAAAACAACCCTGAACCCTCCCAAAACAAACAAACAACAACAACAACAAAAACCAAACCAAAAAAAAACCCCCCAAAACCAAAAACCCCTCTTGATGAATTCCATCAACTCCTAACTATTTGCCCTGTGGCCTCGCTCTGGTGGGTGACATTGCTCTGAGCCACCTAGCTTGCATATTGTGGTTTTCAAGCCTACTGCCAAGGACATGCAGGACCTTGGGTTTTGTTTCCTTATTTGTCAAATGAGAATAAAAGTTCTGGCTTCCTTGCCTCCTAGCTTGTAACAGAGACAAGGTGGGGTAGACTGTGTGGAACATGGGACTAACGTAAACACAACGTGCTGCAGCCCGTTTCCCCCTGATCCTCATCTTGGGACTTTCAGGGTCATCCAAACTCTCTGGGAAGGAGGGGGTTGATGTGGGCTCACAGCCCAGGGGTGCAGTGCCCAGAATAGCTGCATGGAGAACGCAGAGCATGCTCTCTCTCTCTCTCTCTCTCTCTCTCTCTCTCTCTCTCTCTCTCTCTCCTCCTTCTTTTTTATTTGTTGAGATAAGTCCTCGCCATGTAACCTTGGTTGATGCAGCACTTAGGCTGGCCTTGAGAGCTCACGCAGATGTCCCTGCTTCTGCCTACTGAGTGCTGAAGTTAAAGGCTCCTGCCACCACTCCTGGCCTGGAGCTTTCTTGTTCCGTTGTCTGCACAATAGCTTGTTGAGGAGAATAGAGCTCATTGTGTGGGGTGTATCCACCTCACCCCCAAATTCTGGAGATCAAAACTAGACCCTTGATCTATATCCTCAGACTTAATTGTTTAGTGTTACTATTTTATATCTTTATGTACTTAGTGAGGCTGGCATAGAACCCAGGGCTTCCTGAACTCTGGACACAAGTAACAACATAGGGATTCATCCCGGCCCACCAGTCAGCTCTTTCTCTCTTTTTAAAAAAATATTTATTTATATTTATGTATATAGATGTCTTGCCTGCATGTATGTCTGTGCACCACATTCATGCCTGGCACCCACAGAGGAAAGAAGAGCGTGATGGAGCCCCTGGGACTGGAGCTGTGGGTGCTGGGAATTGAAGCCAGATCCTCTGGAAAAGCAACCAGCATTCTCGCCATCTCTCCAACCCTTAGTACTGAACTCTTCGTACTTCTTTGTCTACCTGCTCTTGTTTCAGGAAGGTTCTAGTTACTTCTTTTCCTTTAGCTTCTGGGTCTGTAACTTTCCCCACAGATTCTCAGGGAGCATCAGGAAGAAGCTTGGGTTAGCCTCGGAGCGAACTTCCCTGCCCTGGCCTCTCTGCAGCCGGAGCCCCTTCACAGAGGCTTATTTTGGCCTCGGTGAACTGCGCAGAACCAAGGCTGACCCCACTGATCTGTGGATGTGTGGCCAAGACAGGTCCCAGCACCCTGCCTGGGTGAGTCAGTGTTGCAGTGTGATGGCATTGTGACAGGGTGAGGGAATGATTGCTGCCTGGGACTTCCAGAGTGATTAGATTACAGCGAAGCTGCCTGTCGCGCGCATGAGGTGGGAGCCCCATCTGTTCACCCCATCTGCAGTGGAACCCACAGTCACCTGCACCACCGCCCACAAACTTTACTTCTCTTTTGTTCCTCCAGCCTGTTTGTTGTTGTTGCTGTTGATGTTGTTGTTGTTGTTGTTTTGTTTTTGTTTTTATTTTTTGGGTGAACTCGGGTGTTCCTGCAATACCAGTCCCATCTGGTAAGGACTGCCAATCACCTGACCCTCAGACTCTGGTTGGCTCCCGTGCCCTTCTCATCGGCTCTGTGGGAACCTCAGTTCTTCTGGGGGGTAGGGGTGGGGTTGGAGCAAGGACCTCAGGTTTCCCTTGACTTTTTGCTAGGAGACCTTGAGTATCGTATTTAGCGTCTGGCTGCTTTTCTCTTCAGATTTGCTATGGTCTACATCTCTCAGTTATGAGGGCCTTGTGCCTTGGGATGCTCGTTGCTTCTAGACTGATGTTGGTGTACCTCGAGCTCATCCATAGAGTATTACCCTTCTCTTCTTATCCCATTGCTTATTGTTCTGCTCATTTTATGTTAACTAGTTTGGGGAAAACTTAGTCATCAGAAGAATCGTGCCTTTCACCTCAGGTTTCTGGGGGCTGTTGCTGAGGACCTGGGGTGGAGCAGACACTTCCAGCTGAGGTGGAGGGAAGCAGGGTCAGGAGGGGCATCTGGACGGAGCCCCCTTGGGTTAACCAGGGGAGACAGAAGCTTCACTTTGTATCTTCCATCTGAGCCTGCTCGCCTCTACTGCCCCTTTGAGATTTCCTGCCCAGGCCCCTTTGGAATAGCAATCTTAAGAAAAAAAATGACCTTATTTTTAATTGCGTGTGTATGAGCTTGTGTGTGTGTGTGTGTGTGCGCACGCACTTGAGTGTAGGTACCCTTGGAGAACAGGAGTGTGGGATGTCCTGGAGCTGGAGTTATAGGCACCTGATGTGGGAACCAAACTTGGGTCCTCGGGTACTTTCAACCTCAGAGACAAGGCTCTGGTAATCTTTTCGTTTGTTTGCTTGCTTCTTGTTTTTTGAGGTAGGGTCTCTCACATAACCTTGGATGTCCTAGAAATTATATGGACCAGGCTGGCCTCAAGCTCACAGAAATGGGCTTGCCTCTACCTCCTGAATGCGCTGGGAATAGAACTTCATTTCTTCTTCCAATTATATATATATATATAAGATTTATTTATTTTAATTTATATGAGTACACTGTAGCTGTCTTCAGACACACTGGAAGAAGGCATCAGATCTCATTACAGATGATTGTGAGCCACCATGTGGTTGCTGGGAATTAAACTCTGGATCTTTGGAAGAGCAGTTAGTGCTCTTAACTGCTGAGCCATCTTTCCAGTCCTAATGTAACCTTTTATATTTAATTTTCTATTTTCTATTCATATTTTATATAAACATGTCATATTTCTATTTACAAATATATTTTATAATATATAAAATATATTTATAAATACATAAACATATATACTTTATATAATGTAATTGTATATGTAATTAATATATAGAATATTTATATAAAATATGCTTTATTTTGTTATTATTGATTTTTTTTTTTAAAGTTTTTACTATGTAGTCCTGGCTGTCCAGAAACCTGCAGTCCTCCTGCCTCGTCTTCTGAGTGCTGAGTTTACATGCCTGTATCACCACACTCACCTTGAAAGGTATTTAAAAAATAATATATATGTGTGTGTGTGTGTGTGTGTGTGTGTGTGTGTGTGTGTGTGTGTGTGTGTATGGTGTTTTGCTTAGATGTGTCTATGCACCCACAAGGCCAGAAGAGGGTGTCAGATCCCCCTGAGACTGAATTTCCAGATGGTCCCAAGTCTCTATGTAGGTGCTGGGAATTGAACCTGGGTCCTTCAGAGGAGCCACAAGTGCTCTTTACTGAGTCATCTCTCCAGCCCTGAAAATTTGGTTGAAAATATCCAAACTCTAGTGTAGCTTTTCTTAGCCGTGGGCTGTTTATCTTCATCTAACATATTTATCTTTTTAATATGTTAATTGAATGGAGTCAGTTTTTTTATTTGATAATTTTAAAAAATATTTCACTCAGAAGGCAGAGGCAGGTGGCCAAGACCTGAGTTCGAGACCACTGAGGTTTTTGAAGCAAGTTCCAGGACAGCCAGGGCCATACACAGAAACCCTGTCTTGAAAAAACAACAACCACAACAAAACAAAAAACAAAACAAAATTAAACAAAAATAAAAACAAAAAAACTAAAAAAGAAAAGTAACCAAAAAAAAGTATGTGTGTGTGTGTATTCAGTGTGTGTGTGTGTGTGTGTGTGTGTGTGTGTATGGGTGGATGTGTTGCCATGGCTTGTGTATAGAGATCAGAGAGCAACTTTTGGAGGCTGGTTCTTACTCTCTCCTTGTTGGGGCAGGTCTCTCCTGCCTCTACCACTCTGTGCACTTCAGGCTAGCTGGGCCATGAGCTTCTGGGTGATTCTCCTGACTCCACCTCCTGTCTGGCTCTCAGAATCCTGGGATTACAGCTCCTCACCACCACATCTGGCTTTTTATGTTGGTTCCCGGAGTTAAACTTAGGTTGTCAGCCTTGGGTAGTGTAGTGTAGTGGTGTAGATGGCTCAGCCACTGAGCCATCTCCCTGCCCCTTGACTGGAAATTTTATTCCAGCCTTGACCCACACAGTTATAGCTGAGAAGTTATATTTGAGGCAAAAGTGACTGGCAAGACTCCTCTGAGGAACTCATGTTATGGTGACTTCATGCCAGTGACTATAATCTTAGCAACCAGTAGAAAGCATAGGCCGTAGTTATCTGAGTGAGGTACCTATTGCTCTCTGTAATCTTTCTTTAAGTCTGTTTTACATCATCGAGGTCGTCTGAGCAATTTTGTCTTGAGTTTTAAGATAGAATGTAATAATTTGGATATAAAGTCATAAACATTTGTTCTGTGTCATTAAATGTTTCTTTCAAATTTGACCTTGAGGGTTGAGCTTGTTCTGGTGACCTACGGTGACACACAATGTCATGGACCCTCTTAGGACACAGCCTCTATCTATCTTCAGTGGCTGATGGGACTCTGAGATTGATCAGCTGTCTGCCCCTTTGCAGCTTGCAGCTTGGGGCCCTGAGCTTTGTGCAGCTCATGCTTGCTTTGCACTGGATACTTACAGTCCCGTTAGAGGGAAACAGCATGGTGGCTCTCCTCTGTGCATGGTTAGGGAACGTGTGTTTGATAAAATTATGTAGAATGTCATGGTCACCCCGAACCCAGTGTTGAGTATAATTATTATGCTCTCTTCAGAATCAGAAAGTGACTCGTCAGAAACACATGGGGAGTCTTGTTCCACGCCACTCCTAGACTTCATGAGGGTGACAAACATCTCCTGATCACGTTCCTTCTGGTTTGTACTGGGCTGTTCCTCTCACTTTCCCCAGACACCCAGAGGCTTCCAATGGTGATTTCATAAGGGATCAAGTATCTTGGGTGTTCCCAGGGGAAATAATTCTGTGACTCAGCTCCCATCCTGCTTCTGCACACTTTGTGGGTGTGCCTCGTGGTATCTTCGTGCTGCAGCTCTGGCCAAACTGCTCCATGGGCAGCCATGATGTCTGCCCTCCCTGTCTGAAAGCATGTGCCTCAGGAGGAACTTGAGTGCTCAGAGCACTTTTGGGAGCGCAGCTGGGTGGTCAGGATGAAGCTCAGAGTGTGTGAAGAAAGGCATGGGCCTCGGCTGGGGATGGCTTGTCCATCACCTGGCTGCTAAAGAGCTGAAGAAGGGTACATGAGCAGAGCAGAAGCTCCTGAGTCATTTGTGCCAGCCTGTGATTCCTCACTAGATGCTGGTTTGAACAAGATGGGTGAGCACAGCCAAGCCCATTGGCTTCTTCCAGAGGGCCACAAGCCATTTTTGGAATGCCATGGGTTAGCACTTTGAATGGGCAGACATTAAAACTGAGTCCATATGCTTGGTATTGGCAGCCACAGATGGACCATCCCTGTCCTCAGTGCCATAATGAGACCTGACTGACTGTCCCAAAGCTGGAAGCCAATAATGTGCCAAGTGACTATTAATATCCAGAGGCAAGAGGCACAGGCAAACTCCATGGGCAGGACTGCTTGCTGCTCATGCATAACATGTGATCGGATCTCCGCTATCTGCCTAATAAGCCACATATGCCTGTGACTCCAGCCCTGGAGTTCAGAGATGGGAGGATCGTTGTGGCTTGCTGGCCAGCCTGCCTAGACAAAAACCATGAGCCCTGGGTTCAGTGAGGGACCCTATCTCAGGGGACTAAGGAGATAACTTCCTTCTGGTCTCTATACACAGAGTTAAAAAGCAAGCCAACCAACCTCCAAACTCGGACCAATTTGTGCTATATCCTACTTGTCATTGCTAAGAGCAGGAAGACCCAGTTCTCGATGGAAGCTCAGATTTTTCATGGGGCTTCTAGAAAAATCATCTTTCTCAGAGCGGTGATTAAAGGTGTTTTTCATCAGGTCCTTTTCTTCCAGTTGCTCTTTCTCCTTCTGCTTTATTCTGGCTTAGATTCTCAGCCCAGGCCACCCAGAGGCAGTGCGTCATGGATGGGGGCAGCCCTGCAGCTGCTTCCTCCAAATTCTCTGGGACTCCATGCCGGGCGGGTGCTGGGTGATTACACCGCTGTTAACGGGATTAGCTATTTTCGCTCCCTGTATTTATATCATGGAGGCTGCTGTATGATGCTACCAGATGCCAGCGTGGGCAAACTGCCCTCCCTCCTGCACGCACCTGCTGCTCTGCTAATGCCCGGCAAGGTGGCAGTTGGCGGGGAACAGACCTGCCAAACCCATATTCCCCTTCCCAAATGTCCAGAGTGGTGACTTGAGCTATGGGCCTAGTTCCAGCTTGGTAGTGACAGACGAAGGCAGTAACGGACTTGGGGGAGGTAAGGCTGGAGGCTGGCACCCGTCCCTGTAGAAGATGCCTGTCACCTCCCTAATCCTCTGAAGTCTTCAAGTCTAGGAGCCCTCTTGCTGGCCCCCACCCCTGCTCTACCATGACACACTCTTTGTGTGTCTTCCGGGTTGCCTGTGAAACTGGGAGTCCTGATCGGAAAGGTTTCAAGACTCTCCTGCTTCTGCTTTGTTAGGTGGAGACCTCTCCCTTCTACCGTTTGTCAGCTCAGCTCGCAGGACATGGAAACGCTTTCTGGAAGGGAGGCCTTGCTGTGTGAGGGCTGGACAGCATGACCTAGGGAGGGCTCAGCCAGAGAGTGGCCTAGAGAGCGAGGCTCTGTTTCAGTGAGTCTGATGCCAGCCCCACCGCATCAAGCAGGCATCTTCCTTGTGCCTGGGAAGGCTGCTTGCTGACTTTTTCTTTCTGGCAAAAATGGATAACGCTGGGCCTCACCACTTCAAGAGCCCACTGCAGATGAGTCTCGGGTCTGCCACGGCTCCACTCGGGTCTCGGGACTGTGCCACGGCTCCACTCGGCCCCAGCCCCAGAAAACGCGTAACCTGCTGCAGGTTTCCGCAGTGGCCTGCCAGCCCTCTGTGCTCAGTGGACTCTGTCTCTCCCAGAGTCCTTCTCTGTTGTCATCTTTCAGGGTAATGATCACACGTATAAATTAGCCCTCCTAGGTATAATTTAAATATGAAAAAAAATTAGGGCCAGTGAGGCTAATAACCTAAGCTCTAGTTCCAAGGTGGCAGGAAATAACTGACTTCAAAAAGTTGTCTTCAGACCTTAACACTCTCTCTCTCTCTCTCTCTCTCTCTCTCTCTCTCTCTCTCTCTCTCTCTCTCTCTCTCTCACACACACACACACACACACACACACACACACACATTGAAACATTTTAATTTAAGAAGTTAGGGCTGAGCGATGTGGTGCTCGTATCTAATGCCAGGCTACCTCCTTGGTGTACCGCGGCCAGGCAAGCCAACGACAGGAACAGAGCCTTATGCAAAGTGCTTGGGGCCAGAAGCACTGCAGACTTTTTTTGGTGTGGTGAGGGTGGATTTTGGAATACTCACATGGACTTTACTGTCTGAACATCCTTGAGAAAGAAAAACACCCTGAAATCTGAAACTGTTAAAATTTAAGTTTCGGATTTTGAGGCATTTTTAGAATCAACAATTTTGCATTAGGAGCACTCGCTTTTTGTGTTTAGAGACATATAAAAGTAATAAAGATAAACATTAAATAAACACACTTATTGAAACATGATTTTAACCCCAAACGTTTATTTTCCTAATAAAGATAATCTAAGAAATCATGGATTTGAGGTTTTAGTTTATTATAATGGACTCCAAAGTAAATGCTTGACAATTTAAAAGAGCCTGTTAAGCCCTGCACTTGGAAGGCAGAGGCAGGAGGATCTCTGTGAGTTCCAGGTCAGCCTGGTCTACAGAATGAGTTATAGGATAGCTAGGGCTGCACAGGGAAACCCTGTTTCATAAAACAGAAACAAAAACAAACAAAAAAATTCAAATCTGACAAATTCTGGTCTGAGTGAAAGAAAGCCAAGCTGGAGGTATAGCTCAGTGACTGTGTATGTGCCCGGTGTGTGCAAGGCTCTGGCTTAGGCCTCAACACAGAAAAAAGGCAATTTTGGAGAATCAGGCGCAGTAGGGGTAGGGATTTATTGAGGGTTGCGGGTTAGTGGGAGGCGAGGAGGGGGGAGAAGCTTTGTTTTTGTGGTTGTGGTACTGGATCGACCCCAAAGCCTTGAGCATACTAAGAAGGGTTTTCTACCACTGTGCATATCCTAAGTCCCAAAGAAACCTCTTGATTTGCAGGGGGTGGAGGGAGGGAGGGAGGGAGGGAGGGAGGGACCTAGAATCTCCTCTCTTAGTCTGCTTTCTGTCGCTATACCACATCACAGTCTGGGTAAATATTTAAAGAAAAGAGGCTTTCTTGGGCTTGGTTTCTGGAGGTCCAAACTTGAGGAGCTGCAGGTGGTGATGGTGGACTCTGAGACAGCAGAGGACAGCTCATGGTTCATCATGGCGGAAGGCAGGGGGGTGCCACTCACGGTCTCACTCCGCTCCTCTGGTGCTCAGTTATGCTTCCTTCCCACCATGAGCTTTCCGACCCTATTCCCTCCCAAAGACAACCTCTGATGCGATTACATCTCTGCCTTGATATGTCCCAGGACAGGGACAGAGGGATTCAACTCTGACATGCTTTAGGAGAGGAGCTATGTCTAAACCACAACACCCCTGCCCATGAAGACAAGGACAGTGCCTTTGACACATCATCTTAAGTCAGGAACATGACTTCCTGGCCCTTTCTATAGGGAGGGGGAAGTGGGGAGGAGTAGGCTGAGCAGAGAGGCCACCTGGTCACCTCTGTGGCCCCTCCTGGCATGCTGGGAGCCAGTGCACGGCTGTGTGCACCAGGGGCAGCAAGGCCTGAGCTACAATTGTGGTTTCCAACACAGACAGCATAGCTGAGAGACAACACCAGCAACACAGAGAGCACAGCTGAGTCCTTTCTAGCCCCTAGCTCAGAGGGAAGCCCAAGGAAAGCACATGGACAGGTATCACTCTATCATTCCATTCGGTTAGGACGCCCTGCAGTTCTTTCTATGCATATTTTATTAGCATATGTTAATTGTATATCACAAGGGGGCTTCGCTATGCTATTTTCACATAGATAATATGCTTAGACAGTATTTAGCCCCCCCCACTATTGTCCCCCTCCCACTAACGCTCTTCCTCTGTCTAACAGTCTGCCTTCTACTTCCATGTCTTTTTCTCTGCTGTTACTGACCCAACGAATTTCATCAGGGTTGCTTATGGGACAAGGCAGAGAGGCTGTTTATAGGAACTGGGGGCACCTAACCACTGGCTACTCAAGAAAACATCTCTCCCAGGACTGGAGAGATGGCACAGAAGTTCACGGTACCAACAGCTCTTGCAGAGGCCCTGGGCTTGATTCCCTGCCTCTAACTCCAGTCCCAGGAGATCTGATCCCCTCTTCTGGTCTCCTCTACACATACGGTGTTCATACCCTCAGTCAGGCAAGTAAACACACACACACACACACACACACACACACACACACACACACACATACGCACACACACATGCACACACACACACACTAAACAGAAGTAGGAGAGATGTCGCAGTAGTTAGAATCCAGAGGACCTGGGTTAAACTCGTAGCACTCATAATGATGGCTCACAAATACATGTTAACTCTAATTGCAGGGGACTTGCCACCCTCTTTTGGCTTTTGTAGGCAGCAGGCACCAGGCAAGCTGTGGTGCACAGACATAAATACAGGCAAAACACCTACACACATAAAATAGAAGAATTAAATAATAATTAAATAATTAAAATAATTAAAAATAAATCTTAAAGAAAAAGAGAATGTTTCTCCTTCCCCCAGCAACTGCTAATTGCCTATAGATCATCGGGGGAGGAGGGGCCTGCTTCCGGACAGGAATGATGAACCCAGTCCTGCGGGTCTTTTGTGAATGATCACAGCCACTGGGACTTCAGTGCTACAGCCATGACACACCCAGAAGACAGCATTTTGCAACACTCTGACCATCTGCTGGCTCTTCATTCTTTCTACCCCATCTTCCAAGATGTCCTGAGCTTTAAAGGGGCTGATGGTGATGTCCCAAATATCGGGAACATTTGGCAGTTGCTTTTCTCAGCACACGGGGACAGTTCTGAGTCTTTGTGGTCACCTCTGCCCTTTACAGAAAACAGAAAGACGTCTCTATGACCAAAGCTGATGGCAGTGCTGATCTGTGGGAATAAACATAATTATTTAGAAAGCAATTTGGCAGATGAAAATGCCTATATAGCAGAGCAATGTCTATTTAGCTTCCTCTCTAGGGCACGGTCTCCTGAGCAGGGGCTTTTGGCTGAGTTTGTGGTATCAAGTGTGAACGCTTTCCTTTGGAGCCTTACTTCCAGTCAGAAAGCAGTCGCTTTGTCCTGTAATAGACTCCCTACTACTGGACTGGAGTACTCCCCCTGCCTGGTGGTGCAGCGTGCAGGACCCACAGCTGAGTCAGAGCATCTATGAGAGTTCTTCCCTAGAGGCCTTCTGACATAGCATGCACATTTTTATAACGTGGATTTGAAAAACCATATTATTTCTTTGTGTGTCTGGACACACATGCTGTAGTGCGCACATGAAGACTCGAGAATGACCTTCCCCCACCATGTATGTCCTGGCGATTGAAACTCAGGTCGCCAACCTTGGCAGCAAGTGGCCCAGCCCTCTGAGCCATCTTGCCAACTGTCCATGCATGTTACACAGCTGAGGACACATTCCTGGGCTGAATATAAACATATAAAATGCTTACCCTCTGGGATGGTTAGTGCTGTCAATGAGATTTAGAACCACTGTAGAAACAGGCCTCTGGGTATGAGGGTTTTTCCAGAAGGGGTTAACTGAGCAGGAGAACCCCATCTTGGATGTGTCTGGCACTAAGACTGGGGTCTTGAACCAAATAAAGAGAAACAAATGGAACTCCCGTGTTTGCAAACCGCAGATCTGTGTGACCAGCAGATTTCCATCCCTGCCGCCATGACAGACTGCACTTCAGGCTGTGGGCAGGAATAAACTCTCCTTCCAGGAGACCGGAGCTTGGTCAGAGCAAGAAGAGCAACCAACCCCTCCTTTCCAAACTCTTTTTAGAAAATTAATCAAGATTGCCAAGTTCCTGTCTTGATGCATTAAGAGTTCTTCTTTATTACTAAAAATAACACTGCTTTTAATATCTTAGTCCATACAGAAAAATATGTTTTCTAAATACAGATTCTTAGAAGTAGGAACACTGTGGTGACATGTTAGAGACAGAATGCTGAAGACTGCCTTTTATGTAGCTGACATCTGTGTATATATACATATGTGTACATATATATACATATACATACATATACATGCACACATACACATACATACATATACACATATGCATATATACATACATACATATGCATACACATATACACACATACACATACATATATACATACATACATATACATATATATACATACATGCACATACATATACATACAAACATATACGTACACATATATACATACATATGTGTGTGTGTGTGTGTGTGTGTGTATATATATATATATATATATATATATATATATATATATATATATATATATATATGTATGTGTGTATGTATAGAGAAACACTAACTCAGGTGGAGTATTCTTTACCTGAAAAAGATTCCTTTTGTAATTAAAGTGTGTTTGTTTTATTTTTAGATTTTTATTGGCCTCGGTGTGTAGCAATGGCCATCCTAGAACTTACTACAAAGAGCAGGCTGTCCTCAAAATCACAGAGATCCGACTGCCTCTATCCCTGGAGTACTGGGATTAAAGGCGTGGGCCACCATTCCAGCTATTTCTTGGTCTTTCTCTTTGTGGGTTTTTTTGTTTTGTTTTGTTTTGTTTTGTTTTGTTTTGTTTGACTGCTATAACAGCCCCTTTCCTTTCCCTATTCTTGCTCTTCTGAAATTCAGAATTGTGTTTCTTTCATTTAAACTTTGAGGATTATAAAGTCTGGAAACACACAGTGTGCAGTTTCATGGCATTTTCTTGTGTTGTCTACCATCATTTCCCTTTGACCTTCTTCTCCATCCTCAGATGAAAACTTCTGGGACCCTCACTCCTTGGTTTTTCCATTAAGTTTCCCAAATTGACAGTCTAACTTCTTTTCAATTGTTTCTCAGCCATTGTCATTTCTGTGACTTTTTATTCTTTAACCCTTTGAAATATCCTGTGTGCATTCTTGTATTGAAAGATTTGTTTACTCTAGGGACAATTAAAAAGGGCAGGGGCGATGGCTCAGTGCTTAAGAGCACTGGCTGCTCTTGTAGAGGTCCTGGGTTCAATTCCCAACACCCACAGAGCAGCTCACAACTGTCTATAACTCTGGTCCTAGGGGATCCAACGCCCTCTTCTGGCCTCTGTGGGCACTGCATGCACATGGTGCACAGACATACACATAGCAGAACATCCATACACATAGAATGAAAATAAATATTTCTAAAAGTTTCTTTTTTTCTGAGTAAGTTCCTGTTCATGGCTTGTTTTATGGTGTGTGACCCTGGTTAATGGGAGCAATGCCGTCCCTTCCTGCTCATACGTCAGGGGCTGTAACTCAGCATTTTCCCGAGCCCTGCATTGTATCTATCTGCTGGGCCTCTTTATTCGTGAGACATGTTCTGGTCTCTTTCATGGTGTCTGAAGGGGCTGGCAGCCACTGCCTTAGAGTTCACTGAAATCACAAGAAGTAGATTGGTAGCTCTATTTATTTTTAAATAGCAGATAATTCTCATACCATTAGGGCCACCCTCTCTAAGGCACACAATTAGGTGACTTTCAGTGGACTTTCAAAGCTGTATGGCCACTGCTGCTGCCTAACGCGGCACATTTTCACCATCCCAGAGACAAACCCGTACCCATTAGGCACCCTCCTCATTCCACCCCAGCCGCTGGCATCCACTTATCTACTTTTGGATTTGACTATCTTGGAATTCATATAAATAGCGTCATATGATACGTGCCTTTGTGTTTGCCCTCTTTAGCTTGGCACGTTTTCAGAGCCCTTCTGTGTTGTGGCACATGGTCAGTGCTTGGCCTTTTAATTTCTTCATAATAGTCCACTTTATGTATACATCAAATTTGGTTCATCCATTTAAGTTAGTTTTGGGGGGGGGGTAGGAGTGGAGAAACACTTTTAATTTTCACCATGTAGGGAATTACAAGAACAATAAATTAAGTCATATGTTGAACCAAAATTTCCTTTATACAAAGTATTAAAACACAATGCATTTCTAAAATGAAATCATAGGCATACAGTTGTAGTCATTAAGTAAGCTAACTTAAAAGTTACACAATAAGGAGAAACATCAAATGGGGCAAATGAATGAATGAAGACACTCCTGAATTCCCCAGTTTCATTAAGCATCAAAAACCATCAATCTTTTTAGTCCTTTTCTTGTACAAGATTTGATAGCCACTTTCTCTGATCTGATTAGATCCCTGATTAGATTTTCTTTCATTTTCGGTGTGACACTCTTCACAAATATACATCGCTGGATGCTGCTTTGGGGGTTGAACGTCTTTCTGGGTGTCCACTGTTAGTGCCTCCACAGCTTGAAGAAGCATCTCCTCTCCATGCATGCAAAAACTTCTTCCCTAAGTTAGTTATTTTTATCATTGCTGTAACAAAATCCTCAACAAAAGATGCTCCAGGAAGTAAGGGTATTGCAGGATTTGATCACACTGTGAACCCCAAGATTGCATTATTTACCAAAAAACCTTGTCTAGTTGTGGTGTGGCTCAGTCCTTAGTAATCCTTCTGGCTGGAATACAGACAGGTCCTTAGTACACACCTTCAATCCTAAATAATGAAGGTAAGGTTAGTTTGTAGAAGGAAGCACTCGTGTGTAAAAGTGATGTCTAATTGAGTGGCAGACAAGGTGACGAATCAGAGAAAGATTTGACAGATAACGATATGCCCAAGTCTCATGAGAATAGAGAGGAAGAGGAAGCTACTTAAGAGAGCAGGGCAGAGAGAGAAAGGAAGGAGACAGGTTGAAGAAAGAACAAGCTAGACACAGGTAAAGAGGAACGAGCCAGAGAATGGGTAGGAGCTAGAAGGTTAGAATAGATTACCAGAGTTAGAGACCAAGTAGAGCAATTCAGGAGAAGCTGAGAGAAGCCAGATTGAATCAGTCAGATTGGAGAGGAGTTTTGAGCCAAAACAGCTGAGTTGAACCAGCCAGCTAGAGCGCAGAAAGAACTAGAAAGGGTGAGCTTATTTGGCAGTAAGTCTCAGAGGCTAAAAACATTTTGGACCTAGATTAGATTGTACAGAGGCCAGAAGCTTCCAGGACTAAGCGTAGGTTAGCAGACTGAGGCAGTGAGCCTCCGAGACGACAATTGCATCAGGAGAATAAAAGATACTTTTATAGAGGGTTTATTTTGTTTCACAGTTTGAGTCCATCACGGCAGGAAGGCCTGGAAGCAGCCGTGGAAGGCAGCTGGACACACTGAGTCTGCAGTTGGGGAGTGGCAGGAGATGAGGGCTAACCCTCTGCTTGCTATCATAAGATAGCTATCATCCATTCCAGGGGCTCAGCCAAGGGATGGGGCCGCCCATCTTCAGGGTGTGTCTTCCACGCTTCACTAGACCTTTTCTCAGAGACACAGCCCAAGGTATGTTACTACAGTGACTCTGAATCACATCAAATCGATGGTCAATATCATGATACACCCCCCCCCCATATCACTTCATATCAGCCCTCCGCTTTGAGTCCCCAGCGTCTTGTTTTCACCTCATAATGCAAATGCATGTAGTTTGTCTCTAAAAGTTCTCGGAGTCTTTGACAATCTCACACTGTTGAGAAGTCCAAAACTCAAGGCTTCTTCTGAGCTACAAGGCAATCTTTTAGCTGGCTGTGAAGCCTACAGAAAGCAGCTATACGCACCTAAAAGACCGTGGTGCAGAGTGCGCATGCGCACTCCAATGGGTTTTGCTCCGCTACCATGTCTGGGTACTATACTAGGTACTGGGGGATCCTGTGGTAAAGGCGCCCACTCTAGGGATCTTACCCATTAGTGAAGCTTCACTAGTTAATGTCTATTGAAGCTAGGAGTGGGCACAGTTCTCCACTGGCTTGCGTGAGGGAGGAGGGACTGTTCTGGGATCCTCTGGATCCTTATTAGTTACTTTGGGACAACGTTCCTGACAGAAAGAACTTCAGGGGGCAAAGACTCACTTGAGCTTATGGTTGGAGAGAGATCTTGGTCTATCACGGCAGGGTGGGAACGGTGGTGCTGAGAACCCACAGCAGGGACTTTTTCGGGTGACCGGCAGGAAGCTGAGAGCCTGGGTGGGAACCAGAGGTGGATCTGCCCCTCAGGGGTTAGTTTCTATTGATCCACCTCACCAATCAAACCTCCAAAGGCTCTCAGCCTTCAGTGGAGGGAACCCGGTGTTATAAACTGTTTTAAACCTTTTCCAGGGGATACTCATATCCCTGGCATAAAATGGAAGGTCTTCAAACAATCCACACACTCTCCACCGCATTCTACACCGTCTCTGTGTTGCTTGGAAATTCTGGGTAAACACTTGTTGCTCTGTGTTGTTCAGCCTTGTACATACTTAGTACAGACTCAATTTCCCCAATGTCCTTGGTCTATGCTTGTAAATATGCAGATATTGGTTTGATTTGCCGACATGGGACCTCTAGCACAGAAGGATGCCTGAGATTGAGGGTAGGGGAATAGGGAGCTGAGGGGGAAGCACTTAGCTTGGGTTTGGAGGAGAGCTGAGTTCTCCCGAGGCTCCCACACTGGTCCCAGATGGCTACGTTCAGAGAGAAAAGTGATCTCACTTTTGTCGTAATTTCTAGCATGGAGCTGGCTCACTAGGGGCCGTGGGAGATGGATTGTAAATCTTTGGGTCATTGGCCCAGTACTGGCTTTGTCTGTGTCATGGACACTGTTCTGTGATAACTACTTTATGGGAGGTCATGATCCTGGGCTAAGGCTTCAAGACGGGCTCACATGGGAGTGTTTGAACTCATCCTTGTTTTCTGGGTAATTCTTAGTTCCAGAATGTACTGGGGAAAGGTCTGTTTGGCCCAGGAGCCCTGAGGACAGAAACCAGGACCAGACATAGAAAAGCCTAGGCTAATGAATCTAGGGGAGAGAGATATGAAATGTCACCAGCTGAAGTTCATCCCATTACAAAAGGTCCCAAACTCAGCTTGCTTGTGTTTTTGTTTGATGGGTTATGCTATATAGCCCAAGGCAGTCTTGAACTTGGGGTCCTCCTGCCTCTACCTCTCATTCGATATGAGATTCCAAGCTGCACTACTGAAACTGGTTTTCAACATATACTTTTCTATTTTTCCTCTGTGTCCCATGTTCTGTCACTGTAAGATGGTCCAGCTGGATGCCTGTACTCTCCCTGGACCTTTGGGATATGCTGAGTGGGGCGGGGGGGGGGGGGGCGCTGGGAAAGGGAGGATGGACCACCTTGGAGCTGTTAGCAGGAAGGGAGGCCCGGGGCGGAAATAGCCCCGGGGGAGGGCGAGTGTCACAGGAGCTGGACTAGCCAAACATTTTGGGAAGCCATTTCTAATTATGTCTTCATGAAAGAACAAGCCACCTGAAGCAGCCAGGGCGTCCATCTGCAGTTTACGGAGAGGCTGGGAGAGTTACGGATGTTGGATTACGCTGTGTTTGGGTGCCAGTGTCAGCTTTGGTACTAAGAAGCCACGTGACTTCTGATGAAACTTGCTCCCTGCAGCCTTGGGGTTCATGTTTGAAAGGTGAAGAGGGTCTCCTGCCACCTTCTAGGTGTTAGGCAAATTCATCAGGGTGATACTGTGTGTCCTGGGTTATGCTTAGCACCTAATTAACCAGACTCCCTAGTATATAACAAATAGTTACCATTTGACACAAGGATCAGAGGACCCAAGCTGTGTAAGTGAGAAACTGAGACTTTGAAGCTCAGGTGCTCTCTCTCTCTCTCTCTCTCTCTCTCTCTCTCTCTCTTTCTCTCTGAGACTTTGAAAGTCAGGCGCTCTCTGTCTCTGTCTCTGTCTCTCTCCTTTTTCCCCTATTCTTTTCCCTCCCTTTGAAATTCAAATTTTCTATTGTCTTTTACTTAGTCACCATCCCCTTAGAAGCCTCTGGAGACCACTTAATGGATGCCGACCCACCGGAGTGTCTGCTTCACATGCAGGGACACTTCTACCAGCACAGCAGGGCACTGTGATGGCAGCACTGGCGATCCTACATTCCCTCCAGACAGCCCTGGGCACAGGAGGACGCTGTGAACTAAAGCAGAATCTAGAGGGGAAACGCCCCTGCTATTTCCCTTAGCAACTCTGTTTTGTTTTTCAAGATGAGGTCTCTCTGTGTAGCTCTGTCTGTCATGGAATTTGCTCTGTAGTCCAGGCTGGCCTCAAACTCACAGAGATCTGCCTGCCTCTGTCTCCCAAGGGATTAAGGGCATGCACCAGCACCGACTGGCCAGCAATTCAGTTTTTATTGCTATCTAGGCTATTTATACAAGTAAGTTTTCTTCTTGGGGAGTGTATTCTCTAGATATATAGATTTTCCACATTCTTCCAGCCATTTTCCTCAGTGTGCTTCATTTCTTTAACATTATAACGTTAGATAGGTAACCATGACTGACATATCTGCCTGTGTCATTTATTTATTTTATTTTGGAGACAGGGTCTCGTAGCCCAGGGTGCCCTCCATCTTACTGTGTTGCTGAGGATAATCTTGCTCTGAGCTTCCTGACCACCCCTCCCAGAGTGCCACTAGACTTGGTTCATGTGGTGGAAACCAAACCCGGGCCTTCCTGCATGCTGTGAGTATGCTGCCCAATGAGTTATCTCCCCAGCCCCCTGTGACCTTTCAACTTCCCTCCACAGGCCACGCAGGCAGGCCACGCAGCTCCCTCAGGCAGTCTCTGCCTTAGTCTTTGGCAGTTAGCTAGTTTATTTCCAGGAGCCTGCCTGTTCCCAGCCAACATCATTCGGGCTCAGAGAATTTCCCACCTTTGTTTTGCAATGAGGGAGGCGTCGCGTGCTGTCCCTTTCTCTGGAGTTGCTCTTTGAGTGTCAGGAGCAGGCTGGCTCAGGTTATCTAGGATTTGACAGTCCAGGCTGAGAAAGCCAAAGATAGGTTGCCATTCAAAGCTCAATGTCGCCTTCGTGTGAGAGTGTGTAGGAACTGTAGGGCTGGGAGGCGGGGCCTGTGCCACGGGGGAGGGCGTGGCGATGAGGAGAGGCTTCCGCTATCGCTATCGGTTTAGAGAAGAGATGGGTCTGGAACAGCAAGGCAGCGGTCCCCAGGTTGCAGATGGTCTCACTTTAGTTTTGTTTTTTAAAATTCTATTCAGATAGCTAGTTTATTTCCTTCTGCGGACAGGGAAGCAGGGTGGGGGGGGTGTACAGAGCCACCATCATTTAAATAACCACCACACGCCTGTCTTTTGCTGGATGCTTACACGCATCAGTGCTAACTTTCATAGCAAAGATCTTGCAACTGCTGTCTAACAAATGGAAAACCTAAGGCCCAGAGATACCCAGTCACTCACCCAAGGTCACCCAAGTGTCAGATGCAGATGGTTTGAATGGAGCCTTGCCCTCTTTGCTATGCCAGGTCTATCTCCAACCAGACTGTCAGAACAATGAGGACCTGAGCCCAGGATGATTGGCACATCCTTTGTGACCCCAGGACCCTGCTCTGCTCCCTGACTCTACTGAGGCTCCAACCGACTGGCACCGGGTACCAAGGCGGTCAGCTCCCCATGCATCCTGGCTCCTCAAGGCAGTATTTAAGCAATCGCAAGGGGTGTCCTGTGGCCCTGCTGTGACTCCCACTCCAGTACTGAAGTATCCTCTTGTTAGCAACGCGTGCTTTAAAAACCTAGAAAGTAAGCAAAGGAAAGGCAAACAGATAAAATCTCGATATTCTCATCTCCCAGATAACGCTGTCTTCGTAGTCCTCCTCCTCCATAACGATTCATAAATGAGAGAATACATTTAAATGGCAAAACAGTTACCTCAATATTACAGCAAGCAGAAATAAGAAGTAACTTCCTAGGAGTCTTTCCAGAATTTTCTTCAGCCGTGAACCTGGGGACGCATCTTTAAAACACGCCTGTTGGACCGCACTGGGTGCACCTCCTATCTTTGCTTTTCCTCCTGTGACGTTTGCGGGGCCTTGTCTCAGCACAGTTGTCTGGCAAGAGCGAGCCACATCGGTTTTCCCCATTTTTTTCTGCATTCGCCGACAGACACAGGAGCTCCATGCTCAGCACGCGGGTCCTAAGCAGCACTGCTAGAGACCCAGTAGCTCAGGTCCCGGCCCTGCGTTCCAGCAGCGGCATCCGGAGTTGCGGACTGCTGCCCTCTTGTGGCCCGTCAGGGGAACGCCTCGAGAATCCCAGCCCTCCAGGATCCCATCCATTCGCTCCAGCTGCAGCTCGCCAGCCTATTCTTGGTGTCCAAAAAGGAGAGCGTACAGGCTGGTTTTGTGTCAACTTGACACAAGCTGGAGTTATCACAGAGAAAGGAGTTTCAGTTGAGAAAATGCCTCCATGAGATTCAGCTGTAAGGCATTTTTCTCAATTAGTGATCAAGGGGGGAGGGCCCCTTGTGAGTGGTACCATCTGTGGGCTGGTAGTCTTGGGCTCTATAAGAAAGCAGGTTGAGCAAGCCAGGAGAAGCAAGCAAGCCAGTAAGTTACATCCCACCATGGCCTCTGCATCAACTCCTGCTTCCTGACCTGCTTGAGTTCCAGTCCTGACTTCCTTTGGTAATGAACAGCAGCATGGAAGTGTAAGCTCAATAAACCCTTTCCTCCCCAACTTGCATCTTAGTCATGATGTCTGTGCAGGAATAGCAACCCTGACTAAGACAGAGAGGGATCTTTGTTCTTCATCTCTCATGCTCACCTAGGGGCCAAATCTTGCCTCAGCGAGGCAGTGAGGCAACTGTGAAAATTACTTGGAGCCAGGATGCTTGACTGGTTCTCCTACACTGGGGAACTCAGATAATGCCAGGTGCCTGCTGGGTGTCCTGCACAGTGCTAAGAGACAGGGAATTCCTTATGCTTGAATTGAACCAGCGAGGGCAGGCGCACTTGGCTTTTCCGCATTATCAACTAAGCTGAGTGCTATCGTCTATTTACCCACCCCCTACATCTACCTACTTAACTAACTCGCCTCTCCACTCATCTATATATCTATTCGACTAATCATGTGTCCTTCTTCGGTCATTTACAATTCTTCCCTGATTATCAGCATCCTGAGTGCTGAGTTCTGTCACATTGGATACGTTTGACATTCACTTTCCGCAGATTTAAACTGCATATAACAAAGGCTAAGTTAAGATGCCAGAAGAGAAAGCAAAATAATGTCTGTGAAATCCCTCGTGTGTGGAGGCTGTTCTGTGAACGGCATCTATTAGATTATCATCTCAGGGAAGGAAGGCCGGATGCAGGTCCATACGGCAGCTGGAGGGTTTCAGCAAGCACACACGGTCGTGGGACATGGTAAGGCACACATGAGCACAGACACTGTGTGCAGGCCTCAGGCTAACCCAGTGTGAAGGGAGGGCCGAGAGCTTGTCATTCACCTGACCTTCGAGGTGGCATTGTAAGGCAGGAGAGGAGGTACCTGGAGAAGGGATACCTCAGCCAAGATGATTGCCAACCCATCAGCCATGGAACCCCACAGCAGGTGGGCCCAATCCTGTTGGAGGTTGGAAAACATCAAGAGCCACGTTAGCCCCTGCTTTGTAAGTTATTTAATGGTATTATCTAGGAGTCCTCTGTGAAACCAGACAGAAAAGACTAGATCGGCTGTTCTCAACCTGTGGGTCACGACCCCTTTGGAGTTGAACCACCCTTTCTCAGGGGTCACCTAAGACCATCTGCATATAAGATATTTACATTACAATTCATACCAGTAGCAAAATTACAGTTATGAAATAGCAACAAAAATAGATAGGGATCGCCGCCACTGACTGCAGAGGAGGATCCAAGATTCTGACTGAACCAAGTAGGCGCTTTCTACCTGCCAGTGATTACTAAGCAGCATGTTCTTCGTGTTCCTCTGAGGTGGGGCCGTGGTGTTTGAGGAAGAATCTGAGGGTCAAAGAGGGTAAATAACTTGCCCAGGACATCACAGACTTCTCTCATATTCTTCTTGAAGGTTTAGCTCCAGACAAGAGCTACCTTCCTATACCTGAGTCTTTCCGGTTGGTCTGAGCATCTGGGAGCTCTTGCTTTCCCATCAGACAATACTGTCAGGATTTCCTCTCTCTAGAAGAATACCTGAGCCTAAGCCCAGACTCTCCCAGCTCTCAAATCTGTTGAGTAAACCATGAGATGAACCCTGGAGAACTGATGGAGACAGAGGTGTGCTTCGTACCCTGGGAGGTCGGCTGGAGGCTGATTGACTTTTCTTTGTAAATAACTCTCGAAAGGTATTTTGTTTGATTTAATTTTATGTGTATGAGTCATTTGCTGTATGCATTCTGGCTATGATGTATGTTCCTGGGACCCTTGGAGGACAGACATGTGTGTCAGAGCCCCTGGAACTGGAGTTACAAGGAGTTGTGAGCCACATGGATGCTGAGAACCAAACCAGGCTCCTCTCCAAGAGAAGCGAGTGCTTTCAACCAAAGTCGTCTCTCCAGCCCCCTTTAAACAACTCTTTAAAATCAAAACGGTTTGCACAAATCAGAAGAAATTAAGAGCTCAAGTCCTCGGTGCAGATAGATCGTCTGTGTCCCAACAAGTTGTCACTTGGAGAGTGGCAGTTAGAGCATCTATGTCTGGGTGGGCTGGGAGTCTACCTTCTTAGGTGCCCTTGAGGGAAGCAGAGACATGGGGAGTGGACTTGGTGGGGGTGGTTGCTGCTGAGGAAGAAGGCAGGGGCAAAGCCTCCAGCAGACAGAGGGATGGGCTCATTGCAAGGGAGGGCGGGGGAGGGTGGGGCAGTCTTGGTGCAGAGGAGCACAGCTATATGGAAGTTGGCTGCACAGAGGGAGCCATTTGATATCTGGGCCAGGGAAGCCACCTGGAGTGAGGAGGGCATAGCTTTGTCCTGGGACAAAGCAGGACACCAGGCAGGCTGCACAGAGGCTCCACTCATCAGTATCCCTGTCCTAGTGTGCCAGGTAGGAGCCATCACCCCCAACCCCAGCACAATTCACTTGTATTAGGTTAAAATCAAACTCAGAAAACAAAACTCGATGGTCCAGCCCTTCAGACTCAGCATCTCTTCCCCTAAAAATCTGTAGAAACTAGTCCCCCAGGTGTCCCGAATCCTAGGCACAGGGACGCTCTGATTCTTCTTGTGGCAAAAAAGGAGGAGGAAGGAAGGAGGGAGAAAAAGGGAATGTTTGTTTGTTTGTTTGTTTGTTTATTGTCATAGTGAGGATTGAACCCAGGGCCCTAAGCATGCCAGGCACACTTCCTGCCCCTGAACCATGTCCCCAGATCTTTTTGTCTTGTTACTTTTAATGTTTTGAGACAGAGTCTTACTAAGTTGCCCAGGCTGGCCTTGAACTTGAGATCTTCCTGTCTTAGCCTCCCAGGTACCCGTGATTATAGGCCTATGCCACAAGGCTCAGTTAAATGTCAAGAACAAAGCCCTCCATACTCACTGAAGGAAGTCCAGAAGGTAAGTGTAGGCGCATCAGAGTCCTGCCCCATTAGAACACAGCATGAACTCCCCTTCAGGAAGAAGAGTAACGACTCAACTGAATTCTCACCAATTTTATTGGTGGGCTACCAGGATGGAGGCTCCTCCAGTTTTGAAACCGGGAGTCCTATACTACAGAAGGCTGCCCTGCAGTGGCTGATGGACCGCGTGGCTGTCCTCATTCTGAAGATGCAGCGGGGAAGCAGGAGACACCTGGAATGTACGAACAGGCTCTGGGGTGTGAGATAGGAACGTGGGAAGTGGCTGAGACATGGATACTTAGCTACATGGGATTGGGGTCCTCTCCTGTCTGTCTGTCTGTCTGGTTTTTGTTGTTGTTGGTTTTTGTTGTTGTTGTTGTTGTTTTTTTGGTTTTGTTTGGTTGTTGTTGTTTTGAGAAAGTGTTTCTCTGTGTAGTCCTGAGTGTCCTGGAACTCACTGTGTAGACCAGGCTGGCCTCCAACTCACAGAGATCCCCCTGCTTCTGCCTCACGGGTGCTGGGATTACAGACATGGATTACTATGCCCAGTATGGCCTACTCTGCATTTAAAGTTTCACATAAGTTGCCAATAATAACAATCAAATTTTATGTTGCTATGGTTTGTGTGTCCCCTGAAAGTCTGTGTCTGGGAACTTGGTCCCTAATACATGAGTGCTGAGGTTGGATCTTTGAAAGGTGACTAAGTCCCTTGGGAATGGACCAAAGTATGGATGGCTTATTCAGACGCTGCTTTCTGTGGCACACATGCGAATCTCACTGTGTGATGGCCTACACCATGGTATGCAGGCCCTTGTCAGAGGCTAGCCCCATGCTCCTGGGCTTCCCAACCTCCAGAGCTAAATATGCCTCTGTTCACAAGGTACCAGGTATAGGCCACTCAGTTACAAGATTGCAAAATAAATTAAGACAGGCTAAATTCAGACAGAACCCTCATTTCTGTAAGGTGAGCCACTGGCAGGCAGCTGTCCCTCAGTTTATGGCCTCCGGACACCGTTGTCCCACACTCCCTCCTGTCTGACCTCTGACCAGCTTCACTGTGACATAGAGAGGTGAAAAAGAAGCATCACAGAGAACCCAGTCAGAGTGTCCACACTTCACCTGCACCCCCTGGTTATGTGATGTGGCCAGATTAGCTAAGTCCCTGCTATCCGTTTACAAATCTGAGAAATGGGAGCACCACTACAGCCTGCTCCGAGGGCCTGAACTGCTGTGATGTTTTCCAATTTCAGGTACAGTTAGGATGCAGATAGGTGTTTGGGTCCGTGACAGACTACAGTGTGATGGTGGCCCCTGAAAGGGGCATGGAAGCCCCCAGGACCCAGAGCTAAAGAAGGGTAGAAGGGTGTGGACATGGTGGAGGGCGTGGCCAGGCTCTGCACACTCTGTGAGCTCCCTCCGTCAGAAGTGCAGGAGTGTGCACTCTGGGGCTACCAGTGCTCATAGGTAACTCAGGATGGGCAGAGACCCGGCCAAGAACACAGCCACAGAGGACACTTTCTATACTGACAGCTCCTGAGGAGAGCCTCAGCAGGTCCCCAACCTTTTGCAGGAGATGGCTTTTCCAAGCGTGTCACTGTCCCTGGCTACTGTCCAGGGTGCATGGGATAGACCAGGGAGGCAAACCCTGCCCATCCAGCTGCCCAGTGGACCAGTGTAGAGGCCAACGCCAGCACCTGCAAGTGCAGATTTCAACAAGAAAGTTCAACAGGAGGAAATACAAAATTACAAATATAAAATTACAAAGTTTCAAAGCGAGGGAAAGCCCGTGACAGAAGCAGCTGTCTGCACAGATGCGCAGTTTGTATTTTAGGGTGTTATAGAACAAGATGTTTTAACAAGTAAAAAGTTCATGAAATAAAACGCTGTGGTAAGTTAAAGTCACTTGGTGCGGAAGAGATACCTTTTCTATGCTCTTTGGGGACCACGTGTGTCTACTGTGTTAGCAGTCTGGGGCCTGCCCTGCATACATACTCATAAGCGGACTCACCGGTAGTGTTCCCAGCCTGTGGGCTCCATTCACAGTGAGTGCCCTAGACTGGATCTTCTTATGTAGCCCTGGCTTCCTGGCTGTCCTGGAGCTTACTATGTAGACCAGGCTGGCCTCAAATTTACAGAGGTCTACCTGCCTCCGCCTCTCAAGTGCTGGGATGAAAAGCATGCACCACCATGCCTGGCCTTTGAAAATCATTTACACTCTAGTTTTACCATATTTAGGTATGTTTAGTACATAAATATGATTATCTTACAATCATCGCCAACATTCTGCATACATGCTATACAAGTTTGGAGCCCAAGTACAGTCTGGTCAGACCATCGGACCTCTATCCAGCTTCTCTCTGTATGTTACAGCACGGAGCCTAGATGTACAGCACACTCCACCACGGGAGTCTGTGAGCACACTCCATGATGGTTACACAAGAAAGAGGGACTCGCAAGGCTAGGGGTAGAGTGCTGGTTTAGCACATGTGAGACCTGGGTTCTAGTACTGAAAAAGGAAATGCA